>VXBP01000511.1:35521-107042 GCA_013400115.1 Rhinopomastus cyanomelas | reverse complement strand
CTAATGTAAAAACCCAAAGACCAATATGGTAGTAACCTCCCATTGCATTTTTCTTAGAATATATGATGGCATTTGTGACGGAGTTTCTGGTTTGTATGTACTAACTTGCTTAGCATTTTTCTTCTTTCTGTATACAGTTAAAGATTTAATAAACCCCTTTCATTTTCACTAAGCTAGCCATTGTCTGGCAAATTCTATCCAAGATGTCATTGAAACCTAGCTGCTTTTCCTTCTGTTTTATTGTGGTCTTGAACCCACAATTAAACAGAATCATCTCTAATGATTCTATGAACCCACCATAAAATGGCGCAAAAAACCTGGGAAAAAGCAGTTTCTTTGTTTTAACCCACTTCACTAGACCTATTGCCCACACATTTCTTAATGCACTCCAGAATCTTGGCAACAAAGTCACATTGTCAGCTCATATCTATACTGATGCATGGGGTTGCTCCTTCCCAGGTGCAGAATCCTACATTTGCTTCTGTTGAACCCCACTATGTTTTCCATTTCACAACTTTCCAGCTTGCCCAGGTCACACTGGATAGCAGCTCAGTCCTCAGATGTGTCAGCCCCTCCTCCTAACTTTGTATCAACAAACCTGCCAAGGATACAATCCGTACCTTTGTCTAAGTCATTGATGACTATGTTGAGTAACACCAGACCCAGTGCTCACCCCGGAGAAAAACCACTGGTCACAGGTCTCCAACTTGATTCTGCACCGTTTGATCACAACCCTCTGAGTTCTATCACCCAATGAGCTCTGAATCCACCTCCCTGTCCACTCATCTAACTGGTACTGCATGAGTTTCCTAAGGAGGATGTTATTGGAGATGGCGTCAAAAGCCTTGCTGAAGTCAAGGTAGACAACATACACTCCTCTGCTCTCATCTACCCAGCCAGATACAACATCACAGAAACCTGTCAGACTGGTCAAGCGTAACTTTCCCTTGATGAATCCATGCTGACCAGTTTCAATAACTTTTTCCTCTTCCAGATGGTTAAAGACAGCATCCAATATAGGATCATAGGATGTTAGGGGTTGGAAGGGACCCAAGAAATCATCGAGTCCAACCCCCCTGCCGCAGCAGGACAAAACTATCTAACGTGCCATCATCTTTTCAGGGATGAAGGAGAGACTAACTGGCCTGCCCAGGCCATCCTTCTTGAAGACGAGTGACATTGGCCTTCCTCCAGTCCTCAGAGACCTCTCTTTTTCTCCACAACCTTTCAAAGACGATGGAAAGTGTCCTGGCAATAACAGCTGCCAGCAATCCTAGCTCTTGTGGGTGCATCCAGCAGCAGCCATGCAACCCAGATGCAAGCAATACCTTACCACCTGGAGATGACAGGAGGGTTGCATCGCTCCCTTCCTGCCAGCTGAATCTGCCACTGGCCATCAGGTAAAAACAGTGTTTATGGACTGAGCTGAACCTCATCCTGGACTTGAGGGAGTCCGTCGGTCTCAGCAGAGCTGTGCCGCTTGTTCCAGGATCCAAACCCACATGTCCTCCTATTACAGACCCCTGGGAAACACTCTCAGTTGCAGTTTGTAACACTCTAACATCACCGCTGATGTTACAGAGTATTGACATTACAGAATATCAATGTCAACTCAAAACCATTTTCTCATTTTCAAACCTGCTCAAGCCAAAGGAAAATTGCTATGAAAACAAGTGCAAATCATATGCTTTGCTTCTTTTGTATCTAACAGTTTGCTACAAGCAGCTGCTTTTTTTTGAAAGACCACTGAAATGACTTCATTTCTTCTTATGTTCTGGCTCCCTAGAACATTATTTCCCGTAATACTAATTCCTTACCTTGACAAAAATATGAAATATTTCCTCTGAAGAACAAATTTTTGCCATAGTATTTTGAATTCTACTGAATGACTTGCTAAGATGGCTTATTAGACACGGAAACATTCCTTTTGCTTGCATGGCTGATACTTGCTGTAAAGTTAAATGGCCTTTAAATATATAGTTTTAAAATCTTCCCTTTATGAGAACTTAAGATCTTAGAAAAAAAGAGAAACAATTCTTGTGAAAGATACTATCTTCGTTTTACTTTTGCTGTGACCCTTTAACAGCAAACCTACCTACTCACTTATCCACTGCATCTACACCCAATAATTTCAGTGCTGTTTAACAGAGACACTTTTGTCCTCTTCACTGCGAGTACAGACCCAATCTGCAATAAAAGTCATGAAGAAGTCAAGTCCCACAGACTTTGGCTGTCTTTACAGCACATATATCTGTGTATGCATGTGCATTCTCCACAGAGAGGCATGAACTTTCTACCTGCAGAGATCAAATGTCTCTTTTATTTGAATAATTCACCAGCTCAATTCACATCTAATTTCCAAGCTGTTCCCAAAGCAAGCACAGCCACACTGATAAGCCATTGGCCTTCTCACAAACAAGCTTAGTGAATGAACTGCATATTGCAGACAAAATGCTTAAAAGAGCTTGTGTCAGGATAAAGGGATTGATAATGGGTTTTTTCCTCCCAATCTGTTCTATGGGTTTGGCTAATGAAAACTGTATTTACAACTACATCCACACTGTACAAGCGTGCTAACACTGCTCCCTGGTCACTGCATACCAATACAAGTTTAACTGGAGAATTCCCTGCAGGTGCTTGGGGTTATTAACAAAACACATAGCATCACACACAAATATTTCAAATCGGTTCTATGCCATCAGTATTACAAACCACACTCACTGTGCCAAAAGCCCTCAAGGACCTAAGAAGTAAGCATGTCACTTCAAATCAAGATGCCCATGAAGTGAGATAGAAGTGTTATAATGGTAAACTTTGAAAGATTATCTTTGGCTGACTGACCTGAAGCATAAACATCTTTTCAAAAAAGAGAAATCCACAAAGACTTCCTGTTATGAAGTAGCTTAGCTTAAATAAACTAGAGTGAAAAATAATGTGTACTGAAGCAGCAAAATTCAACAGACTTCAAAAAGAGCAAACTTGGGACTTAGCAGCTGGAATCCAAGCATACTTGGCCAAATTTCAGGAATTAGTCCCCTTTGACACAGAGTTGGAGCGTGTGGTTAGGACAAAAGTGAGAGAAGTGATCTAGCCCAACTTCAGATGCACTGGAACATCTGTACTGCGCAAAAACATTTCAATGTGTCTCTGGCAAGAGAGAGTTGAACTCAGAGGAGTAAAGAGTAATTTGCAGTGGTTAAAGGCTGTGGTTAAACACCAATGGGTTCTGACAGCATTAAGCATTTTCACTGCTGGTTGGGACAACAGAAGATGACCTCTTTAGTCTGTGGACAACACTTAGATTACAACAGTAAGATCTACAGGGCCTTAAAGACTTTGAGCAATAAAAACAAATGCAGACATCTAACCTCTGGATAAGGGGCTCAGGGAGTAATTTAAGTCCAGGATAGATGACTATCCATGACTTGGACAAAACCCTTTCCTTGAAGTATTTGAACAGGAAAATCTAGGTGTGACAAACAGTACAGCAGTATCTTTATACAAATGAACATTCGATTCAGAAATCAGGGTACAGTGTTACTAACTGCATGGTTATGCCATGCTCAGACCTTTTAAAATCAATATGCATTGATCTGCTGCAGAAAAACTTGTTCACTTGTTAACAAGGTAAAAAAATCCAAGTATTGCTCTCTACCTTAAATCTGTCCTTGACTGACTTACACTTGTAATCTTCTCCTAAGAGTTTTTTTAACCATTACTGGGTTTGGATGTATGCTGGCATGTGTGCACGATTTTTGAACTACCCTGAAAAACAAAGAGTAAAACTGCTAGCATGTAATGATATCTATAAATTGCATGGAAAGCTGTCACCTACTATTAAAAACCAAGAAAGTGATTTATTACTGCAAATCAAGCTTTTCTCAATCTTCTATTGCATTCTGAAATTTCAAGAAAACAAAATGTTTCAGCTCCAAGACTACAGTCAAGAAGGTTTTTCAGGAAAAATGCTGCTAAATCTAACTTCTGAATAATATTAATACTGATAATTCTAAAGAAAAGCTTAATTCAAATTATGAAAATATTTTAAACTTCATAGTTGATTATTGTTTCTCATCATAATTCTGTAGGAACCTAAGCTAAATTAATTCAGATGAATATGTATAAAATGAGCTTTTATAATTAAAAAAATGCTGATTATTGCAGAATTAGGCTGGACTCTGTGATCTCAGAGGTCTTTTCCAGTTTCAGTAATTCTATGATTCTGTGACTATGGTTGCAGCAAGTAGTCTTTGAGAGAGAATCACCACATCTTCAACAAATTACAAACCTGGCACTGAATCACTTAAAAGATTAAGTTTAAGCACTGCCACGCGCAGACTGATTGATGGTGTACATTCATAGTAAATGGATAGGCACAGACACTTTAAGGTGATGAACTGCAGCATAAGATCATAAAGAATTTTGCTTGAACAAGACTCTTTCAGTCATTTCTAGATGAACACTGTCTAGTGAGGCATGGAAAAGGTCTTCCTCCTCCTCTTACAGAGCTACCACAATCAGAAAAAAACCAATAAAATTGATTATTCCACTGAATGCAAACACAGTAAAATTTGTCTAGAAAAAGCTAAGTCTGGGTCAGGCTTTCATTTAGCCACTTACTAAAAACTCTTTACTTTCTACAAATCAAATCAAATATTTTTCAAAGGGAAACAGCCTCTGTGCATAAAAAGCGATGGTACAATGTACTTCTGTGGCCACTGTTTTAATTTCTTTTAGTACACTGGGGTTCTGCAGCATTAACTGCAACCAAAGTCTTAAAGGCATTGCCACCTAGGGTTCCCTTTCAAAAAACGAGAAAAAAATACTCCAGCTTACAAATAAAGACACCTCATCTCCCTGTTTCTTCTTCTTGCTGCACGGGTTCTGTGATCCAACTCCAGAAGCTGTGTCATCCCTCCTGCCACAGCAGCTCAGGGACAGGAACATATGTGTCAAGGTGACTGCTGAGAAGAGCTCGCACTCTTCCTCCTGTTCACAGCCACGAGTTCCCGCTTCTCTGTCATACTGGATCAGTCACATAAAAAGCCCTACTTGTTGAGGCAACTCTTAAAGGTTTTGCAACACCACACTGGACATTTTTGCATATGGTATCAAAAGGATATTCAGTGAAACTACCAGACAGGAAAAAACCATCCCTTCCAGCACTGCACAACACTAGCTGAGAGAGAACTGCTCTTTCATTAGTGTCACTGATCCACACAGTGGGGGCAGCTTCTCCTGCTGGACGAGAGGCCCAAAATAAAGTGAAGAGAATGTGGCTCTCAAAACTGGAACAAACATATCCATCTTTCACTTTTTAAATGTAAGCACTAGCGAGTATGACAAGTTGCAACTTTTATTTTCTCATCTCCTTTGGAAACAGGTCCCTTTTCTCACCAGTACTACTACAAGGATATTTCTTTTTTCAAGGACCTTTCTTCCAGAGTTACCAGCAATTGACCAAACTACGTTAGGGAGTACAGCTGTTAGTTTCACATTTTCCTGCAATATACTTTCTGTAGTCACTCTTTTATCTTCACCGAGTATTCCAGCATGACATAGAATCATCATGGCTGGAAAAAGAGCTCAAGGATCATCAAGTCCCTAACCCTTAGACCATGGCTTCAAGTGCCCTATCTACTCATTTTTAAAATGCCTCCAAGGACTGTGACTCCACCACCTCCCTGGGCAGCCTGCACTCTCAGAAAAGAACTTTTTCCTAAGATCCAATCTAAACCTCCCTTGATACAACTGGAGACCATTTCCCCATATCTTCTAATTAGTAATTTGGGAGAAGAGACCAGCACCAGTGTTGCTACAACCTCCTCTTAGGTAGTTGTAGAGAGCAATAAGGCCTCCTCTACTTTAGACTATTTCTCATCTGCTCTTCACAGGGCTTGTTCTCCAGACCTTTCACCAGCCTCGGTGCCCTTCTGTGGACCTGCTCCAGCCTCTCAATAGCCTTGCTATACCATGGCACCCAAATCTGGACACAGTACTCATAAAATGCATGAAGTAATACCATGTGCAGAACAAAATATATTATCCTGACAAGTACTGTGTAGTGCTTCAGCTTTTGATGCACAATCCTTATGAACTATTTGTATCTCTTAATTCCAGAAGCAACAGAGTATATGCACTACTGTGAGCTACTTTTGTTTGGAAAACGCTAAAACTCCTAACTACAAGAATGCTCTGGTGGACCAAATGTTACAGCAGTCACTAGTATTGTCATTCAGTAGTGATGACTGCTACATTCACAGCTTTACAGAGCTGTGATTGCTAACAGTGACTGAAATGCTGAAGTATGAAAACACCATATATTAGCAAATTTTTGACTTTATCATAATCATACAGTGCTAGCATGGAAGGTTATGAATTGAGTTCTAATGTAAACAGGATATTAGTCTTTGGATCCAACTACTAAATGCTTCAAGGTGATGTTCCCCTTTCCTGCTGTCACATTTTGTTTACGGCAATTTCACAGCCAGCAACATAAAGGTGCTAGGCTTTTATTCCCATTCCTCAGCTGAAAAACCACTAACTACAGTATTTCATAGAGAAAAACCTACCCCTGCTGTTCCACCTTGTGATTCCCTCAGAGCAGGCAGGGTTGGAGTCACTATGGCCTCCAGTTTTTCTTGCCTTTCCCTCAGACTCAACGCAGCAGCATAACAAGCTACTGCTCATCACCTGATGTACGCTAAAAGCCACAGAAAGCTTAGGGCTGCTCCAGCTCACAGGTTCAGTTACTTTGTGCCCTCCGAGTACGCAAGAAACAAGTGTGTTTCATTCTGCTGCGGGTGACACAAGGAGTCCTTGCAGCAGAACTCCAGCCCAGGCCTTTTCTCTATAGCGGACCCGAGTGACTCCGCAGACACCACCCCCTGAGGCCGGTCCTACTCAAAAGCAGCAAAACCCCCACAGCAAGGAGCTGTACCCGCACAGGTACAAGCAACCGGCAAGCGAAACTCAGCAATGCCCTCACTTCAGGCACTCGGCACACACAGTCTCTCACAAACGAGGCGGGCCCCGCAGCCCGACGCTCCTCTTAGACCGCCGCAGCCCCACTGCCCACAGTCCCAGCGGGAGGACCCGTCCCGGCCGCAGCCCGCCCGGCGCTGCCAGGCCGCGGAGGCCGCGGCCCGCCCCCGCCGCCACTCACGCATGAGAGTGCTGAAGGCCACGACGCCCAGGAGCCCCTGCAGGAAGATGCCGAAGCTGTCCATGAGAGCCCCGTTCTCGCAGCCGCGGTCCCCCGACCCCACCGCCGCACCCCCCCCCGGCTGCGGAGGGCTCTGGGTGAGGCCGAGGCTGCCGTTGGTCGGCGGCGCCCTCCCCACAGCCATGTCCGACCCACTCTCGCTCGGCGGCGACGGCAACGCGACCGGCGGAGGCCACACCCCCCACCCTTACGTCACAGCCCGCGCCTTGCTCCCATTGGTCCACACTCGCGGCGGGCGGGACGGTCTCTCCACAATGCCTCAGCCCTGCCGCCGGGGCAGCGGAACCTGAAGCACCGGGCTCAGTCGCCTCCTCAAGGACACAAACGAAGAAAACGTACGAATCGGATTCTGTAGCAAAACCGCTCAGAAGCAACAACAACGTCCTTTAAAGGGACCACGGGCAGCACAAGCACAGAACCCAGCGGCACTAGGCTTAGAGAACAAACCTGTTGAGCAGTGGCTGGGTCCCATGGCACCACCATCATTTACTGGTGTGGGATCTAAGCCCCTTGTCACACTTCTCAGCAGGCTTTTCCTTACACCACTTCTTGGATTTCTTTAAATCGTTAAAATCCCAGCCTAAATACGAATTCACTTTATAAGCGAGAGCACGACACAATCGTGTTGAAGGTTGGAAAACACCTTCAACAAGATCATTGAGCCAATTAACCTAATTCTACCATGGGCACCACTAAACCGTGTCCCTAAGTTCTGTATCACCTTCCTCATGTGTTCAAAAATACTTACGTAATTTCAGAAACACTCACCTAGTTCAGTTCATTTGTGGAACCTGCCTGATTACTTTCACCATCTGCCAGAAAAAAAGCAGAGCACATGAAGCGGGAGTCACTCAAATAAGGTCACTTGTATTTATCTCACAAACCCACCTACATGACTATCCTTTCTGGCAGGAATGGTGCTGGCACACAGCATGGATTTCTCTGATATTTAGGCTGTGCCATGTGTTTAGAAGTTGCAGCTAGAAATTCAAATTCTAACTCAGGGAGTGCACAGCCGAAATGTCTGGTATTTCTGCTCCTCAAGTCAGCCCTCCTACGCTCTGAGCTGTGTCAGGAACTCAAAAGTTTTCTCAAAGGAAGGGTGAAGACCAAAGCAGGTCACTTGTTCTCTTCCTCACACATAGGGCATTATAGCCATCAAGCACTGCACTTCAAACAGGAACCTGACCTATTTATTTGTGGCCCAGGAGCACTTTTTAAAACTTCCACAGCTGCCGCTGAAAGACGTTTCACTCACATACCTGATGTGGGCACTAGTACTGGTTAAAGATTTAACTAATGCATTTTATGAAGAAAATTTGTTTCAGGCATGAATCTGGAAAAATGAAGGGCTTATTCCTCATATAACTTCATATTTCATGTTTTAAAGCATAGCGTAGCCCAGAATTCTTCCTGTTTCTCAGCTCTTCGTGATGCCTGTAAGGCCTTCTGAAACCTGTGACAGACAGAGCCTGCCTCCTGATACATATGATTCACAAACCTTTGGGTTTCTCCCAAGTGCTCTATGAAGGCACATAGAAGCTTCACCTTAAATCCTTCATGTTTAGGGATCATAGATGTTTGAAGACAGTGCGAAGCAAATCAGCTTCATCTCACTTGTGCTCATTTTCTGCACCCAGTCTGCTTGTGGCAGTGCTTAAACTTCATCTTTTAAGTGATTCAGTGTCAGGTTTGTAATTCTGCTCAAGACAACTGAAGTGCAGCTAAGAAACAAGTTCCAGGGAGCACACAAGCACAATCATAAGGAAACAGGAACTTTACAAGGCTGACCTGTTCCTGAATAGTCCGGTGTATCCTCATGTTACTCAGAGGATGCTCTGAATTCAGCTCCTCAAAATTCCCACTTGCTGGGAGAGTGCAAACCTTTACAAAACCATCCAGAAGGAGCTCCAGCACCTGCAAGGTTTCTTTTGGATCTTACAAAGCAGCTCTTTATGCCCAAAGAAAGCAATAAAAGAAAGTTACCTTGATTCATACATTCTGTCCTCCACTCCCACAGATTAGCTTCAGCATGCTGTGAAACAAAATCTGTTACCTTAGCAGAAGGTTTAGATAAACAGGACCCTATGTTGGAAAGAGTTATAGACCAACTAGTTGAGTCTGACACGAAGCCCATGCAAACAGTATTCACAGGGTCTGTGTTTGCCTTTTGCACAAGCAGTGGAACATGCTGCACACTTTATAGAATCATAGAATCACTACGGACTGGAAGGGACCTCGAAAGATCATCTAGTCCAATCCGCCTGCAACAGCAGGATCACCTAAACCAAGTCACACAGGAACCTGTCCAGTCAGGTCTTGAATGTCTCCAGTGAGGGAGACTGCACAACCCCCCTGGGCAGCCTGTTTCAGTGCTCCGTCACCCTCACCGTGAAGAAGTTCCTTCTCAGGTTGATGTGGAACCTCCTATGTTCCAGCTTACAACCATTGCCCCTCGTCCTATCATTACCTGACACCGAGAACAGCCCAGTTCCATCCTCCCGACACCCACCCCTCAAACATTTATAGACATTAATGAGGTCACCCCTCAGTCTCCTCTTCTCCAAGCTAAAGAGACACACTTTGGTGAGATGAAAAAGTGCTCATAGTAAAGCAGCAGTATTGATCGTTCTGCTAACACCAAAGCCACCGGCAACAGGTCAAGTATCATTTTTTTTGTTTTAATTTTCTTACAACCACTTAAAACGGTCATTTACCATAAACTTATGTACAGTATTTACAGACAAAAAACCCAAGCAAAATATCCATCCAAAATATTTGTTAAAAAATTCCTCTGATTAAATTGTTACACTTGCACAAACAACGGTGGGATTCAATAGGCATATTTCTTGTGCATGTTTCTCTTCCTTGTAGTACTTCAGTCTCACTGTATATATATATATTTAAAAGCTAAAGAAAGATGTTTTAAAACAACAAGCAGAAGGGACAAAACACAATATGCATTTAAATCCTTGTTTAAGAACAAGCAGCTAATTAAAAAAGGCAAAATACAGGAAAAGTGCATCAGTTCCAAAGAGTTAGTATAAGAAAGAGGCCCACCAATAGAGGGAGAGTTGGCACCCTTTAGGGTACAGTCCCCTAGAAGACCTCTGATTGTCTACAAATAGTATTTAAAATTTGTTTCAAACAGAAATAAAATCCAAAGTAATTAAAGAACAAATATATAATACCTCCAGAATTTTTTTATTTTCCACAAGGTTTCTTGGAAACTGGTGCTCAACAGCTCTCAGAGTGGACAAGAGTTTATTTGTGCCCAGACCTCAACTTGAGCGAGGCATCATGTCTCAAGCAGATGGCCTGTTCTTGAACTGTGCAAAGCTAGAGGATTTCCACAGGCTCCATATGCCCACGGTTGGGCTGTCAGTTAGACCTACTGTCTCCAAAGTTTGTTAGCGCAAGACCTGTTCTCTTTCATGGCTTCAAACTGAGCCAAACACTGCTGCTTAGCACCTAAACAAATCACTCTGATTTGATTCTCTGTCTTCTCATTAAAAAGTCCATTTACATGGACAGTGGCTCACAAGACAGGGATCGGGGAGATAAGTCCCTTTGACTGTAAGTGAAGACAAGGTTCAGGACCTTCTGGGGAAGCTAAACACACACAAGTCCATGGGACCTTATGCATTCCAGAGTCCTGAGAGAATTGGCTGATGCAGCTCAGAACAACAGACATGACGCTGAGGAAGCCAGAACTGACCACGGAAATCAAGTGTCACTAACCTCAACTGTTTTTTCATACGGATCAATACCATCCTTTTTAGAAAAACATAACAGAGGTTTTTTGTATCCAGTGTTCCCAAGTCTCACACTAATCCTTCACCCAAAAAGCTACCTTAAGAAACAAAACCTATATGGGTGTTTGGGGAAGGCCAGCAAGGCTCTGAAACAGGGTTCTGCACAGAATCCCTTTAAAACAGAGTCCTCAGCCCACATCTGAAGTCTTCTGATGCAGCCCATGTCTTTGTGCTTCATTACTTTTAGGCAATTTGAGCTCACAGTAGGCAGTAACCAGTTTGCCACTGTGTGACAGGACTGGTTAAGGAGTAGCTTTGTATAGGAACATCATTATTTTTGGCTTTCTGGTAAGGCTACTTAATCTAGTGATTTCTCCTCTATCTAACAACACATTTGGTCCAAAAGGTATCCAGTCTCTAATTTGAGCTTGATAGTTTTGAAGCCTATTCCATTACATTCAAAAATCTCACAAGCCACTTTGCCTTTTGCTAACAATGTACCGAGTCTGGTACTTGACACAGAACACAGGAGGAGTGCTCATTTCAACTGACTGTAAATATTTCTACACTTCTATGGACCTAGCAGCTAAATACTCCTTCCCTCTTTTAAAGCATCATTAGAATCCAGAACAAACACTAGCAAAACCTAAAGCAATAATAAAATACTGCTGAAAGCTGTGACAAGAGAAAGTAATCCCAAGTACTCCTGAACTCTGTACGTTCTGTTTCCATGAATCCCAGGAGAGACTGCAGACACTCCTGGAGTTCTACACAACACACTACCTTTACCTAATTCATCGAAGAGCAACTTTCAGAAATGTTTAGCTTTGGAAAACAGTAGTCTTCATTCACTAAGATCAGTGCTGCACCTCTCTCAAAACAATTCGGTTTAGGACAGACCGCAAGCTGTTTGTGCTTTGGGTGATAATTTAACCACATTAACCTTCCATGATAGCTTTGGAGGTCAAGAACTTCTCTACCATGGGATTCTTGTGCTGGTGCAAAAGGCATGCTACAGCATCTCAACAAAATCTGAATGACAAGGCTAAACATAGCACAGGACGAATGCCATGTGGAGGCACCACCAGGTTTCTAAAGCTATGATGTGCAAAACCAAGACTGTACAATGCATGTAAGACAAGCATGAACACAAAACCTCAGCAGATCAACCAAGGGTAATCTTTTTCCATAACACATGAAAAGTACATGAGACCCCCACAGAGGACTCATCTTCTTGCGCTGAAGACATCTGCAAAACAAAAGTGCCTTTCTTCTGGACTCTAGCATCGATGTATCTTATGGGGAACAATGTGGTAAAGGACAGCACAGAACCCTGAAGCCTAAGTTACTGCAGTCCCAGCAATTCCTGCTCATGAAGCATTGGTATCACTCAAAGCCAAGATTCAGCCACCAGCTACCCCAAATCCAGTTTTGAAGAAAGAAAGCAACTAAAGCAGTATGAGAGCCGATTTCCAATTGTGTTGGAATAAGATGAAGAAATGTAAGTGCAGTTGTCATCTGCCACACATAGAGAAAGAGGAACATGAAACAGAGTCAAGTAGAAACATCATCCATAGAGACAAAGCCCCAATTACCCCTTTTAAATTCAGCAATAAAACAGTGCATTTTTTCCAGGAAACAGAGTGTACAGTACCCATGTGCAGCATAAAAACATTTCACAAATAATGAAAACATCCCTTTTGAAAATCTCAACAAAAATAGATCCCATTGGGATCAGACTGTCAGTGCCTCCCAAAACAAGGCAGAAAAAATCCAGCCTATAAAACATGCTGAAGGTGACCGGTAAATATCCCACTAACCTCTGAAACTGCTGACTGCTTTATTTACTGAGGAAAAAGATGTATGACATTTTTATTTCAAACCCTAGGCACCATGTTAACAAGGTTCACTAAATTACCCTTTAAGCTCTCCTGACTTAAAAAGACATCTACCTATCTGTGGGGTAAGGTGGAAGGTGCATCTCTTGGCTAGGCAGGTCAATTCTGCTGGGCAACAGTGCAACAGAATTCTGGCAACCCTGAAGAATGACAAAAAAGATCCAAAAGTATCATCTTCCAGCCAAAAAGTTCTCTTATAGTCAGATTTCTAAGGACCAGACACTGACAGCAAAGCAGCAGGATTTCTTTCACAAACTGTTCAGACCTAATGGGTTATTGCTGAGCCCGGCCTGAGGAAATGGAGTACAGGTGCATTCCCCAAGCACAGCATGAAGAGCCAAACCAGCCACTTATTTGCTGGTTTAGGTTTAAAATAGGGGGGCTTTGATTTCAATGTAATAATGTTTTCAAACTCTGCTTTCAACTTGGGAGAAAAAAAAAATTGTCTTAGCTATACAATGCCCTCCCCCCCTCAAGTATACTCAGCAAGTGAACAGTCTGAGAAGTACACTATTTTTTCAATTTCAGAATCAAAAGCGAACCCCAAAATATCTGATTTTAGCACTTCTGTAAAAGTTGATTTGACTAGGCTATTATTCTAAGGGGAAAAAGAAATAAACCCCAGTTGTTAAACTTTGCTTATTCTAAACAGTTTTGATTTGAGGCAGCTCTCCCTCAACACAAATGTAGTAGATACAGACACAGACTATGCATGAACCATCTCGTCACTGAATCCTCCAGCTTACAGCATCAGAATAACGGATCACATTTGACCAGAGTAACCTGTGTCTACCAGAACCTAGAAAAGGCATTTTTCCTAACAAGGTTCCTGCAGTGAGCACCTTTCTACCTCAAAAGCCCTGGTACGCTAGGGGCTTTCTGTAAAAATGTGTTCCTACAAAAGATAAAGGACCAGAGCTGTGCACATAAAGCTTCTGCCACCCGTGCTCCTTGAAATCCTCCGTGAACAGGCAGAACAAATGAATGTGGCTGAAACCTAATGCTTATTTGATTCAGCTCCTGATCCTAATGCAACTTTCCCCACATCTTTAATGGAAAGTAATGTAAATCCTGTCCAAGCACAGGTCTATATAACATAGCTGATTTTACTAGCCTTGAAAATCAGAACTGGCAGTTCAGCCTACTGTAGGTCTACTCATGGAACTAGCCGCCTCTCGGGTCCCTTCCTTTAAAAAAAAAAAAAAAGCACAAAGCACAAAGATGCTTCCCTGACCCTCCCCATTTATATCAAGTCAGATCCTGAGCAGCTGTAAACAGTTAAAAATACAAAGATATGATGGTTTCCACACTGCAAACTCAGGCCTAGCCGAGTCACAGTCCTCTACTCTTGGCAGTTTCCTTAGCGTATTTTCTAAAAAGGTGTTCTCGTGGCAAAGCAAAGGTCTGTGTACAAGGGCCCATCTGTTTACTCTAAGGTTAAGAAAACAACTTCACACAATTAAAAAACATAAATCTGACAACCAAAACATAGAAAACGCAGAGGCACGTTCTCTTCCTTTAGGTTCTTTCCCCCCTACATCTGTAAAAGAAGTGCAAAACAATTCAATTTTGTGGCATCAGAGAAGAAGGTGACATCCAAGTTAGGCCTAGCATACATTTTAGCTAAAGCTTTGGAACAGAAGCTCGGGTTTGTCCTCCTGATGTGGCTGCAGAAGAGAGGCTGCTGTGCAACTACAGATGACTTGTCCAGAAGTAGTTCCCTCCTTTTTTAGTTCATCGCTTCTACTGTTTAGGCTACAGAGGTAGTAAAATCAAAACAAATCAAAAGCCCAACAACAACAAAACAAAAAAACCAAACCAAACCAACACAACCCCAAAAGCAATAAAAAACAAGACAAACACCTCTTGCTATACTGTACATTCAGAACCCTGTGGCTACATTGTTGTCCCAACAATGAACAAATTCAATAAAAAACAAGATTAGAGATGAATGTGCAAAACAGCACATTCCAGGGCCAGTGCTGTGGTAAAGCAAGTGTTCATCCACAGAGCGGGATGGGGATTCTGTGAATCGTCAGGACAGAGAAGGTTATTTCTGGCAGCCGACATGCTAAGGTAAACAGGATCTGCTTCTCCTTTTAAAGTTCCGTGCCAACAGAACTATTTAAATGTCATTTCCCACCAGAGGAGACTTTTCTGTAACCATTAAAAAATACATTAAAAAAAGAGAACCACAGAGCAAGAGACTCTTGTGTTCCCAAGCTGGCAGCTGACAGAGTAGCCCCTGTGTTTGCATTGGTATTTTGCTCCAGGTGTTGTCTTCCTCTTGTCAAAGTGAAAAACTGAGGCTAACAGATGCTCTTAGGTCACCAGGGCCTCAGTTTAACGTTATTTGGCTTTCGTTGCTCATGAAAAAGGAGCATGTTTTTGTAGTTGTGCTTCAAAGGTCCACTTCAACTTGGCTGCTCCTCAGTTAGCAAACTGCTGGTAAAAGGCAAGTTTGACCCTCTCAATGTGATGGCAAAGTTTAATAGCTGGCCCAAGCTTCAAGTCCATGCACTCCTGAACAGTAGGCAGGGTCAGCAGCAAGAGAGCCTGGCCATCGATTTCCTGTCAGAAAACAAAAACTCCATATTGACCGTGTTCTCATTTTCCCTAATCCTTCAGCTCTAACTTGCTGTAATTTCAGATTCACGACAGTTTGTGCATCAGCAGTTTCTTTCATGCTACTCCAGCCTGCCTAAAAATCTCTCTCTCACACAGCAAATTAATTTCTTCCTTAAAATGTCAGCTCAAATTCACTGGCAAAGGGACAGAATCTCACAAGATGCTATTTTAAAAAAACATAACCGACCTAACAATAGAAATTAAGGGAACTTCATGCAGAAAGTAATTTTATCTAATGTCTCCATCTTTCTATACAAAGAGACATTCTCCAAGGCATTACAGAATCACAGAATGTTAGGGGTTGTAAGGGACCTTGAAAGATCACCTAGTCCAATGTCCCCTGCCAGAGCAGGATCACCTAGAGCAGGTCATATAGGGCTGCATCCAGGTGGGTTTTGAACATCTCTAGAGAAGAAGACTCCAGAACCTCTCCAGGCAGCTTGTTCCAGGGCTCCATCACCCTCACATCTTCTGGAACTTTTACCATGATCCACATTGATCAGTATAGTTATGATAAAGGTGTTTTTATGGGGTTTTATGGTAAATTTTAGCCATTATGAAAGTACAGTGTTACTATGACTCGTGTTTTGCACTCTAGCTGCCATACAACACTGTGATAGCTGGTCTACATAACAGAAGAGATTTATAATTTGGAAAACTCAACACAAGTGGCAAAACTCTACCTCTGAGGAAACAGGGTCTTGTCTTCATGGTTGTACGCATACTCTATGGTTTTGGGATTCAACTGGCCCAAAGACCAAAACATCCTCCACAAAGTACCAGAACAATCTGCAAAATGCTGGTCAATCTCTTAACTCGCCTCACAACCTGTATATGCATTTGTTTTCTCAAATACCATCATGAAATGGTAAACTAACTTCTTTATGTGATTCACTAGCAGATAAGAAGCAAAGTGATGGATTCAGCGCTTCAACAGACAGAACCTGATACCTGATCAAGGAAAATTCTTGCTAGTGGTGCACAGTCAGTGGATTTCAGGAATCGTACAACATCAGCCACGCTCCAGTCCAGAGGGTTACTGTCCAGCTGCAGCTTTTCAGCAACTTCTATCTTTATGTCCTAGACAAGCCACCCAGCACAAGAAGAATTAAAAAAATATTACACATTACAGAATCACCCAGATTGGAAAAGACCTCTGAGATCAAGTCCAATGCAAGGGATCAATAATTCCATCTACTTGCTCACACTCAAGCATTCAGCTGCCAAATATTGCTCTAATAAGAGCTCAGACTGTAAAGGTTTCATTGGTGTCAGAGCGCGGCAAAACAGCACTGTGCCAAGGTTGCTAGCTCCAACATCATTAGACCCAGTCAGCAGGCATCTGAAAATCTGGATTTGGTAGACATCGTATCCTTGCTCCAGTGGAACCAGGAGGAATGCTAACAACGGGGGTATGGAGAGTTCACTACTTTTTAGTCCTTATTGTGGTCTACAATACGACTAACAAAAATAATAATTTTTAAGTGTTCTCTAATGTCTTCCCAACGCCCTTTATGGGGTAACAAAGAATTTTATGAGAACACATGTATGATGCTTAAGACCCCCAAGACACTTATGCTTGCCCAAGAGCAACCAAGCTAGAACAGAAATCCCTATTTGAAGTTACCTTTGGCGAAGGAGGTTTATTTTCATCATCAGAAAAGGAAAAGGTCCTGAGCTTCCTCTTCCGCTTGTCTCGGTCCTGTGCCAGGGAATGAGACAGTTCACTCTGTGTGGGAGAGGATGACAGTGATTTCTTCTCTGATACTTCTGATTCGTCAAGCAATTCATCTTGGTGCTCTGAGGTACTATCCTCAGTCAGAGATTCTTCATCTGCCTCTTCCTGGTCATCCTCATCTTCTGCTCCACTGCCCTGAAGAGGTAGGAAAACATAAAAAAAGTGATGAAATAAAGAAAAAAACAAAGGGAAGCTTAGGACAGAAGTGACAATTGCCACCCACTTGTCAGCTATCACCTGGGGTTACAAGGAACTAACAGTCTGCGCTTTCAAATGAAGATGGTCAAAGATCACATGCTATACAGTACACATGCAGTCTCATACCTGGGGAGATCCCACGGGGGTGTTATCTACTGAAGCAGAAGAACGTTTTTTCTTATGAACAAAAAAGTGTTTTCGTCTCTTCCGTCTTTTATTTGGTTTCTTTACGGCTACTTCCAGGTTACTGTGGCCACCCGGGGGCCTACCTATCCGCTTGTTTTTCCGCTTTCCGTAATAGTGTGCTACCAGAACAAAAGAAAGTCACTCAATAGTTTCGTCTGATTGTCAGCAGCACCACAAAAAATCAGTAGGACAACTGCCAGTAGAAATCGCACATTTTGTCAAACTTCAAAATGATTACTGACTACATTTTCTTCTCGAATTTGGTTTATGGATGAAGAGTTGTTAATTTTATTAACTCTATAAAGATTCATTGGCTTTGTAGAGATTTACCCCCCGTACCTCTTAAAAGCCTCGAATAATCAGATTTTATGCAAAAAAATCACCACCCACAGACTTGGCCCAATGTTGTGATGGTCTGTAATTTTTAAACATGGCCTCAATGCACTGCTTGTTCTCAGTGTCAAATGGTTAGTTTAAAAACAAACCAACCCTAAAAAAGCTGAAAGCTAAGAAAAAAGCTTGAGTGTTTTGTTTTGTTCCACAATAAATCAGTAAGAGCAGTTACAATGTCATTAAATTACATTATTAGAGCCAGTTCTTGTCCCAAAAGCTATCTGAAGACAACAAAGCTTTAAGCACACAAGAAGTTAAATCTTGGTTCTACTATGAAAAATGTAAAGCAATGGATTTTGTTTTCTCTTAGAGCCAAAGAAGAAGAAAACAAAATATAGCACCCAAAGCTCTACTCTAGTTTGAGACTGGCGACCTACTCACTGTATTTAGTCTTTGTCAGGACAGAGCAGTTCTCTGAGCACTTATCCAGCACCATCTGGGGGCCGAAGAGGTTTGGACAACATTCCAACTTGATGCATGTTTTTCTACAGAAATCTGCGACCCGATCTGCCGTCCTCACAACTTCCACAGTTGCACGGTAGCTCTTCCCTTTGTACCTAATATTGAAAATACGTCCATCATTCAAGGATCCTCTAATTGCCCGGATAAAAATATTTCATTGAGTGGTGTACAAGAATATTGCTCTGACATCAAACTGATGGAAAGGCTGAGCAGTGAGGAACTTTACAGACCAACATGTCCAGGAAAGGGGTAGTCTTGTCTCCTGTAACAGATCTTAAAGCAAAGAAAAAAGCCAGCACCAGAGCCATGCCTGCAGTACCAAAGATAGCAACCCTGCCTTGCCAGTGACTATAAAATCCCACCTGAGGGGCTACCGCAGTTTAGATGCTTTGTTCCTTCTGTTTACAAATTATTTGTTCTTTCTTTGTTCTTATGGGACTGCAGAAGCATCCGCTGTCATGTGGTGTAAGCTGGAACATAGGAGGTTCCACATGAATACGAGAAGGAATTTCTTCACAGTGAGGGTGACAGAGCACTGGAACAGGCTGCCCAGGAGGGTTGTGGAGTCTCCTTCTATGGAGACGTTTAAAAACCACCTGGACACGTTCCTGTGTGACTTTGTCTAGGTGATCCTGCTGTGGCAGGGGGATTGGACTAGATGGTCTTTTGAGGTCCCTTCTAACCCCTAATGTTCTGTGATTCTGTGATCTCATCTGACAAAGGAAACAGCATGTACTATGGCTAACGAATGCACTACTGTAATAGCAGTCACAGCTTTCATGTAACTACTGAATTATTTGTCAGGACAGTCACTTGCCATGACTCCACATAGTGCTCCTGTTTGATTTGAATTAAGTAAAAGATGCCTTTTTGCTCATCAGCCTTGCCATGACACTGACTGAGCTGCTCTCTGAAACATCCACCACAGTCATATTTATCACTTCTGCTTTGTTCTTCCACCATGTCCTGATAACTATATAATACTTGTCTTAGGCCTGCAAGTATTTGGCCAATGCACTGAAAGAGGTGTGTCAAAGCCCAGGCATCCCTGGTGTCACTGCTCTGACAATAAAAAGCAGACACCAACGTCACTGAAATCATAAAAACCTCCCCAAACTGTTTTTTTTATTTCTCAGTTTTTTATGCTTTATTTACATCAACCTCACCATTAACCTGTTGTCCAAACTCAGAGCAATCCTTCACTGCATGGAGCCAATCCATTTAAAACAACTTCTGACATGTTCCAAACTAAGTAGGACAGCGTGCTATGGCACATAAGGAAAACCTAATCTCTAGCATGCAATTCCAGTGACCTAATTACAAGACCATTGCTCAATTACAGAAGAATATCTGGATTTACCCAATCTGTGATACTAACTGCTTTTTCTCCTAGCCACACAGTAATCCTTCAAAGCAGCTACACAACCCTCAGCAGGAGAACTAGGGTGTGCTTTAGGGTGGGACGCTGTAAGAAAGCCTTGATGACTGGCCATTTCAGAGCACTGCTCAAATGTAATTTCTGAGAAATCATCTTCCACCGAGAGATTTGCATGGAAATGCCATGGAATTCTAAGAACCTTCCAAAGTAGTATGGGCTTCTGCTTTAAAATACTGATAATTATTTTCCAGTGAATTAACTTACATTAAACCTCACATGCAGTTCTTCCAGCATATATGCTATGTTGTCTCAGTACTACACCGTTCTTCCCTGACCACTAGCTGCTTGCTGGGTGGAGTGCACCCAGCAGGTTAAAGAACAGAACAATCAGATGCACTTCACAAACATTCATAAACAAATTCCTAAAGATCTGTAAGTTTAATGGCTGTCAGCATCTTGATATGCTATAGGCAATTTTTCCATCTATGAAATCTGAGAAGACAAAGCATAGACTGCAGAGAACAGGACAAGAATTTACTTGGCTTTTAGGGTCTCTCCATGCCCATGCCATGCAGCCTCTTCATCCAGCTGCAGTTCTCGCAGGACACGGCTAGGCTTGTAAGCTGCATTGATCAATAAAGTGAGAACCTACAGTGAGGGAGGCAAGAGGAAAAAAAAAAATGCTTAAGCTATTTGTTCAGTAAATCTGTTCTGAATTATGAGGGTAGAATAGGAAATTACTTCTATTCATCCAAATTAACTAGCATCAAAGACTTATTCACAGCAGGGTTACTGATACCTCCAGAAAGAGCCAAAACGAAAACTGAGAGCAGCGGACACTCCGAGCCCTGCCAAACCTTCAGAATTCAACTGCAGAGTCATGAGTGTATCCTACAATTTCCAAGTCACTGCTCTTGACTTACACATCACTAAATATTGGGTAGATCTAAGCAATTATCTTAAGAGGTTGCTTGATACATGGAAACATGCTGTTTGGCAACCCACTACTTGCTACAAAAATCAGACTGCTGAATCTTAAGCTCTTCTGTTTGGCTTTCATCAACCATGGTGTGGTCAGAACTACTATAAGATGAGAAGTTCTCTGGTGCTATAAAGTAACTCAAAGTTGTGAATAACTTGGACTCAGTAGATAATAGTAGGAAATGTGTGCTTGAATGAGATTTCTTATTTTCGGTGTGTGCTTATTCCAAGTCATTCCCGAACTAGGTGCATCGGAACGTTGACGTAACGAACCTGCAACTTCATTCCTACTACTGCAGCAGTACAGAAGTCTGCAGATCAAAAGAGGAGTAAAAATATAATGCAAGCACCCAGCTCACTCTAGGATTCACACGCTGAGCACTAAACTCTGTGTCTGAACCTAATACAACTAAGTACATGGCTTGAACTTCTAGTAGCACTCATCACCTGTACACCAGCAGGACTTGCTTTCACACAGCAAAGCAGTGTATGGTTCTGGGCCCCTCACTCCAAGAAAGAGATCGAGGGGCTGGAACAGGTCCAGAGGAGCAACAAGGCTGCGGAAGGGACTGGACGGAAAGTCTGATGAGGAGAGGTTGAAGGAGCTGGGGGTGTTCATCCTGGAGAAGTGGACACTCAGGGGGGACTCTCTACAACTACCTGAAGGGAAGCTGCAGTCAGGTGGGGATTGGGCTCTTCTCCCAGGCAACTAGTGCCAGGACAAGAGGGCAGGGCCTGAAGCTGCCAAGAGGAGGGTTAGTTTGGATGTTGGGAAGCCCTTCCTCACAAAAAGGTGACCAGACACTGGAAAGGACTGCCCAGGGCAGCGATGGAGTCCCTATCCCTGGAGATGTTGAAGGACAGTCTGGCTGTGGTCCTTAGTGCCCTGGTCTGGCTGATGTGGTTATGTTAGGTCATGGGGTGGGCTAGGTGAGGTCAGAGAGCTTTTGCAGCCTCAATGATTCTATGACATAGTTTTCCTTTGGGCAACTATCAGCTCCTGAGGTCAGATAACAACCACCCCATGTGGCCTGTCTGGAGAGTTCAGAAAATTTCTTACTGCATGAAAGAATCTCTGCACTAAATAATTAAAAGTTTGCTGTGAAACACCTTATGGAAAAGGGGTTCTCTGGCATTAAAGAAGGTCCTTTTCTTCCCTCTTCCCCTTCACTCAGTTATGTTAAAAAGCAGAAGTATAATTTCACTGATCCTTGCAAATCACAGCCAATTTTAATTTTCCAAGTACCCAAAAAAAGTTTGCCATTTCTGTTAAAAAAATAATCTGTAGCTCCTCTGTTTTACACTGTTACATCGACAGTGTAAACTGTACAAGAAATTAGGAATTCTCTGAAGCTAAACTCTGTTAATTAAAATGGAAGCATTTATTACAGCTATAGAAAGATACTAACTCCCCTGATAGCGGTAATTACAGGTTACTCTGTTTTAACCTAAAATAAAGTTTAGTAATCAGTTAGTTTAGCTGTAATCAGATAAACAAGAGTGTTTTTAAACTCCTCTCAGCCATGCATAAAACAGGTTATGATTTAGACTTCATTTTACGTACAAAAACCTCAACTCATTATCCACTTAAATTTATTAATTACCTGTCTATAATTAGAGAGACACTAGTGTTTATGACATGTTGCTATATGCAGCTCCACTATGTAGAAGCACCTCACCTCTTTCAGAACAAGAACACAGTTGCCGGGTCCCACAGACTGAGGAAGCTCTGCAATCCTCCCTTTATTAAGGTAAGGTCCTGAGAAGCACCGGTGGTTGAAGTAGATCTTTGGGCAGCAGTACTTTCCATTTATTATCACTGAGAAATGAGAAAGCAAAGACTTAAATCACACCCTACAACCTCCCCAAGCAGAGGACAATCGTCAATAAGCAATATTGCCTGCTGCAAAAAAAACCCCAGAAGGGTAAAAAAACCCTGACTCCCATGACTCTGGAGCAGTTTCAGCATCACATTTGCAGAGATGTGCAGTGACAGCATCAGTTATATGATGTTGTCAAAAGATTTCTCGTACTTTACACATAGGCTTGCAAATTGTCAGACTTCAGGACATACAGCTGGTAATTTATTAAAAAAAAACGGACTTCTTCCTGGTTAGTCTAATGCTTCATGGGATTATACCGGCAAGAAAAGTCAATAAACCTGACAATCCCAACTTTTTGGTAGCAGAAGCACTTTCCTATCCAAAATGGAAACTTTCTCCAGTCAAGTGAAAAATCTCTTCCAGAGAAGGTGGTAAAATTGTTTTCTGCTGTTGATTCTAACCTGCAGTACAAAATTGCTTTGTGTTTTTAGACTCTTTCATCTCAATTAGCAATCACAAAGCCATCTTTGATGAATTGACACCAAGTTTTCTAAATGTATTAAATGATTCAAAAGTGCTCAACATTCCCATTATGTAAAGCAACACTATGCAGAGTTTAGTAACAATATACATATACATGTGAGGCCACACCTCGAGTGCTGAGTCCATCTTTGGGCCCCTCACTATAAGAGCGACATTGAAGGGCTGGAGAGGGACCAGAGGCAACTGCCAAGTCAGTAAAGGATTCAAAACAGGTGTCATGTGAGGAATGGCTGAGGGAGCTAAGGCTGTTCAGCCTAAAGGAGATTGAGGGGAGACCTTACTGCTCTCTACAACTACATGGAAGGTGGTTGGAGACAGGTGAGGATTGGTCTGTTCTCCCTAGTGGCCAGTGATAGGACAAGGGGAAATGGCTTGAAGCTGTACCAAGGGAGGTTCAGGTTGGATGTCAGGAGGAATTTCTTTCCTGAAAGGGTTGTCAGGCACTGGAACTGCTTGCCCAGGAGCTGTTTAAGAGTAGGGTAGATGTTGCATTGGGGGACAGGGTTTAGTGGCACTGATAGGGCTAGAAAAAAGTTGAACTCAATGATCTTGAATTTGTCTTCCAGCCAAATCTATTCTATGACTAGCGTTGCTAGATATTTAAGTATAAATATAAAATTGCTTTATGCTAGCAGTGTTGTAGTTTTTCTGGTTTGAGTAACACTATCACTTACAGACCTTAAATTCAGTAGTTGATAACTGGCAGGTAAATAAATGCAGTCTAACTTACATTATGACTGTACAGAAGGTGAATTAAAATGCTACGCAAGTACCAACTATTTCAGTAAAGCTCACACAGAAGTGCAGATGTGCATTTCACTGCACAGAAAGCAGCACCAGATCTGTTTTGTTGCCAAACCGATCAATCTGTATGTCTGTTTCACCAGCTGATGTACGCACTTATCACATTCGAGCTTGCAACAGTTTAGAAAAATATTAGGTTCTGCCATCTGGCACACAAAACAGTTTACTGTTAAAATTGCTTTTGTTTATGGTGTTGATGGAGTTATCATAAAAACCAGACTAACCTGCCTTCCCAAGCTAGCATCTAACAACTCAAGCACAGATGCAGTTCACTTGTTGTATTAACCCCAGCATTATATACCACAGCAGGTGAGAATAAAAAAAAGATAATCTGCACAGGTCACAGAATACATTTGGCTCCACATTTTCTCTGCTGTAGGTAGGATTTTCTGATGTAACAAATTAATTTCCAGGTTTAATGTCCACGTCCATCACAGGACACAAGTTATCACATGGTTTCCTTCCTGTATGTTTTTGGAAAGCTTGAGAAATCACCAAGGGATGAAAATCTTCAACACCTTTCCTACTCCTCCCTCTCCCAACAGAGGAGCGTTGAGGAGCTCAACTGCTACAGGATGTTGTCTCTTAGCCTGCCCTCCTTGATCAATACCTGAGTCAGAGGAGTTCAGTTCCTGGTTCTTCAGTCCATCATGAACTGTCCTTGAAGACAAAACTCTGAAATGAGAAGAAGGTTGGGAAATGGGCAGATCGTCAGGAGAGACACCTCTCAGCTACTAAAAAGCACCATTAGTGGTTTTTTTAACTCTCCATGTCCAGTCTTATTTATTTGCTTTTTATGCACTTTCCCCGCAAAGACTACCAAATGCAATTTGTAAAGGACTACTGTAGTACTCAGCTAGCAGAAATCATTCCTTGCTTGAGGGACACCAGCTCATGTGCTGACAAACGCCCAAAGCTGCTGACAACAGCTCCAGTTTTCTGTCTCCTTTTAACTCTGTTTCACATTTCGAGGAACAAAGCCTACCTTTTGTGTTTTGAAAAAATGGATTTTAAATGACTCAAGTACTCTGGTAAGAACTCTGGGTACAGAACATGGAAGAAGAGTCTGCTCAGTACTGTACGAGGAATGAAAGCATTGGGAGGACTAGCTGACAGATCTGCTGTTTGTAAAGAGTCAACAAAACCAACTGACAGAGACACTGTTGAGCATTCTTGTGCAGGAAGAGTTTCGTGTGCAGGACACAGTTTATAGGTGATTGTAGATATTAGAAGATATTATTTTTGGCTACTCTGGGCCAAATTCCATCTGGAAAGGAACCATTACAAGTTCCTCTACTAAATAACAGCATCCACACTAAAGCCAAATATTTTTATTAGTTGTTCAAAATCAGAGTTGCATGTAGAGCAGAAACCATTATATGAGAAGAAAACAGAACTGAAAGGGAGTCCACCTATTTTCCTCATTAATCGTTGTGTAAAAAAGGCTGAAGCCTCAGCCTTAAGCTCAGGCTATTTTTTCTATAAACGTACTCCAGTGCTGACAGCTAATGCAATCCTTTAAAAATGAAAGATCAACAGCTTCAACCCAAGAACCTCAATGACTTGACCTATTCAATAATTCAGCTGAGTTTCACTAGCATTGCTAAAAAACAAATCTTATGCTTTTTATCTCCCAGTACAGCAAGAGGCCTTTCTCAACATCGACAAGAACCACCAGCATTAAGATAAATGCATCGTGGAATCTCTCAGCCCTCAGACTAGCACTTCTGTAAAGCTCAGTCTTCCCTACGGCAACACGATTTATCAACAAGAAAAAGTCAAACCCAAAAGAACCACAACAAAAAAGGGAAGATGCCTGTTACTTACTGTTTCTCTGGCTGAACTACTGCAATCTTCTTCTGCTTGTTTACTGAAAGGAAAAAGAAGAAAAGATATGGATGCAAACAAATGAAACACCTAGCACAACATGCACAGCAGATTCATTTCCTCTAAGTTACACACCAAAAAGAATCTCCGAAAGCACTGAAGTGTTAGGCATCTGACCCATCTGTGCTAGAGGAATGCTGGTTCATTTGGTTCAAGTAACCCAAAAGAAATTTACCTAAACTTTTACTAAAAAATCATTATATCAGGCACACATATCCCCAGTCTTGTAGGGAATATCACAGAATCATTGAGGCCGGAAAAGCCTGAGTTCCAGGGACAGGGACTCCCTCACTGACCTGGACAGTCCATTCGAGTGTCTGATCACCCTTTCTGTGAAGAAGGGCACCCTATCACAACTTGCCTGGGAGGAGAGTCGGACTCCCAGCTGACTACAACTTCCCTTCAGGTAGTTGTAGAGAGGGAGAGGGCTCCCCGAGTCTCTTCTTCTCTAGATAAACAATCCCAGATCCCTCACCCTCTTCCCACCAGACTTTCCCTCCAGTCACTTATCCAGCCTCCTTGCTCCTCTGGACTCGTTCCAGCCCCTCAATCTGTTTCTTGAAGTGAGGGGCCCAGAACTGCCCTGATACTCAAGGGGAGGCCTCACCAGTGCCCAGTACAGAAGGATAATTACATCCCTAGCTCTGCTGGCCGCACTACTGCTGACACAAGCCAGGATGCCATTGGCCTTCCAGGGCACCGAGGCACACTGCTGGTTCATGTTCAACCAGTTGTCAACCGGTACTCCCAGGTCCCTCTCTGCCAGACCACTCTCCAGCCATTCATCCCCCAGTCTGTAGTGCTGTAGGATGTTATTGTGGCCAAACTACAGGACCCTGCACTTGGGTCACCTTTTGTACCTCTCTGTTTACATCATAGCTTCCAAACTACCTGTAATGCCAGCCCAAAAAGAAATACATGCTTTCCTTTTCAGCACCCTGAGGTGCTGACAGCTAACCAGAGGTTAGGTTCACTTTACTGGCACAGTAACTTCAACACTGTTAAGCTTTGAAATGGAACTAAATTGGCTGGTTAGAAACTTAAGCCAATTGCTATGGAGGATAACATGTTGTACTGTCAAAGCCAGCTAGGTGATGTGGATCCACTTGTTAATTGGTAATGATATAAAACAAGGACACGCACATGTGCCTTGCCAGCATTTTCAGGTTTTGTCCCCAGCAAACCTCTGGATTTTTTTAGAAGTATCTTTCCTCTAATTAGGTTCCCCCCCAATTTTTCCTCTGTCCTTGGCAATGTAGGGATACGTCAGGTAAGTTCCTCTTGCTGAAAAGGACAGCTTATTACAACCCTATGATTTTATTACATTACTAAGCAAATATTTGGAAAGGTCTTCAGCTTCTCCAACTTTCATTAACACTTTAATAAACAGAGCTTATTAACCAGTTGAGAGAAGACATTATTTTGTACTATTTGCTAGTAGTTAAAGCAGGAGGGATTTATTTTTCAACACTTTGCCATTCAGGGATGTCATACAGGATCATTAACACCTGCTCCATTTAGAAAGCCAGTCTCCTTTTTTTCAACTCCAAAAAGTACACATGCTCAATAGCCTTTTGTAACAGCACTAATTCTATTTGCACAAGTGCTAGTGTAAAATCAGTGTTAGAGTCAGCCACGGGGCAGTATGTGTATGCACACAGGCAGGATTTCCTGGTTACAACTATCGGATTGTTTCCATGACACAGCCTCAAGCCAACACTGCCTGTTTTGGAGGTGTGTGGATTGCTGCTCTGGCAGGGAGATGTTTCCAAATTCAGTGATGTCAGTACTAAGTTCACAGCAGCCTGCTCCCGAAGCTCTTGCCATCTTTACCAACCCAGCGAACCACTGCAAACAGAACAGAACCAATACCTATTGCTTTGCGAGGCGGTCTGAGCTGATATCCATTCGTCTCACACCAACCCACTGGAAATATGTTCATTGATTCCACACTTACTATGCAGTCAGGGATGGGCTTCTTGGAGCCTGTTTGGTTTAGAGATGCAAACATTGAAACAACCAGTACAAAAACCTCATGTGGTTAATGCTTGCTATACATTTGCCAGCAAAGTTGCTTTTACTTCTCGTGTATCAGGAATATAATTATCAATTGCTTATTCATCCCCTTTTACTGACCAGATTCTTTCTTGTCTTCATTTGCTCCCTCCTAAAGACTGTAGAAGGCAATTTGCCACCCAGAGATGAGCAGAGATGCACAGCAAGTGCATGCTGATGGAATTATAATGGCAAATGACAGACATAGATTCATTCTATCTTAAAACAAGAACATAAGCATTTTCTTTCTAGGCCTGCTCAAAGATTAATACGAATGGAATTCAAGCACATGCAAAACTGTGACAAGGTCCCCATCTTCTAAAAGACACTGATCAGCATGTGGCAGAGCACACAAATGCCATTTCAGCTTGGCTTAAAGAAGCACTGCCATCCAAAGACAACTGGGAATCAAACTGTGCAAATGGGGTTTGGCTGTGTTCTCATTGAGGAAACAGTGAAGAGAGTTTGCTCCAGATACTCTTTAGGTTTGATGATAGTTCTGCAGAAGAACTGATGGAAATGCTACTCTCTGCTCCCACCCTGAGCTTACCCTCCAGCTGGAGCCAGAGGTAGGAGTCTTTCAACTTGGTGACTGTAGCAATGCAAACTTCTTCAGGATCAACTGGGTTCACAGCCTCAAGTTTCATATTCTCTTTAAATCCATGGTCAGAAGTTAACTAGGAAAAAAACATAAAAGGTCAGTCAAACAGCACCTGTATCTCCAGGGTACAATACAAACAGCCACCAACAGCAGCAACACATAAAAGCCTCAGATTTTGAGTAACACAAATACACTCATGCAGTCAGAGAGATTTCAAGTCATTATGACACTGAATACAAGATATATTATGTAATACAGAGAATTTAAGTTAGAAAAGACTCTACAGACAGACCTAGAAAGAACATGTTTATACTCAACAAAAAAAGGATGCTGAGAGTCACGGAGAGTGTTGAGTGCAATCTGAACCACAAGGAATTCTCTGCTTGTTGCCTAACCAATAGGTCTGACAGTCTAACCAGCTCACTATTCTAAGTTAGTTAGGCAATCCCCTTTACATATGCAAATAGTATCCCTGTCTAAGAAGTAACAGCCTCCCAACCAGCCAGAGGGCTCTTCCTCCTAGAGCTTCTCAGTAACATAATTACAGGATTAATACATTATGAATTCTGGAACTACCTTACAGTAATCAAAGCTTCTCCGAAAAGGGATAATAAATTCAATGATCTGTTCCAAGATGCCACAGCTCACAAGACAGAACAAGGGCAACAAAAATTCATAGCCAGCAACTACACTCTTTTCAAAAAAAGGTGATTATTCATTTCAATTTCTTCCCTTGCAACAGTGCAAGTATTGTGAACGAAACTGGAAGGCTCTCGTGAGACCTCATCTGGAGTACTGCATGCAGTTCTGCAGCTCCCAATACAAGGAGGACACAGAACTGTTGCAGTGAGTCCAGAGGAAGCCACGAGGATGATCAGAGGGCTGGAGCACCTCTACTGTGATGACAGACTGAGGGAATTTGGGTTGTTCAGTCTGGAGAAGAGAAGGCTGTGGTGGAGACCTTATTGCAGTCACCCAGTACCTGAAGAGGGCTACGGGAAAGCTGGAGAGGGATTTGTTAAGAGAGTTTATACAGATAGGACAAGTAGGGTGGTTTCAAGCTAAAAAAGCTGAGATTTAGACTGGATCTGAGAAAGAAATTCCTCACTACAAGGTTGGTGAGGCATTGGAAGAGGTTGCCCAGAGAAGCTGAGGAAGAGTTTTAGTCCAGGTTGGGCAGGGCCTTATGTAACCTGGCTGAGTGAGAGGAGTTAGAACTAGATAAATAGCTGAGGTCCTCTCCAAACTAAGCAATGCTGTGATTTCACGAGAACAGCACCTTTTCCTGCTTGAGAAATTTTTGTGCTTTGGGAGACACCAATACTATCACTGAACCAACAAAAGTCTCAAATCTACCAAGTACTTTAGGCACTGATTGATGTAAAATGATTAAGTGGTAGTAATTTAGGGTGAGGTGTTATTAACACAATAGAATGAATTTTTCAAGGTGAAAGGAAGGAAGATTGAACGAGTACACTAAGCAAATGAAAATAAGGTCTATTAAGAGGCTCCATTTCCACAATTAAAGGAGCGCCAAGGACTGATTCTGGTTTATCATTATTCCACAAACTTTTCTGTATCTCAGTTTCACAAAAAATAATTTATTTTTGATCTGCTGTATCCCCACTGAAGACTTGGTCCATTACTTCCTTGTCTAGGACACTAGCAGGTACCTACTTCAGTTTGCATACATTTGTATTCTCTTAACTTTTCTGCTTCCTCAGTTATCACTGGTGAGGTGTTAAGGTACCCAAATGCATCCAGAGAAGGGCAATGCAGCTGGTGAAAAGGCTGTAAGGAATGTTCTCTGAGGAGCAGCTAAGGACTCTTGAGTTGTGTAGCTAGGAGAAACGGAGGCCCAGGAGACCCTGATTAGGAGACTCCAATCACTCTCTACAGCTTCCTAAGGAGAGTAAATGAAACGCATTATTCTCCCTGGAACCCAGCGATACCATGTGTGGGAATGGTTGAAAGCTGCATCAGAGGAGGTTTAAACTGAACATTAGGGTATTTCTTTATTAGGAAGTGGTAAACCACTGAACAGGATTCCTGGAGAGGTGGTCTCATGTGTTTGAGGCATGTGGACAATGCATATAACAACATGATTTACCTTGGTCAGCCCTGAAGAAGTCAGGCAGTTGAACTAGATGATTGTTGTAGGTCCCTTCCAACTGAAATAGTCTATTCTAGTCTACTTGGAAAGGTAACTTCAGTAAAAGAGAAATGCAAAAGGCTCTCCTCCCTGAAAAGTAGAGCACTGTTTACATAACAGAAGTGCTTCCCTTACCAAAGTGAAGCAGCTTTGGGGAGCTGCCTCAGCACCACACTGTTTGAGGTAGTCTGCCCAGTCGAAGTCCTGCCCAGGATAACCTAGGTGAAAAAAAAGCAGAAGGTTTAGTTTAACGGTATGAGACTGATTTCAAACTGACATTCTGTACAGATCATTGAAATCTGTTTGGGTTTGTCAGTTGACTGGGCCATGTCCAGCCAGTCCACTGCAAGGTTCTTAAGATCTTCGAGATAGCCTCCTTACTTCCATTGTGGAGGCCCTGGGTACTGCCCCACTTCCTTTCCCATTTTTGACTTGAAAGGGAGTCAAACTAAAAATGAGCAACCTGAGAGCAATCTGAAGCATGAATAAAGCACATCTGCTAGGTAGACAAAGGCACCTATCAGCATATGGAGAAGCATTTGCAATGCTTCTTCTGTACCTTTTCACAGGGTACAGATGAAATTTCGGAAAAGTTTCTGAAAGGTTACTTCACTGATACCATGTCAGCTTTGAAACTTACAATCTTTTTATAAATGGAGTACTCACAATGTGCATTACAACATTAGAGTATTGAACATGGTTTTGAGAGAGAAGTAAGTCATTAAAGACAACAGTTAAATGTCCTAAGAGTCTCATCAAGTTTGCCCACAGTTGTAAATCTACAGCCATGTGAAGGGAGGAGTCTTGAGACAGAATCTGTCGTGAGATGGAGCATCTTTCCAAGAAAAACACAAATTACACTTCTCTTGGAGGAAACAGGTTTTCTTCCCTGTGAACAAAACACAAGTAACTGGAGGGAACTGGGTGAATTAGCATGCTGCCATGACATTTGGAGGCTGGCAATACACTAGCACGGACACAACTAGAGCAGTTATTCTATTATTACCCTTCAAGAACCCCTCTACAAGGGACACCTGTAACAAGGTTTAAGAAATCAAACAAAACCTTAAACCTCGTCTAAGAACACAGTATTAACAGGACAATCTGAAAACATGAAGTTCATTTACGCCTTAGAGAGGGCCTAACCCAGAAGGACCTACTTATTTTTCTCAGGTCTTAAGATCTCTTCGTATGCCCACTGTTTCCAGGGCAGCCATGAGAGAAGAGATACCTAGAACCTTTGCCAGCTTCAGTCACATGCCTACAAGTGAGAGTTCTTCTTTCACATGCACAACTCTACGTAATGCTGGGTCAGGCACAGTGACTTTTTGTACCTTATCCATTGAAAGGCAACAGGTATACATACTACTGTGTCTGCTCCTCTGATGGCATGAGTAGCTCAAACAAAACGCTCCAAATTATGTGGTTATGAGTAAAAGCAGGGACTTAGTAACCTTACAATACACTGACATTTCCAGTTTGAGAAAATAAGCAAATATTTCAATAGCTGAGGATCACTACTCCCCTGTTGTCTTATGTCCTGAAGCAACATTTCAGGAACCTGCTACTTTGTGTGGTAGGTCCTTGATAAAAAGAAGTACTTCACCAAGTTCTAAGCACTAAGAGACTCTGAAAATACGATCAGTTCCATTCTGACCAGAAGCAAAAATCCAATGCAAAACCAATAGGCTTCTGATACCTTGTTAATGCTGAAATATTCCATTTATTCGAGCATTAGGGTTTATATGCAGGACCAGCATCTCCAGCCACTGACATCTCAAATCCAAGGAAGCTTCAAACTCAAAGCTCCTTCTCAGAATTTCAACACATTCTCCAATTAGTACTACTCTTATTTTTTTTAGAGAAGTGTTGTCCTAAAGCACTGTGGGGAATTGCAGTCTAACTCCCTCAAAAAGGAGCGAGCACAAGCATACCTGGTGGGGGGCTGAGATGCAAGCCATTCTTCAGACTCCACTGCACAGGGAAAATGCCAGCACTGTTGACATGACAGACATAGGACTTGCTGGTTGTACGGTCTGGTCTCAGGTCATCAAATTCTATCATGAAATATTTTTCATTGTATACCTGCAGTTAACCAAAAGAGAACCAGGTCTTGTAAGTAGCAGATTAAGATCTTCTACTCCCTCTCCTTCATTTTGGTAACTTCAACAAACAGCAACACTCCACAATGGAAACCTTTAATCTGAAATACTCTGAGGGTTAAAAAAAATAAATTAGAAGAATCTATGGGATTCATAAACTAGCAGATTTTTCTGCATTATCTGGAAACTTAAACAATAAAAGGTAATGTATGAGCTCTTTAAAAGTAAGGTTATCAGGTGCTGTATGAAAACTGCAGAGAAATTTGAGTTTGTGGGCTGCCTATTGTTCAGAAATAAACTGCTTATCTCAACAAGGCTGAATTTGGTCTCAGAATGGACTCTCACAAGTAAAATCAATAGAATCCTGAAGCACCTACAAGCCAAACAAGAAAACAGCAATAAAAGAGAATTACTTGGCTTTGGAAGTCGTTGTGCCTCTTAATAATAAGCAAGAATCTTTCCTGAAGAAACAGTATGTTACAGTTTAAAAGATAAAGACCACCAGGATATAAAATACTATAATCACAGAATGTTAGGGATTGGAAGGGACCTTTGAAAGATCATCCAAGTCCAATCCTCCTGCCACAGCAGGAGCCCCTAGATCAAGTTGCACAGGAACATGTTCAAATGGGTTTTAAATATCTCCAGAGGAGGAGACTCCAAAAGCCCCCCGGGCAGCCCATTCCAGTGCTCTGTCACCCTCACTGGGAAGAGGTTTCTTCTCACATTGATGTGGAACCTCCTCTGTTCCAGCTTACACCCATTGCCCCATGTCCTATCATTGGATGACACTGAGAAGGGCCTGGTTCCATTCTTCTGACACCCTTTCATCACCTGCCCTCTCTGTATTTATAAGCATTAATGGGTTCACCCCTCAAGTCTGCTTTTTTCCAAGCTAAAGAGACTCAGTTCCCTCAGCCTTTGCTCATCAGGGAGATCTTCCTCTCCTTTCATCATCTTTGTGGCTCTGCACTGGACTCTCTCAAGCAGTTCTGTGTCCTTGAACTGAGGGGCCTAGAACTGGATACAAGTGAGACTTAATGAGAGACTATCTGTCCTAAAGACAGTTTCGGGAAAATCCACAAAAAGGATTTAAAAATATACCCTGGTTTTAAGTCGCACAGAAAGATTTTGAGTTACTACTCTAATAGGGGTCTCTTCAGAACTTTTCACTTACAACACAGCAAGATAGAAGTTGCTCAAACCTGGATTTGCTGGGGCATTCTCATTTCAACTTTAAAAAACCCCCAAACCTACCACGAACTGGATACACAGATTATGAGAGATTCCATCTAAACATCTGGATTTGACAATTTTAGCTCTTTGATCTTTTGAGTTTGTATCTTTATGCTTGTGCCTTTGTTCTCCAACGGCAGTAGTTGTTTAAAGGGGATGGTTAAGTTGGATATTAGGAAGCCCTTCCTCATGGAAAGGGTGATCAGGCACTGCAATGGACTGCCCAGGGCAGTGATGGAGTCTCCATCCCTTGAGGTGCTTAAGGACAGCCTGGATGTGGCTCTGGTCTGGCTGATGTGGTGCTGTTAGCTCATGGGCTGGGTTTGAAGAGCTCAGAGGGCTTTTCCAGTGTCAATAATTCTCTAGTTCTGTCATCTTCTACTCTCCATTCAAATCCAATGGCTTCACCATCGGCAGTTAAGACTGACGTATATTGCCGTGAAAAAGTGTTAATTTGAAAACTAATTCAAGATCTTAAGATAATGAGCATCTGAGAACAGAAGTGGCAAGAAAATTGAATTTTAGTAGGACAAGTTAGAGAACCTGATACCTTGATAACTGTGGCAGGGGAGATTACAAAAGGAGCCACTGGGTCCACAGCTTCTAACTTCATGCCTTCAGAGAACGAATGCACTCCAATCACAGGTTTGTCCTGAAAAATGATTTATCAGTGTGACTACATGCTTTTCTCCACCAAAAAAGACACACTTTATATAAATCAGATGAGTTTATTAGCTCATTCTAAGAAATCAGTGTCAGGGTACCAGCAACCTCTCTATAATAAAATGGCCAGCTCTGTCCTGTGAGACTGTTTTCTCTGTGTTCTAGGAAGTAGATCCCCCAAGATTACCTCCTCTGACATTCTCCACACAGATGTATGATTCCACAACGCAGCGTGGGTCCTGTAAGTCAACAGAATTTTTCCCCCTAACCTTCAGCACTACACAAGCTACTCTAAGACGATCTAGAATCGTCTGCATTTCCAGCCTAACAAACCCCTGCAAATCCAAGTGTCTGCCCCAGAACTATATAAATCCTGCTCTGCATGTGATCCAATACATTGAAGAGCAACAGCACCTTCTCTTCTGTCCTGATAAAGCTGAGAAGAATGAATGAAGAACTTCAAGGACTAAATTTACGTCTTAAAACTTGTCAAGATTTTTCAGTATTTATTTTCAAATACCATATATTTGAATTCAGACTCATAGTAACTTTTGTTAACACTCAGAGTAAAACAAGACATCTTACAGCCCACGTGTGATTGTATCAGGTTACTGATTAGTTGTTACAGTTAAACTTCTCAATGTACTGACACAACTAGGGACTGTAGTAACCCTGCACAACCCTAGGACAGTACTCGGCAAGTCCAGCTGATGAAAAACCAAACCACCTCTGTAAAGGACTAGAACCAGGGATTTTTCCCAATATGAAACTAATAGCTAATGTATTTGTGATGTGTGCAGTCTAATTTAACAAGATTTGAATATTTTTAAATTATTCTTCCTTTTTTAAAACTGAGTGAAAAAGGAAAAGGTAATTCAAAACCAACCAAACCACGGAAAGTGTTTTGAGTACAGTGACTGATCTGCCAAAGTAACTTCTTAGGAGTACGTAATTTTCATGATTACATATTAAACTACACGTATTGCATCTTTTACCTTAAAGATATCTGTAGGAACTGATGACTCATCTTCTTCCTCTTTCACCTTCTTCAGGATCTCTTGCCAATCTGCTTCACTCTTCAAGGACCTAATAGCTTGAGTAAAATGAAAGGAAAATGGTGAAGTCATCTTCCTTCTTCTCCCCCAGAACACAGAGCAATAAAGTAGTAAGTTGACCTGTGCTCCTCCAACTTCTAAATTCACACTGTTCAGCACCTATGTTAGTAGTTTCTTTCTTAAATTTAGTTTTCTTTGCCATCTGCTGCCCAATCTAGTTCTTCTGAGAAAAAGAGATCACATCAATGCTCAGGAAAATTCTGGAGAAATGTATGACTAGCTAACAGTTTGCCAGCTGGACAAGGCTAACTCATTTTACACTTAGGCAAGCAAAACATTCAATAAGCATTCCACAAGTCTGTCCCAGCTATGCAGGTCAAACCTTTAGCATCTGTAATCGCAGGGAGAGATGGGGAGCTGCCCGCCTCAGCCTGGCCACGCAGTCGGCAGGAAGAAGTCAACTGCAGCTGCTCGGCGGGTGGGGGCAAATACTGGACACCCTGGGGGGCCTTCTCTGGCCCATGGGCTGGGGTTTGAGGACCCCTGTCATAGAGTGTGCCAGACAGATGTGCACCTCCCTTCGTGGGAAAGATTTAGTATCAACATTTGATACTAAATGATAACATTGATAACAAATGATCAACATTTTCCAGTTTCCCCTCATCAGGAAACACGTTCCACCACTGCTGAGCTCAGAAGCAATACATTTGTGTTCCAGCTATTTTACACTCTGATTCTCTGACGAGCCACCCTGACAGGCACATGCTTGCAAAACACGGTCGTCTGTCCTCTACATTCACTTGCTTCTTGGGGACCCACTTTTAAGGATGTTTTATATCCAAGTAATGGATAGGGCATTTTAGACAGTTGTTAGCCCACTTAGGTAATTTTGCAGTCAGCTGCAAAAGCTCCCGTTGAGCAAGAGCCTCAAATCCAAAAGACTTTCCCCTCCCCAGGAATACAGACCTGCCAAAAATAACCATGAAGGCAATTCTGAGGTAGCTCAGTTCCTTCCTTTCCACAAACAGGTGGAAGGTTTTGAAAGGCAAAGGCACGTAGCAACTTCTGAATGAATGGAGGAAAAGTAATCTAGGACTGTAATTTACTGGTGTTTTCACTTACATTTTATTGATTAGACAACTATCACATCACACACTGATTGTGTGCGTGATATGCACCCAGAAGGCAGATCTAAAGCCCTAAAACAGTAGCAGAATTCTTTGATTGCCACACAAAAGAGAAAGGTTCTGAAGTACCTAAGGGTGGTTGCAGACTGTATCCGTGTTGGGCTGCCCACCCTACTTGATGAAGGAAGGGGTCCAAGTAGAATAGCCACTGGTCAAACTTGTCCAAATCCTCCAGCCCTTCGTATCGTAACTTAAGTCTCCCACCAACATTTTCTATCACGTTGACTATCCAGGCTTCCAAGGAATCCCGGACGTTCTGCAGTTCTAGTCGGGAGCCTGGTGCAATGAGATCCAACGGATTTTTCCCTCTATGAAGCTACAAAAAACCCACAAATTATTCTGTACAACAAAACAAATCAAATTCCATACTTCTGCTACTTTACACACATGCTTTCTGCATATGTAAAGTATGCATAGGAAATACAGTGCCCTTCTGACACCACACAAGAGAAACAACAGCCATATTTATGGTTGCTGGTGCTCGCACAAGAGTTGCTGCATTGCCTGCCTGTACATACAGTCATACACTTCATTTAAGCATTTGCAGAAGCATCATTGTTTATATCTTCAAGGTTTGAAGGAAACACAATTAATCTCTTTCTCCCAAATAACAAGTGACAGGACAAGAGGAAACAGCCTCAAGTTGCAGCAGGAGAGGGTTAATCTGACTACTGAGAAAAATTCCTTTACAGAAAATTTGTCAAAAACCCAAAAAGCAGCACACTGCAGCACTTACCCCCTCCAGCAGTTTAGGAGGAGCACTGCACGCTCCTTTCAGCACTTGCTGTAGGAATTCCTCCTGGTCAGGTATCTTGTCCTTGATACCTAAGTGAGAAGTGAGCAAAGAACAACTGTGATTCTGACCGCACGTTAAAGAGTATTCAGACAACATAAGGCCTTACCATGCTCTTGAACTGCCTAATTCACAGAACCTGCCCCATACTCACCCTTAAAAGAAGAAAAAAACCCCCCAACACTTCCTTCTTCAAAGGAAATGACAAAGCAATAGTATTTGGTGGGTTGTGATTAAGACAACCACAACCCTCTGTAAATGTTAAGTCCTGTCCTGAAATTAAACTAAGTCCTTCACTAAGTCATGTGACTCCAGAAAAACTAGGCAGACATCCTCAACTTGTCATTGCAGCAACATCGTTCATACAAAACAGCAATTATGAGGACTACCTGGCAAGCTCACAAAGAACTTTTGTACATACTCCCTGCTTCTGCACATAGAACAAATACCTTCAGGCACTTTGAGAATCTTCTTGTTCTGCTCACACCAGCCAATAGGGTGCAAATCAGCTGTCATTATATCGCACCAGAAGTCAGCCTTGCGGTCTTCCCCGTAACCATCATAGCGCAAGAGGAGGAGCTGCCCACACGTAGTAATGATGGTAGCTACCCAGTAGGTGTTTTGGTCAGACTTGACAGCAACTTCCAGCTTCATACCAGGGGCAAAACCATTCTGCAAACTTGTGTCCACCTGAACAGGGAGACCATCACATCTGAGTATGTCTCAGAAACTTCACGGTCCAACCGCAAGAGCAATTTAGACACGACTGTTAGCAAAAACACCTTAACACAAATCCCATCCAGTCTCTTCAGATAAGCAACTTCATCACATGATGTGACACAAATTAGAGCACACACAGAATCACCATTAATAACATCTCTTTAGTATTTCAGACTATCTTTTCAGCATTAAATTAATTCACCCTCCTGCACTGGAAAACACTTCACCCATCACTGACAAGGCTTTGCAACTTCCAGTGGAGTTGTCCAGCCAGGCAAAACCAAAGGACAAATTCAGCAACACGGTTTGGATGTCTTGTGTTAAATTCTGTCTTTCAACCTCTTTAGACAAAGAGCCTGTCTAAAATACATACACACGCTGCAGATAACAGTATCACCAACTCTTCCACCCTGCTCTTGAAGTTATCAATCTGCACAAATAGCAGAGGATCTTGAATGTCTCTACTCAAGAGCTCAAACAATTCTGTATGTAGTACCATACACACATTGTAGAGACGTTGGTGGTGGTCTCTACAATGTTCTCACATGTAATTAAAGGACAGAACCAGAGGGAAGGGCTTCAAGTTTCAACAGGGTAGGTTTAGACTAGACATCAGGAAAAAATTCTTCATAGAAAGAGTGGTCAGGCACAAAAGTTTTCCAGTGAATTCACGTTTTGACAGCAATAAAACAAATACTCTGTGTCCTCCACGTACGTATTTACCTGGACTTGATCTCAAGGCTCTTTTCCAACCTGAGTCACTCTATGATTCTATGTATGTGTTGTGTGCAGGTGAGAAATCCCACTGCACAGTACTCAGACACTGAAATGTGAACTTAAAAAGAGAGCTCCTCCTAGCTTAAATGCTCCTGAAGGAGCAGAAGGACTCCATGCTTAACTCCATGTCCTGTTAAAAATCTAACCTGTTGATACCCTACATAACTGGTGCTTTCTTTCTTAAATGGTCACAAGTCCCATTTCCTCTTTGAAAGGCTGCAGATGCAATACATGCTTTCTGGGTTATTTATTACCAGTTCTGCTCTGATGGTTCAGTAACTGCCACAGCTATTATAGTCTCACCAGCCAGCACACACTGGTTTGCTAAAAATAAAACTAGAAGAACCACATCAGAAAGAAAAGCATATGCCTCTGTTAACAGTTCACATCCTTCAGGTTAATAGTCCTCACTTAAGAGGAAACAAACAAACACCAAAATCAGCTGAAACCAGTATTTGTAGGCATTGTGAGGTGGTATTACAGAAGTCATTTCTGCAAAAACACAGTTATCTTGATGAAGAGGTATTAGTGAAGTCTTCATGTTCTGGTCTCTCAGAGAAAAGCTGTGAGCCTGACAGAGTTTGAGGAGCTGGGAAATCTGCGCAGCTCTCTGTATCAGAATGTTCAGTAAAGCCTCATAGTAGAGAAAGCTGCACTCCACACGTCCAACAGCCAAGGATGGAGCTTTCCCTTAAGTCAGATGCGTTTCTCCACTGTTGTCACTGATATTCCCCAATGGATACAGCACAGACCAAGAAGGCAGCACCCTCTCCTGGAAGCTGGGCAAGACCACTAAGCTGTTTACAGCACAAACCTTTTTCTCTAGGCTGGCTCAGTGAACTGAGTGGCTAGTGGGAGATGCTGCAAAAACTAAAGAGTACTTTCTTTAGAGCAGTGATTCCAAGAGCAGCAGCCTCTTGCACACACGGTGAGCTGAGATGGCCAGGAGTAGACAGCAACAGCCCTGCGTAGGCAGCTTTGACCCCTAGCCCCTCCATCCTGCAGAGCACAACTGCCTCGCTTTGTGCTACATACAGTTCAGACTGGGGATCAAGTCAGCTCAGAATGAGATAAACAACAGACAAAAAGCAAGAACACACAGAAAATACATGTGTTCAGATGATGCTGATTAATTTATAAAAATTTTATTAATTTATGTTTACATGTACATATAAGTTGCAGAAAGAAACTGTAAAAATCACTCAACAGTTCCAGAGAGAGTGTCTTTAGACTTGGGAATGACAACACCAGCACCTCATGCAGCTCCAGTGAGCTCTTGGTGAGCTCTTTGTCCTGCTAGAGCATAGGAAAAACTGTCACTTTGATTTCAAGGTTGTTTATTTTTCATTAATTTTCAAAATGCAAATAAATTAAACATTAGGAGATGCTTAATTTGAGAAAGTAGATTACATTTTCCCATGCACCTTGCCTACAGTAAGAGTAAAACTTTCAGAATGAGTATAAGCATACAAATACAACAAAGTCCTTTCTTCCAGCAGCAAGCCCAGCTCCTTACTAACACAGGCTGTGTAAACATGGATTACATTTTCTTAATCTGATCATACGCTGCTGTACAATGTGGGTTAGGTATTTCTCACCCACCATCCAAAATGGGAGGCTTATCAGTCTCACTACTCAAACATGTATGTGTATATCTATCTATCTATCTATAGATATCTCTCTATCTCAATATTTATATCTGGATAGACATATCTGTACATTAGATACATGCGTTCATGTATATAGATATAACTATATCTAAAGAACCAACCAAACCCCTTAAGTTTCCACCTGAATTTTATTAATTTATTTAGGTACCCATGTTCATTTGCTCATCAATATAATTATTCAGCTTAGTTTTTTCCACTCTTTCTTTTCAGAGTAGAAGTAGTTCCCTCTTAGTTCTCCTGACAGTCAACTACAAAAACGTGTCATTCCTCAAGCCAAGCGACTGGCACTGCAGAGATTCCAGCCAGAGGGACACTAGTCTCTATTGCAAGGACATCAGTGCCTGCGAGCCCTCCAGTGAGTCTTTCACCTGAGGCGCTGTCACTGTTCACCCAGCTCACAGGCTGTCAGTGCCCACTGGGAGGCACTGACGTTCTCCTCTTACCTTTTCAAAACTCTCGCCTGCTAAGAGAGGGCAGAACTCCTGACTGAGCATGTGGCCTTACACCACTGAATTCCTGTCAGCAGCAACACCTATACAGGATGTGAGGCTGCTGCAAATTTGCTTCTATCTGCTTGTCGATACTGTGTCAGCATTAACTTTGAAAAACTTTATGCTGAGTTTATGACAGAGAACATCAAAAGCAGCCTCTGGATAAATTTTAAAGGACTTCCGCCAGCAAACACTCAGCAGCCACCCTTTGTAACACACAGGTACCTATTACTGTGCACACTCCTAGACCCCTGTGCCATGCTCCTGCACTGCAAGCCCCCACGACAGCTCCCCATGCCCAGGTGCAGAGCATGCTCAGCTCCATCAGGCTGCCCACATGAGGGGACCCAATGCAGCAGAAGAGGCTTGGGTGACACAGATGGGCTTTGCCCAGACCTGCTCACTGAAGCACTCTCCACAACTTCATTTGTGCCAGCAACACTGTACCATGTTCTACACACAGAGAAAATTATAATAGCTATAAAAAAACACAGGGGATTTATTTTTTAAACCTAGTTGTACTTTTACTGACCATATCCAAAGCAATCAGAGCTCTTGTCGGACAGCAGAGTAGGCAAAGAGTGCTGTGAAGGGCTAACACAGTAATTCACAGCATGTCTCCTGACAATTAACAAAATACAGGTGCAGTGTTAAGTCAGCTGGACACTGCTGTAAAGCTGGAATCACAAAAACATTGAGGCTGGGAAAAAGTGTTTCTAAGATCATCAAGTCCAGCCTATGACCTAACATCATCACAATCACCTAGACCATTACAATTACCATTAGTTTATATCATGTTGGAGCTATGACAGCAGACTGAGTAAGGTACAACACACCAGAAGTGCAGGCAGGCTGCAAAACACCACCACACCAGTTCCACGCTGCTCCTCTCAGTGCAGGCTACATTAACACCACTGCTGAAGCAGCTGGTTCTGGGCCACAGCTTTTGTGCACAATCAACTCCTCAGAAATGAGATACATGAATGTTTATTTTGAACAAAAAGTTTAGTCACATCCCTGTGTACCAAAGAGCCTCTTGAAGTCCACATTTTACTGTGCATCCTCACGGCTAACAAACTGCTGTATTTCAGTAGATCCAAAAGGTTTGGAAACCAGCTCTATACAGCTGACCTCCACTGGTGACTGACAAGCAGGCAGACTTCACATTCAGATCTCACACAACGGGACAGAGAGCACCACAAACCAGCAAACATTTGATGAAATATACCAAAGGGGAAAGACCAGGGCTTATCAAGACATCATCCTATCCATTACACCTACCTCAGCAATTACCCTCATCCATTATCTGTCTAGTACAGTCAACTGCTTGGCAGAGCTATTACTTTCTCCTTGGCCTTCTTGAGAGCCACCATTAATACCTGTGAGGTGAATTCAGCTGCTCAAGAACTATGCCACCAACTTTCTCAAGTTACCTCCTTCACAGTTAAGGATAAAGGCACTGGCCAGTTAGGACTTCATAAGGAAAAATCAGGTTTACCTTCTGGTCCAGAAATTCAGCTGCTCAAGAAATATGCCACCAACTTTCTCAAGTTACTTCCTTCACAGTGGTTGTCCAGTTAAAGATAAAGACCCTGGCCAGTTAGGGCTTCATGAGGAAAAAATCAAGTTCAGCTTCTGGTCCAGAAAGACTAGGAGCTCCTTAACTTTCAGCACTTTCAGATGGGATTACACTTGCTTCATACAGAAATGAAGATGAGAAACAATAAAAAGGTGCAATTTCTCAATCCTCTCGGAGGAACTCGTTCAGATAAACAGCGAACACTCAGTGCATGAAACCCAACTGTTTTGGAGATGGTAAGTAAACACGCACTCCCTTACTCACATGTTTAAAAGATCCATGGGGGGCTGCAGTTGCTCCTGTGTCTTCTAGATACTCATCCCAATTGAATTCCATTTCTTCCAGGCTGGAACCAGCGTCTGGAAAGGAAGCCAAACACCTCCTACTTAGCAACCTGTTGTTTAATTTTAAGCTAGTACAAAATACAGCAAAACCACCTTCAATTCCACGTGACTGAGTACGTAGGTGTGCAGTGGACTTCAGCTACACACTCCAAACACAGAGACAACAATATTTCTCCTTTCTTCGTATTTGAAAGGCACTTTAAAATGGATCAGGTGTAAAAAAAATAACACAATTCTGAGGATCTTTGTTTAGAACAAATTATTCACAATTTGTGACAGGAGAACGTAGACAGAAGAGTTTGTGTTGGTATCAATAAATTTATGAGAATCAAAATGCTGGGCACACCAAACTGTCAAGGTTTTAAATGAAAAACCACCCCAGAACCAGCAATACCTATAGTAAGAGCTTTGAAAAGAAAGGCTAAAAGAAGATCCTTATTATTTTTAAGATTAGCATTTATTTAGATATTATAGAACACCAAAAGCACAGAGAAAAATTCAGGGTAGTTCTAAAGAAAGCGGCTTGAGACACAATTGAAATGAAGAACACTCAAATTAGTCACTTAAAAAACCCCAGCTCATTAAGGTGTAAAAGTGTCTTCAGACAAACAAAAACTTGTTTCTGGATGCACTTACAGCAAAAATGTGCTAAAACCACTCCAGCCACAGCTCAAATCTCAGGTTATCAGGGAAGGGATGGACTGTAGTGAGCCACACTACACATAATCCAGATTTTCTACTACTGCTGTCAAGCCTGTACCCCAGCCCTGGTCTCCCCTTCAGTTCCTGTCTCACTTCCACACTCCACTATTCCCATTTGCTCCAACACGCTCCACTCAGCTGAAAAGACATCACGGCCACATAGGTTGGATTTCAGAGTCCCTGAAATTGTATTCTCCTGCAGGCATAGCTGGGATGAGCAAAGACGTTCCCACCTTGTATAAGTGGCACTTTCACCACCAGCACACAAACTACTGCTTCAGGTTCCACAGCAAGAGGGACAGCAGTTACATGTCATCACAAATCTTTTCCTTTTGAGACTAGTTCTGCCATCTGCACCTGAGCTAGCTATGAATGAAAGCAAGAGATTTCCATCTTAGCGGCAAGAAACCCAACACCTAAGTTTATATTTGAAACAGAGAAATCTCTGTGTATGGCAGCATGGAGAACCCTCAGCAGAGGTCACAAGACACTGGCATTTCCTACACACACAGCGTTTTATAGGACAGGTGGTAACTGATCTTTCAAGTAGCAGCAGCATGAACAGCAAACAGTGTATGTGCAAAACCCAACAGGAATGGAATATACTGCGTACCCTTATCAGCCCCACGAGCATGCTGACAGCCTGCTGCGGATGCTCCACCGCAGTTCTCAGACTCCAGGGAGCGGCAAATATTCGCCTAGAAGTCTGAGCTACAGTAAGTTATCTAAAAACCCCACAAGTGTCAAATGTAAAGTAGGTTCATTTCGTCATCAAACAAACTGTTGTGCTGGTCTTGAATTACGATTTCCCCAACTTTAGCAATGTATATTCCATTAGCTTCTGTTAGCTGTTGGCAGTATCTGTTCTAAAGGCAGCTTCCATCTCTCCCAAACCCAAATTTGTTTAGCTCTTTTTGAGTAACCACAGTTGGTTACATTGGCCTCTCATAAGGCTAAGAGCTCAAGAAATTCAGAAGTTGAATAGTATTGTCACTTTTAGGGGATAATTTTTAACTTACTGAAGAAATAACCTGGAAAAGTACAGAAGGAAGTAATTTTATTGAAATAAAATCAGCATTTTTCTTTAACATAATCATAAAACCATTTAAGTTCACAGCTGCACAACCAAAGTGGGAAGAAATGAGCACATCACCTACAGTCAGTCAAAACCAAAAGCAAATTCTGTTTCTTTTTCCAAGTCAGGGAAAGCCAGTGCATCCTTTCCCAACAAAAAGCACTTGGTTGATAAACTCCACTTGCATCCATCTCCAAAAAACACTCTGTAAGTGCCTGCTGTGTCTGAGGCACTCTTGTTCCAAGAGGGACATAAAGCAATGTGACTGCTCTGCTGCTTTATAGTAAAGCCTGAAAGCCAAGCAGCTTGACCTGGGAACACTCCTCTGACCTTTAGGCTTTCCAGTCATCCCTTTACCAAGCTGCTCCTCCAAGCCCAGTCTTCAATAATGTGTTATCATCAGATAACTTTCTGAGGGGCAGTTAAGCCCCTTAAATGAGGCACAGGTCACTTAACACATTGAAAGGGTCAATTAGTAACTTATGCTGCCACTTAATTGCTGCAAGGCAACGGGCTCCAGAGCAGGCCAGTGCACATGCTGCTCCAGCTACTCTTCTCCTTCTAACTGTAGTTAAAGGCACTTTCCCAATAGGTCTGAGTTACCACAGCTCCTCTGTCACTCTCTTACCTATGTCTCTGTATTTTCATACACAAGAAAGACCTGTTTCCTTCCAGATCTGCACTGTGGTGAAAATCATAAACAAACTACGAAATCCTGTCCAACACCCACTGCAAATTTAATATTCTTCCTCCTTTCTTTTTGGGAGTTTCACCAAGTCAGAGGAATTTTTTTTTGAAAAAACCTTTTTAGAAGAGCACACAGAACTTTTGCTGCTCTGGTCATTCATCACAGCTCAGCTCAGCTTGTGTTTACCACGGTTTTACCACTAAACAAAATTGGGTGATCAGCCCCACACTTCCAGCTCTGAGTTGGGCAGCTCAGGTGCTTTCCTTCCTTTGAGAGGCTGGTGAAGCAGAGGGCCCTGCTCAGCTATAGGGTTTATCAGCTTTGTCTACTGCTTTTCACACACAACCATAGAGGTCATTTTGTGCAGCAAACCTCACTGAATCAATGTGGGACATGAAAAGCTCATAGAAAAAAGCTCTAAGACAAACCACTGTATCAGAGTTCGTTGAGAGAGCAGCAAATCAGCTCCTTAACTGTGGCCTGTGGTAGGATTGCACAAACCATGCAACATTCCAGAAATCAATTATGTACTCTTCATCATCTGAGGGCAGAACTGCTCCAAAAGCACAGACAAGGGCCATCTCTCTGGTGAGGCTCACACTAGCTGAAATCCTCGAGTCAGAATCCAGTTTTCCTGGTTTTATTGTCAGAAGAGTTGCACCAGAGCAGGCACTGGTTCAGGCAAACCTTTGATCCAGTCTGTCAGTAATTTTTGCAGGACTTTGTTGCACAGCACTGTCCTCCCAAGATACGAGAGGAACAGTTTCATGAAGCTGCATTCCTGAGGGGCCATACGTCCGTATTAAGCATCCTGATTAGTGTGAGTTCAAACTGCTCAATAAATCCTTAAACGTCTACACCAGAAATTCTTCCTATTGCGAGAAAACTTGTAAATATGACAGATGAGACAAGCGAAGTTGTTTTCATTTAGTTGAATCCTACAGGAGAATTGATTAATCTAATGCTGTGCACACATATCTATGCTCTCTCCTACTCCCCCTGTCCTTAGTTGCTACAACTCCTAAATTCATTCAGCTTTCTGCTACATGGCTGCATACTTCCATGTGTTAGGCTGACAGAGCCACACGTCAGCTCACAGTGGCGAAGCACAGCTTTGGCAAAGGTGAGGAAAGAAAACAGAATTCTCATCTCTGTGGCCCCACTATACAACATTTTTGTCAAACAAGCTTTCAAGCCAAGCTAAGATTTTCTCAAGCAAAATCTGAGACATGTTCTACTGAGGTTCTGCAAAGAAGGTCTATCTCCTTTGCAGGTGAGAAAGTAGTCTGTGAGAACATTAGAACAAGTGCTGTTTTAACGCAAGGGGCTGGCACTGTTTAACATCTTTGTGGGTGACATGGACAGTGGCATTTAGTGCCCCCTCCATCACACTGGAGGGAGGAGAGGCCATCCAGAGGGACTTCAACAGGCTAGAGAACTGGCCTCATGCAACCCATATGAGGTTCAACAAGCCCAAGCGCAGGGTCCTGCACCTGAGTTGAGCCAATTCCATGCATAATTACAAGTTAGGTGCGGAGTGCGTTGAGAGAAGCCCTGAAGAGAATGACTTGGGGGTGTTGATTGATGAGAAGCTCACCTGAAGCCAGCAAGACAGGTGACTCTCCCCCTTTACTCTGCTCTTTTGAGACCTCACCTGAAATACTGCATCCAGTTCTGGAGCCCCCAACATAAGAAGGACACAGAATTGTTGGATTGAGTCCCTAGGAGGCCACAAAGATCATAGGATGTTAGGGGTTGGAAGGGACCCCAGAGATCATCGAGTCCAACCCCCCTGCCAGAGCAGGACAAAACTATCTAACACAGATCACAGAGGAACGCATCCAGGCGGCCTTGAAAGTCCCCAGAGAAGGAGACCCCCCTGGGGAGTCTGTTCCAGTGCTCCGTGACCCTCACAGTAAAGAAGTTCCCCCTTGTGTTGAGGTGGAACCTCCTCTGCTGAANTGCCATGGTTAACCTGTTGTCCACCAGGACCCCCAGGTCCCACTCCACAGGACTGCTCTCCAGTAGATCACCTCCAAAGGTGATCATAAAGCATCATAAAGCAGATGACAGCATTCTGCTAAAAGCATTGCAGATTAAATAGTGTTTAACATTTCTTCGGTAACACTGACAGCAATTCATTTCCATACAGTAAAGGTACAAAACCTGCTGATAGTGAATAGAGAAAAGTTACTTGTTGGACAGGAACCACAGTGAAGTAACACCTAAATAAAATCCTAATTAGATTGTTTACAACTTAATTTAGATTAACTATACTAACATATAGGTAGGGACCTCCTCAAGAAGCAGGAATAAAACATGGCAGGAAAATGGTGGTCCCTAACCTGTAGGAATGTACTGCCCAGGCCTGTTTCAGAAGGCTGCTATTATCCCCAGCCATCCAAGACCAACACTATTTCTAGTGTGCCACTTCAAGGTGAACGAAAACCTGAGCTAATTTATCACAATGTACCACCCTGCAGCAGGTTAAGAGTTGGCACCTCAAGCCTATCAAAGCAGACACACCAAGGCACATCAGAAAAACAGGACAGATTACACACAACTTCAGTCATCTGACTTTTTAAAACAGCAGCACAACCTTGTCAAAATATTAAGATTAAGACAAGGACAGAACAAGATTTATTAACCACTCCAGGAGACAAATGCCTTAAAATAGTGGTGTTGAGGCTACTGAGCTTTCCATATTTCAACAAGCCCATCTCAATAGAACACTAGAGGTACCACAGCTGCATAAAGAGTAAGGACAACGCTTCTTAAGAACACAATTACTAAGGTGATTCAGATCTTGTTCTATTTAAATCAGTGACACACCCCGCTTTTGAAACAGCAGTGGCAAACATAAGCCTTATAGCCAGAACACATTTCACATTCCTAGAGATCTGAGTTTCTTCCAGAACACAGCATCAGGGACAGGCACTACGGAAACACTCGCTGTGCTCATCTCTGTTCTCTCTTGCTTGCCAAGTTTTCTGGGAATCGTTAACCAGGGAGCTCAGCTGGACTATTACCTGCATCATATTGCTGTTCTCCATTCATCTCCACAGTAGCCCAGTGGTTATTTTGAGCAGCCAGAAGAAGAGTAATCTGAAGCTGTCACGGTTTGGTGGTCATGAGTTGCCTCCACCTTCAATTCTACTGGCAGTCAGGACATTCGGTAAGTGATCCAGAAAAAACCTGAAAGGAACAATCGATAAGATGATCATAGAATCACAGAATGATTAGGGATTGGAAGGGACCTTGAAAGATCATCTAGTCCAATCCCCTTGCCACAGCAGGATCACCTAGACCAAGTCATACAGTCAGCCTGGGTTAGAAGGGACCACAGGATCATCCAGTTCCAACTCCCCTACCATGGGCAGGAACACCCCACCCTAGACCAGGCTGGCCAGAGCGTAATCAAGCCCAGCCGTAAACACCTCCAAGGAAGGGGCCTCCACCACCTTCCTGGGCAACCCATTCCAAGTTCTCACCACTCTCACAGTGCAGGACCTTACACTTGGTCTTGTTGAACCCCATGAGGTTGGCTTGTGCCCACCCCTCCAGCCTGTTCAGGTCCCTCTGGATGGCATCCCTGCCCTCCAGCGTGTCTACTGCGCCACGCAGTTTATTGGAATTTAACTACATTTAAGATACACAAACCCATGACTTCGGCAGTAAGCCAAAAGCCTTGAGGCAAACACGGCCATCTCACTGCACTTATGCTTGTTTAGCTACTCTACACCCCTCATCTACAGACCACGCTTCCTAAATCAGTCAAATATGAAGTTGTTTTTCACATCTCTTCTGCCCCTCAACAAATGTTCCCCTCTCCTCAGCTCCTTCAATGCTTCACAAAGCTAAAGAAGCAGGAAACTAACCTAGCTGTGGCTCAGGAACAAAATAAAAATCAAGCTATCCTGTCACCCGGGCCATGAAAAAGTCTAAAGTTAGGAAAGCCATGTTGGTACTGGCAAAGAAAGAGCACAATAAGACCGACAAAATGTCTGCACAGGTGATGGGTTTCTAACACTTTAACCATTTGCTTTCCGCATTCCTTCAGGCAATGTGCAGCTCTGATTTCGAACACCTATACAACAAGTTTAAATACGTGTACGCATTTGACAGTTACTACATTTTTAACAGTTCAACTAAGGAGACCTTCTCTGTCTCTACAACTACCTGAAGGGAGGCTGTAGTCAGGTGGGTGTTGGGCTCTTCTCCCAGGCAACTAGTAACAACATGAGAGGGCAGGGCCTGAAGCTGCCAGGAATTGTGCTGGTTGTTAGGAAGCCCTTTCTCACAGAAAGGGTGATCAGACACTGGAGTAGACTGCCCAGGCCAGTGGTGGAGTCCCCATCTGCGGAGGTGTGAAGGACAGGCTGGCTGTGGCCCTCAGTGCCCTAGTGTGGCTCCTGTGATGATGTCAGGTCATGGGCTGGGCAGGATGAGCTCAGAGATCTTTCCAGACTCAACATTTCTAAGAATTCTGTGATCGCTTTATTAGGACATGAAGACACCAGTGAAACTGTTCTGCTACAACACAGTAACTCACAAGTACCAAAATATTGTCTCATATAAGCAGGAAAAAAAATGCTCTGTATACCAAGATACAATAAAGATAACTTCATTAATTTAATTTTATATGTAATTTTATAATATGTTTTAGAATCTCATTTTATAAAATTTTATCCCAAAATTTTGGGGGGTTATGGCAGTTTATTTCACTGTACACTAGCTGGTATTATTTTAAGATACTCAGCGCTGGTGCAATCATCTGGCATTCTGTGTGCTTAGGAGTTGCCTGTTCTGCCCTCACCAATGTAAATGGTTCAAGGTGCAGCGGCCTGTATGTGAGCAAGGGACTACTCCTAATGACATGACATTGCAATTATGATGGTATGGTGTGATATAACTCCAGCCTCGATGCACCACAGTTCTTCCACTCATCAAATTCCTTCAGCATTACCTCCATTGCCAAAGTACTCAGCTCCTCACTACTACCTTAATACTCATCTCCGCCAGCAAGAGCCCCAAATCATTAGGGAGAAAAGACAAGAAAACATTGCAGTCTGTTCTGTCAAACCCACCCTACGAGTACCAAGGCAGTACAAATGTAGATGGCTGAACTGTTTAATGTCTTACTGTTACCTGAAACCAGAAACTACTGCTCTGCAGAACATCCAAGAATGGCGCATGTTAAAAATAACCCCAAACAACAACAAGAACCCTGAAACTGGCTGTTTTTCACACCTCCTTCTGCTCTACATCCATGTGCACAGTGTTTTACTGTCGTGCAAGCTGAAGGCAGTCCTGCTCCAATGTGGATCAGGGGAAAGGAATTATTTTTTTAACCTGCGAGGTTAACAAAACAAAGAACCCAAAGAACCCTACTAGGTTAATTTTTTTTAAAAAAAGCAGAAATACATTCCTAAACATTTTGTGATGAGGAGCTATTTCAAACCTATTCATACAGGCAATTAAATCATTATTTGTTGTAGAAACTGAGAATAGATGGCTACGAAGCAAGCCCACTAGTTCATTGGTTGGCAACGCATTGAAAGGCTTTTACCCTTACTACATTCTCCACTAAAGCAATCTTGTATACAAATTAAAAGCCTTTGTTACATCTTTTTAATTAATATTACACTTTGATGGACAACTGTTACAGAAATTTTTTGTTCTTCTTAAGTAAGACACCAGAAATAATGTAGAGGAAGAACAATCAGATGTTAAAAGCACAGGCTACACTTCTCACCTAAGTACATTTTCAGAGAATCATAGGTTGGCCCAGGATGGAGGTACCTCTAAAATGCCATCTTAGTCCAACCACCCTGCAGTGAGCAGGGACAGCCTCAACGACAGCAGGTTGCCCAGAGCCTTGTCCAGCCTCCCCTTGAAGATCTCTAGGGATGGGGGCTCAACTCCCTCCCTGGCCAACCTGTTACAATGTTCAACTCCCCTCCAGCTAAAAAGTTTCTTCCTAGCAGCACATTTCAATTTTCCCTTCTCTGATGTGAAATTGTTGTGTCTCATCCTATCAATCCAGGCCTTCATAAACAGTCCCTCTGCAGCCGCCTTGTAGCAGGGACTGGAAGGTTGCTCTCAGGTTCCCCTGGAGCCTTCTCTTCTCCAGGCTGAACAATTCTAGCTCTCTCTCACCCTGTCCTTGTAGCAGAGGGGCTCCCTGCCACGTTCATGGCCCCTTCTGGACCTGCTCCATCAGGTCCATGACCTTCCTGCATGGAGGGTTCCAGAGCTGGATGCAGAATTCCAGGTGAGGTCTCACCAGAACACGGAGGCAGAATCACTTCAATAACTGTTGTTTATTACAAGGAAGCCCTACAAGTTGGAAGTCTTACATTTTGTTGACTTTTCTTATGCCTGTAAAGACTACCTGATAACCTTTAACAGTGTTGTAAGAGGGTCCTTTTTTTTTAAGGTTCAAGTAAACCAGCCGATCTTTTTGAATAGCTTTTTCTACCAGACCATGGACAAACCCATCAGAGAAGCAATCTGCCTTGCAGATGGAAACCCAAAAGTCTTGCTTCAAAATGAGTATTATGAGATCTGTTCTTACACAATACTGCCCCTAAAGGGCCAACTGTGATTTCGATTTTGAAGGTCTAATAGGACTTGGCACACAGTAGCCACAGATGATGAAGTTACTATCCAACCCTTCTACCTCTGACAGAGTATCATCGGCCATCCCACCCAACTGCAAGCAGATCTCAAGCAGTTTTTGCAGGTGCCCTGTCATTCGACTAAGTGACTTGTGACCTATCACTGGTCTGAAAAACCCAAATGAAACATTTTTCTTTTGAAAATGTGTCTGTTTGCTAAAAATTGAAGTATTTTGAAGAAGTAGTTTTGATACAGGAAGTTTAGAGAGTGACAGCTCCTACCCAATTCCTCAGACTGAACAGAGAACTCAGGTCCCGTGATCCCAGGCACGAGGACTGGGCAGATGCCAGAGGCTGGGATGAAAAGGGCAGCACCACTGTCTCTGCTGATAGCAGCATCTTTAGTCTCCCACAGTGCCCATGCAAAACAAGTTAATCAATGTATTTTTAAACTGTTTAGACACAGAGAACCTGGAAAGAAAAAGCTAAAACGGAGGGGAGACCCAACTCTGATGGGTTGCACTGCAGGTTGCAGATGTTCCAAGTGTACCTCTGAAGCATCCAGGCTTGCTGGTTCTCAGCATCAAACCAAACCCGAGTGACACTTGGACTGACATTAAGATGCCAAAAGAATTTGACAGAGTGTCCCATAGCGTCCTCACAGCCAAATTGAGGCAAGCGGACTGGATGATTTGGTAGTGAGGTGGATTGTGAACTGGTTGCAGGACAGAAGCAAGAGAGTAGTGGTCAATGGAACAGAATGTAGTTGGAGGCCTGGATCCAGTGCAGTTCCCCAAGGGCCAGTACTGAGACCAGTCCTATTAAACCTATTCATTAATGACTTGGATGAGGGATTAGAGAGCACTGTCAGCAAGTTTGCTGATGACAGAAAGCTGCAAGGAGTGGCCGACACCCCAGCAGACTCTGCTGCCATTCCGTGGGAGAGCTGGGTGGGGAGAAATTTGGTAAACTGTAAAAAGGGAAAGTGTAGAGTCTTCCACTGGGCAAAAACGACCTCAGGTACCAGTATAGTTTGGGGATTGATCTTGTGGAGAGCAGAGCATGGGAGAAAGGGACCTGGGGGTCCTGGTGGACAGCAGGATAACCATGAGCCAGGAATGTGTCCTTGTGGCCAAGAAGGCCACTGGCATCATGGGGTGGATCAGAAAGAGGTTGGTAAGCAGATCAAGAGAGGTTCTCCTCCCCCTCTACTTTGCCCTGGTAAGACCACATCTGGAATATTGCGGGCCCCTCAGTTCAAGAAGAACACAGAACTGCTGGATAGAGTCCAGCGCAGAACCACGAAGAGGATGGAGTGGAACATCTTCCTTCTAAGGAGAGGCTGAAGGAGCTGGGTCTCTAGCGTGGAGAAGAGGAGACTGAGGGGTGACCTCATTTATGTCTAGAAATATGCAAAGGGTGGGTGTCAGAAGGATGGAGCCAGGCTCTTCTCAGTGGCATCTAACAATAGGACAGGGGCAATGGGTATAAGCTGGAACATAGGAGAGTCCACATAAATATGAAAAGGAACTTCTCTTCAGTGACAGAGCCCTGGAATTGGCTGCCCAGGGGAGTTGTGAAGTCTCCTTCTCTGAAGACGTTTAAATCTCATCTGGATAGGTTCCTGTGCGACTTGATCTAGGTGATCTTGCTGTGTCGGGGGATTGGACTACATGATCTTTCAACGTCCCTTTTAGTCTCTAATGTTCTGTGATTCTCTGACTGAGCCTGAAGTTTTGGCATGGATTTTAGGGAAGTGCAGTGCCAAGCTCTAAAACTGCCTGGTTGAAGCCTCCTGTAAACAACACACAAATAAAAGAGCAGACTGGAATAGAGTTATAGAAGTAGCTGCCAGCAGCGCTCAGGTACATAGGAAGTTCTCCTGTACGATCAAAACCACGCCAACTTCTAAAATGTTCATTGCATGTGAGAATCAACACTTGAGAGTAGCAAGAGGTATAATTTAGAGCTCTATTGTAGCTAAATGCCACAAAATTCTACTGTGTAGAAGACATTAATATGGTTTTATTCCTTATAGCTTCAGGAATATGTTGGGAACTCAGCTGCTAGTTTCTACCATACTGCTGCTTAACCTACTCCTCTCTAGTTTAAAATGACTGCTCAGCACATATGTATAAGATCTCCAGTTAAGCCCCAGTTCAGCTCTGTCTCTGTGACAAAGTTCATAAAAAATTAAGTAGAGCTACCAACTTCTTTAGGTCTCTGCTGGTTCCTTAAATACTTCTTTCAGGCTCTCCAGAAAAAGCAGCGTAAGGTAAGATAACAGAGTTACACATTCCCAGTCTGCCCTTTCTGAGGGCTGTCCTGTAGACAGACTGTCAACCTAAGCTTCTGTTTACCCTTCACAAAGTAATGCTAGAAGCTGATGTCGCTGCCAATTTGCACAACGCCTGGCGCACAGTAAAGAACTAACTGACAACATACTTTATCATTTATCAAAATATTCCTGGGTAATGGCCTATAGTGAGTCTATCAGCTGCCGCAGTGCCGAGCCAAAACCAAAGCAGTGCTGTGAAAAACACCAAGCAAAGCATGTTGTCCACTGCTTTCTAGTAGCTTAGCCCTGGCAAAGCACTCTCAGAATTTAAGTGCAATTCAGATGTTTTCGGTTTATGGGATCCAGCTCTCAATTAACTTAACTGGATGAAGTAAAACAAACCACCTTTTTTGTAACATGAAAATATTTAAGGCACCCCCATCCTCAAAAAAACCCCAAACAAAAAAAAACAACCCTAAATCAAACACCAAAGAGGCTGCTCATTTAAAAGATGCCAAATACTGGCATCTCCTACTGAAGCTAATTGAGATTCTGTCCAAGTCAAGTTGGGTAGTTACTCAGGGTTTCCTAAGCAGCTCTGGTGTTTTACATACACAGAACTGAGTGCAGTTGTAATTAGCACTCGCCACGGCTGATGCGCTCGGTCTGGCACAGCAGAGATTATCTTCTGCACAACCTCCAAGGGAGGGGTGCACAAGTGCTGCTGGAACAGGGCTGATTTGGAAATACTCTGGACACTTCAGCCTCACTTCTGCATTTGAAACCTCCTTTCAGCACATGAAATATTCAGATGTTAGCAACTGGATGCAGCATTAAAACCAGTTACAGTTGATTAAAGCCAGATGGCTCACTTGACTATGAAAAGAAACTAAACATAAGTTGGATGTTGAATTAAAGGGTATCACCTGGTATCTGAGGCTTAACAATATTGTAAAACAAAATTGCATGAGACAATGGGGACAACCCTATGGACTGAGGAAGAAGCTACAGAAAGGACCAAGTTTCAGCCAATTCTGTCAAGAAAAGGCATCCAGTAAAACCCTCTGTCAGCCATATGGAGCTTCACTGTGCACAGGCAGGCAAACACCTGTTGCAGGCCTGGCAGAGCAGGGAAGGGGTCCTTCAGCATCTGAAGCCTACACCTCTGCTACAGAAGACCAAGACAAATCTACTGAGAAATTAGTCAGGAAAGGTAACGGCCTTTTTGCTATTCTTTGAGCACACCCCATGGGGAAGCAGAGTGGCAAGCGTCCTGGTCCATATGGCCATTCACACTTACTCCTGGGCTCTTTCACTCCAAGAAAATACCAATTATATGTTTCCTATGAGGGGAGATAACACAGGAGTTTCATCTAAAGGCTTTTTTAAACTAGTTTGTTATTGTAGGACTCACAGCTAGTGAGTAAATGGTGCCCTATTTAGCACATTGTCTAATTAGGACCAGGTTTGCAGCAGAGATCCTTGTTGGTACTTGAGACAGAAAACTCTTTGGGACAAAAGCACCCCTTTACTACAAACCTTTGAGTAAAAAACCCGAATATTCAAGAACAGTGTCAAGCAGAGAACAAGTACAGCCCAACACCCAGAAAGAGCAACAACCCCAGTCCAGTGTACAGTGACAGGGAGCAGCCAGTCATTCCTGCACTTCCTTGCATGTTTTAACTCTGTGACCCCTCTAGTCAGTATTTCCAAGTCATCTCAATAATGCATACGTTAATCTTAAAAGGTCTTCTGTAATTAAGATCTAGAACTCTTAGGACAAAATCAGATGGAAGGACAGCCTTCTCAGTGCTGGACTCTGCAGTAACTAATGCAACCAGACCGAATCTTGATGCTGCACTGGACAGAGCTCTGAAACGCAGAGGCACATATCCTTACTCCTGATGCCACTGCACAGAATCCCAGTTACCATCTGAGGTCAGATGCTCATTTGACCTCTGCTTTTATTATCACTTCATAACGAAGCAATTTCTACAGCCTGCAGAAGGCAACTTCAACCATTTCCTAATCTAACACTGCTACAGGCAATCATTAATACAGACATCAACTGCCCCTTCCGCCACAAGAAAATGAGACAGTGGCTCTAGGAAAGAAGAGCACAACTGAATGAAGATTTGTAAGCCACTGAGTACTGGCAGACCACACAACTTATCAATGTATAAGAAGATGAAAGGTAAATGCTGTTGTGTGGGGTCCTTTACTTGGAGGTAAGCCCAGCGGAGAACATCAGGCCTTTGGGAAACATATCTGCACCCTCTTCAAGCACACAGAGACTCCACCTAGCCTGATGTGGTCTCTGCTAAAATCTTTTATCACTGATGAAGAAAGTTAAAAAACTTAAAGGATCATCTAGACTGGTCATCTATCTGGACTTCTGCAAGGCCTTTGACATGGTACCCCAAAACACCCTTATCTCTAAATTGGAGAATTACAGGTTCAATGGGTAGACTACTCAGTGGATAAAGAACTGGCTGGATGGTCGCATCATAGAATCATTACGGATTGGAAGGGAAGATCATCTAGTCCAATTCCCCAGTCCCGATCCCCCCAGGATCACCTAGGCCAAGTCACACAGGAACACATCCAGGCGGGCCTTGAACATCTCCAGTGAAGAAGACTCTACAACCACCCTGGGCAGCCTGTTCCAGTGCTCTGTCACCCTCACTGTGAAGAAGTTCCTTCTCAGGTTGATGTGGAACCTTCTATGTTCCAGCTTACAACCATTGCCCCTCATCCTATCACTACATGACACTGAGAAGAGCCCAGCTCCATCCTCTCAACACCCACCCCTCAAATATTTGTAGATATTAATGAGATCACCCCTCAGTCTCCTCTTCTCCAAGCTAAAGAGACCCAGCTCCCTCAGCATCTCCTCATAAGGGAGGTGCTCCACCTCCTTCATTATCTTTATTGCCCTACGCTGGACCGGCTCAATGTCCAGATGGAGGCAGGTGATAAGTGGTGTCCCACAGGAGTCTGTCCTGGGACCAGTGTTGTTCAATATATTCATAAATGATATTGTCAGAGGCACTGAGTGCACCCTCAGCAAGTCTGCAGATGAGATGAAGCTGGGAGGTGCAGTTGATACGCATGAGGGACAGGATGCCATCCAGAGGGACCTGGATAGACTGGAGAAGTGGGCCCACATAAACCTGATGAGGTTCAACAAGGTCAAGTGCAGAGTCCTGCACCTGGGCTGGGGTAACTGGCATAATCGGTATGGGCTGGGAAATTATCGACTGGAAGGCAGTCGTGTGGAAAGGGACTTGGGGGTGCTCGTGGATGAAAAGCTAGACATAAGCCACCGTTGCAGTGCAGAAGGCAAATCACATTCTGGGCTGCATCAAACAAACTATGGCCAGCAGATCAAAAGAGGTGATTCTGCCCCTCTACTCTGCCGTGGTGAGACCTCACCTGGAGTATTGTGTCCAGTTCTGGAGTTCCCAGCACAAGATGAATGTAGACATATTGGAGCGCGTCCGGAGGAGGGCCACTAAAATGATCGGGGGAATGGAGCATCTCTTGTATGAGGACAGGCTGAGAGAGTTAGGGCTGTTCAGCCTGGAGAAAAGAAGGCTCTGGGGGGACCTTCTTTTGACATTCCAGTACCTGAGGGGGGCCTACATGAAGGCAAGGGAAGGTCTTTTCAAGAGGGTTTGTACAGACAGAACAAGGAGAAATGGGTTCAAGCTGGGAAAGGACAGATTTAGGCTGGATATCAGAAAAAAAGTTCTTCAATGTGAAGGTGGCTGATTGCTGGAATAGGCTACCCAGGAAGGTGGTGGGGGCCCCATCCTTGGAGTCATTTAAGGTCAGGCACAATCCTACTCTCCACTCTACTCGTGGAATGTTTAAGTTCATTCACATCATGCAAGAGCAGGGATGGCACAAAACCAGCATCTAACCTGCCACATGCAGCAAGATTCTCACTTCTGTTTTGTGATTCAGCTACACTGATGCATCTGTAAACACCCATTCGTAGCTCTTCAGTACCCACAGCACCAGAACCATAGAATCATTCAGGTTGGAAAAGACCCTTGGGATCATCAAGTCCAATCATAAACCCTACTCTACAAAGTTCAACCCTAAACCAGATACCCCAACACCATATCTAAACGATCTTCAAACAACTCCAGATATAGTGACTCAGCTCCCTCCCCAGACAGCCTGTTCCAGTGTCTCACTGCTGTTTCTCTGAAAAAACTTGTCTGAATGTCCAGCCTAACCCTCCTCTGGTGCAGCTGGAGTCCCTTCTCTCTTGTTCCATCACTAATGACCTAAGAGAAGAGACCAGCACCCACCTCTCCACAATGTTCCTTCAGGTAGTTGTAGAGAGCGATGAGGTCTCCCCTCAGCCCCCTGTCAGACAGGATATTCACAATATTTTCTTGTAAAGCAAAGTATCATACTTGCCTACCTCTGTGCCCTTGCCCCTGCTGCCGTTGTCCCAGTTAAAGCCCTTGGCAGAAGTCCTACCTCTCCCAGAAGGTGTCTTCAGAGTTCAACTCTTCATTTAAGGTCCTAGCTCTCTGAGCTTTTTAGAGTAAAAACAGTGTACAAATCTTCATTGTAATTGTCTTCTCTTCAGTCACTAGCAGTTGGAAGCCTGTGTAACACTAAAGGTATTTTTCTAATTTACACTTGCATAAACAAAGCAAGTACTTGACAAACATACTCCTTCCTAATCTCTGACTCTCCACAAACAAAAGACAAAGTGGAAGACTGCTCACAGTCTCCAAATTCAGCCATTTTTGAAGCCATTTAAATTCTGTTCTTTGATGCAACTGAAATTTATTTTTGCTCTTCTGCAGACAAGAAACCACAGAGCTCTTGGCTGCTGTTAGTGCCCTTCACATTCTTCCAAGACAGCCCTGCAAGGGCCAGAAAAGAGAAAGCAGGCGGCAAAATAAAGTTTGATGTGTCTCTAACAAAGTAATCAAAACACTACTGATTTCACTGAAGTCCTAGCTGCCAAAAGAATTTTCCTGGACAACACGGAGAACAGAAACCTTTCGCTGACCTGCAGCTCTTTAAAACATTGTTTTTCACATGTACATACAGATGGGGGTCTGGTCTGTAAACAGAAGCTTATTTCTTGTTTCTGTAAGGATCTGTCAAAAATGAGCAGATCGCTGAATCAGCCTGTACTGTAGGTATGGCTATCAACAGTTTCTTTGGGCCATCATGATAGCATATTGGATGTCCCAAAACAAAAGCGACACTTTCCTACAGAATTACTGTATTTCTATATTAAAAAAAAAAAAAAAGAGGCAGTTATGTTTCCACACTTTTTGCAACCAAATCTAGTCTGGGTTTACCACCTTTTCCTATGACCCATCTACAGCCTCTTACAGTCAGGTGATACAGTTTTGTTCTGTATCAGGCCACAGAGGCACCATCCTGGTGATTAACCCTTCTGCAGCAGTTCCAGCTACAGACTTTACCTTATGTAGTTATAGAATCATAGGGCTGGAAGGGACATCCTAAAGGGCAGCTAGTTCAAACCCCTGCAACAACAAGCAGGGCCATCTCTAATCAGACCAGAGCCCCAGCCAGCCTGACCTCGAATGGCTCCAGGGATAGGGGTTCCACCAGCGCTCTAGGCAGCCTGTTCCAGGGATCCAACACGCCCAGATTCAAGAAATTTTTCCTGATGTCTAACCTAAATCTCCCCTTTTCCACCTTCAAACCATAGCCCCTCATCCTATCGCCCCAGCCACATTTCCAGGCACCTTTCAGGTGTTGGAAGGTTGCTATACAGACCCCCTGGAGTCTTCTCCTCCTCAAGCTGAAGAAACCCTACTCTGTCACCCTATGTTCTACCCAAGAACCACAGCAGTATCCAACAACCAACTCTCTTTCATGAGTGGTTATTTCATCAAAAGCGGCAAAAACACCTTCAGTTTGAACCCCTCTCATCTCTACCAAGTCTCTACTCTCAACAACTTATGGTTTGGTTTGGAAGGGATCTAGAGATCATCTTATTTGGGCTTTCTCCTTGCAAGGAGAAAACTATTGTTGGTCTTACCACTCAACTGCCCTATGCACAGAAAGTTTTCCTGGAGACATGACAAAGGATTCTGGCACTCCCTTTCATCTTTTTGCCTGCCAAGAGTATGTTTGAGTGTTCTTATGTGAACAGCTTCTGCATGGCCTCTGAAAACAAAACCCACTAAACATAAAGATTATTTATGTATAAAAAATGCAAATGGGAACTACTATCACCAGAGTTTGATTCTTACAACTGACTCTTTCTGTGCCACAGCTGCCCTGCAATCTCTGCTCACAGATCAGTACTCATAACAGTTCCATCCTTGCATTTCCCAGCTACTTCCCTTGAGACTGTTTTTGCAAAAGAGAAGTCCAAGCTGTTCAACCTTCCCATTGCAACAGTAACCCTGAGACTCTTCAAGAGAACCGCATTTCAAGAACACACCTAACACTCTTAATATTTTCAAAGAAATTACCAGAAAACGTAACAAGGGCAAAGGACCTGATGTGGAGAATCCAGAAGCGCAATGGTGTCTCTTTCATTTAGGCTAAGCCAATTTACTCCAGTTTTCCAAACCAAATCCCTGCCTGAAATCCAGCTGCTTCCAGGATTTGACTTACCGCCTGGATATGCCTAGCTATATGCGTAACATAACCAGGCTTTCCAGTTTTAGGTAATAAATCATGAAACTCAATGAAATCATGTCGAGCTCAACAAATCACAGAACTGATCTTTACAACCTGTACTGAGCTACCCAGCCGGTAAAGCATTTCTAAGGGACTACACAGGAAATCCAGGTGAGAATGTACAAGTCCCAGCTATGTTCCCAGCTAATTCAGGCACCACTGGACAGCTGGAACATTCACTTATATAGGGGAACAACATACAACGGAGTGTCCCAGAAACATCCTTTGTATCAATAACTGGTCGCAAATAGACCCTATTAAGAATTGCTTAGTTTGATTCTTTAACATTTAAGACAGCGGGGTTTCTTCCCAAGTAATTAATGATTTGGTTTGTGTTTTAAATGCAAAATCTCCAGCATGAGTGTGCTTTCCCCATCTACTTCATACTGCACACAGACTTCAAGAATAGTGGGGAATAAAAAAACAGGACAGAAAATACTTCAAAGACCATAGAATTCCAACACCCCTGCATGGGCAAGGGCACACCCCACTAGATCAGGTTGCTCAGAGCCCCATTCAACCTGGCCTAGAACGCTTCCAGGGATGGAGCTCGCACAACTTCTCTGAGCAACCTGTTCCAGCATCTCACCACCCTCACACTACACAGCTTCTTTCTAATGTCCAGCCTCCGAATCTCTTCTTTCGGTTTAAAACCATTACCCCTTGTCCTCTCACTCCCTGCCCTTGTAAAAAGTCCCTCTCCAGCTCATCATAGCCTAAAATTACAAGTTGGATAAAGAGACAAAAGAAGGATGTGAAGTTCCTTCTCCTGTCCAGTTCCAGACAGCAGCTTGGCAACTTTTTACCCTCTGTATGACTAAGGCATCATGAATGAGTAGGTATTCTGTCAGTAACATGCAGTATAATTAATGGTGAAATAAAATAGTGCTCAAATAGAAAGAAAATTACTCCTACCTCTACTTCTGAATCTCCAGCACATTTAAGTATAGAGTCCCCAAGGGCATAATGACATGATACTGACAGCTGCCCAACAGACAAACAGCCAGCAGCACTGTAAGGGCAGATTCAGGAATCCTTTGAACTGGATTTGAGCAGTCCTTAAGTAAAATGTACACCACCACAACCAGCACTATGAAATATCTGGTTCCCCAGCTTCCCCAGATTAACTACATTATATAAACAGGTACAGTATCATGGTGTATACTTCTTAAGTGAAGTGACTTTTTGTCAGTCACCACTGGTCTTGAAATAAAAAAAGCACAGAACTGACTTGGAGGCTGCTCGATGCAACTCTGAGCCAATGCAAGGATTTGAGATCAGCAGTACAGAGCCATAGGGAGCAACCTGCGGGACACTACAGGTGGCAAAGCAGACTGCCTAAACATTTAAGTAGTATTAGCTCCAAAAGGAAAAGGAAAAATCACACCTTTTCCATGGTTTCAAAGAAGAGCATTTCCACTGCTAAGTGGTAGAAGACAAAGCACCAATGGCTGAATGTAAATAAGAATACAGGACTCCACTGTAAGAAAGAGTGGGTTAAACCTAACAACACATTCACTGCACATACAGTTTTCATACAGTTTTCATAAATTAACAAATTAATCTGGGAGTACCTAAAAAATGAAAATTACTGGAAAAACCTGCAGACATGCAACTATTAGAACACAGATTTGGAAACTAGTCTCAATGCACAAAGAATGTCAGTCTTTCACATGAATTATGAAGGTCAGTGCAGTCCTGGCAAGAGTACAATAAACAGCTCCATAACACTGCTGTGAGGCTCAGTGGCACCCAATGATAGGACAAGGGGCAACGAGTGTAAGCTGAAACATAGGAGGTTCCACATAAATATAAGAATGAACTTCTTCACGGTGAGGGTGATGGAGTCTGTCCAGAGGGGTTGTGGAGTCTCCTTCTCTGGACAAGTTTAAAACCTGCTAGGACACATTCCTGTGCAACTTGATTTACGTGATCTTGCTGTGGCAGTGAGATTAGACTGGATGATCTTTCGAGGTCCCTTCCAATGCCTAACATTCTGTAATTCTATGATTCAATTCATTCAAAGAAGTCCTCTCTGGAGACTCCTATTCCGTGCACATGTTATAGGACAGTCTGAATAAAACCTGAGCATGACAGCCAGCACTCAACTCGTGTAAAAGGAAAACACCCTATGCTATCTTCCAAATCCTTTTTTGAGCCGTCGCAGAGAACCACCAGTAGATGTCACCACCGCAGACAACACAACAATTACAGAAGATGCGGAGTGGGGAAGGAAGGTATTTTGCAAATGTAATCTTTTACAACCCATAAATGACATGCAATGTGACTTTTTAGCCTGTAAAATCATACTCCTACTAGTTTCCTTTGTCACATCACTGAAATAGTACACAACACGGAAAAAGGTATTACACTCAGAAAAGCTCCTAAACCATAAACTATGCACAGAAAGGGCAACTCTCCCTTGAATCTCAACACAACCACAGGAAAAACTTTGACCCTATCAGCCTGTGAGGGCTTACATCACTTCCAAACATTCAAGATCCACAGTAGTATCCAGGACATTTATTCCTGACATGGTCACTCTACACCCCACCAATACAGGAGATCAAAGGTCAGGATCTACACCTATTTATCAACACATTGACATCTAGTCACCGATCCCATTTACCTGCACCTCAAGCAGGCACTTCAACGCATCCCCAACTCAACTGGTGCTCTTTGGCACATGTCACACATCAAATTACTGCCACTCCTTAGATTTACCTTTAAAAATAGACTTGCTGGTCTAACCTTAGGCTCCTATCTTGAAAATACCTACACTGATATCACAGGGCAAAGGAAGTAGCCTCTCACTCATGCTTCTTTACAAACATCAAGTGTCAGGCTTTCTTCCCTTAACAAACAACTAACCCTCATTAGTCAAATTGCCAATGGCAGACTACAGTGAAAATTAAGTTGGATAATACCTGCTTTCAAAGATCATAGTTTTGCTACCATATAATTTGAATTTAAATAATTCAAATTTAAATAATTTCAATTAAAAACAAACCTTAATGAAAAACTCTATTTGTTTTTATGCATACTAATGAGAGTCTACATAGACAGATGCAACCACAAATCAATCTGCTGTCCAATGATGGAAAACCTATTTTAACAAGCAGTGGCACTAGAAGCAGCTCCCATGAAAACAAGTAAAACCTGCCAAAGCAAATAAGGCAGTTTTACCAAAAGCATTCACAGTAATGCATCAAGCTGGACCTAAACAGACTTGGAAGCCCTCCTTTCCGTTAGAAGGAAATTAACTTACTCCTGGGTAGTCCGCACAGGTCACAGAACGGAGAAATACAGCAGGAAAAGCCTGTGGTGTAGAAGTTGTCTTTGGCAAGTGAAGTCAAGTATCACTGGACCTAGCAAGGACCAGATCTGTGCTGCTTACAATCAAGAAATAAGTCTTAGCTTGACAAGTGAATTCAAGTGCTGGAGCTAGTACATTTGGGAAGGGATAAATGTAGGGAGGGTTTTTAAAAGTGATGACAATGCCCAACGATCATTCAACACCCTCTATAGAGCTGCCTCATCAAGACCATCCACCGCGCTCAGGCCTTGCTAATGAGCAGTTTCTCATTTCAGATGAAAAAACTCTCACTTTGGAGAGTAAATCTTCTCTAAGCCAGCTTGAGCACAAGGAGCAGTAAGGATACCTCCACCTTCCTCCTCCTCCTCTGTGCAGCTCCTGTGACTGGCCTACTTCACCAAGTCCACTGCTAGCATAGTACAGAAACACCACCATCAGCAAAGATGGAACAGCAGCAGGTTTCATGCCTTCTGTAAGGGCATATTCTCTTCTTTCTCTAGTAGCCCAGCTAAAGCATCAGTTTGAAGCATGATACCCATACACCATCCATTCACTCGTCTCCAAATGTGAATTTAAGAACTATTTTTATTATATATAGTTGCCTTCTGTCTCAGTTTTTTGAGTCCAAATTGCCACCTCAAGTCAGATGAGACAAAACTCCATTTCCTACAGGGCACATTTAAAGACCCCTTAAGAAAAGGGTGCTGAAGGCAGGTTATTCTAATGTCCTAACTTCCAACAACTGCTCCAAAAAGACCTTCTGTAGTTTGAGTTTGGTGATCAGAGCTTTACTTTGATCCCCAACCCATTTTGTAGGTTTTCTATGCATTCCTGAACAACTGCAGTGCTGTTACCAGGAGATACAGCCAGACCTGAGCTGCTCTGTCTTCCAAACAGAGCATTGCTAATGAAAGGTCAAAGTCCCTGCAGAAGCAGTAGGTCTTGAGTATCATCACCTCAAACTAATCTAACCTAAGTGACCTTAAAATGGACTCAACAAGACTCATTAGCCCAGCACAAAATCTATCACTCCCAGATGGGAAGTTATCAAACTGCAGACAGATTTTCCTGCAAGAGCAGGAAATTCTGTGGTGGAACCCAGATGAGAAGCAGCTCATCAGCCTGCACAAGGTGCTAAAGTGCTGTATCTGTCAGATACTACTGGGGCTTCAGACCAAAACAGCAAAAATCACTGTATTTTCCCCAATGGTGACAAATACAAACCCACTCAAACACTGACAGCAAAGCCAGTGATACTGAGTAACTAGACAGAAATATCTGAATTATTTAGTAGACAGTGTAAAAGCACCAAACAAACCAAGCCAAGGAAAAGGACAAGGAAAAAAAACCCAACAGCTGTTGGTTTTCTGCCAAAGAGAAGAAACAGCTGACTGCAGGATTAACACAGGTGCCATGGCAGAGAAGAGGGTGTGACTGCACGGCCACACACGGTAACAAGCAGCACTGCTGCTTTTCAAGAGCCTACCTCTACGCTGATGAAGCTGCAGCATGAGACAACATCCAGAGAGTGCTTTTTTTCTTTCAAGCAATATTTCAAACACTACTCAGAACAGCAACGTACTCCTTTGTCCAGTACCAGCAATCTGGACATTCATAAATCCAGAGGCCCTGCTGGGATGCACCTGCCAGTGCTGAGGATGCTGGCGGAAGCCATCACTAGGCCACACCCCATCATCTTTGATAAGTCGTGGGGAACAGAAGAGGTGCCTGAGGACTGGAGAAAAGCAAATGTTGCTCCAGTCTTCAAAAAGGGCAAGACCACCTGAGTAACTATAGACCAGTCCATCTCACCTCCACCCGGGGAAAAGTGATGGAACAACCTGTCCTAGGTACTGTCTCTAGGCACATCAAGGACAAGAGGGTCATTGGGGCAGTCACCATTACTTCATCAAACGGAAGTCACACTTCACCAATGTGATGGCCTTTTATGTGGGCATAACCAGGAGGACAGATGATGGTAGGGCAGTGGATGTGGTTTACCTTGATTTCAGTAAGGCATTCAACATCATCTCCCACAGCTTCCTCATAGCTAAACAGAGGAAGTGTGGTTTGGATGATCAGGGTCCTGGTGGACAGCAGGAAGATGATGAGCCAGCACTGTGACCTTGTAGCTAAGAAGGCCAAATGCATCCTGGGGTGGATTAGAAGGTGGGTGGTTAGTAGGTTAAAAGAGGTTCTTCTCCACTCTTCTCTGCTCTGGTGAGATCCCATTTGGACTATTGTGTCCAGTTCTGGGTCCTTTGGTTCAAGGACAGGAAATTGTTTGAAAAAGTCCAGCGTAGAACCACAAGGATGAAGAAGGGAGTGGAGCATCTGCCTGATGAAGGGAGGCTGAGGGAGCTGGGTCTCTTTACCTTGGAGAAGACTGAAGGGTGATCTCATTAATGTTTATAAATATGGAAAGGATGAGTGTCAAGAGGATAGAGCCAGGCTCTTCTAAGCTATGTTCAATGGTAGGACAAGGGGCAGTGGGTGTAAGCTGAAGCACAGGAGGTTCCATGTAAACATAAGGAAAAACTTTTTCAGTGTGAGGGTGACAGAGCCCTGGAACAAGCTGAGCAGAGAGGTTGTCAAGTCTCCTGCTCTGGAGATGTTCAAAACCTGCCTGGACACAGCTCTGTGTGATCTGATCTATGGGATCCTGCTCTGGCTGTGGGGTTGGACTGGATGATCTTTCAAGGTCCCTTCCAACCCCTAACTTTCTGGGACCAGGGAAAAAGTGGAGAGAAAAATGCATATTTCAACCTCTCCTTTTAATTATCCTGCATAGAAAATCCTGACCAACTGTTTATGGCTAACACTTTTTCAAAGGGAGCATTTCTTTCTCATTTAACTTACAAAACTCTGTCTCCTGCAAACAGCAATTTATTTATAGCAGTGGTATTTGCTAAGTAAGGGATTGGAAACCGTGGTAAATGAGCATCATAGCATATATATGGCAAACAATGATAAAGCAGTTATCAAAAAGCTATAGAAGATTTAAATATTCAAATAAGGCAATCTGCATAACCCCACCTGAATCTTAATTCCCCTGATTTTATTGCATAGCTTTGTGCCGTACATCATCTGTGTGAGCTGTTCCTTCTCCACAGGAAAACACCACCTTGCACTTTAGCAAGTGTCTACCGATCCACAGTTATATTGATGTTAATTCTTAGAGTGAAGGTAAAGGAGTACAGGTTATTTTTCCAAACTTTAAGTGGTCAGTGCAAGAAGGCAAAGATGAAGATGCTGATGAGCCACAGTAAGGTTATGGTGACAGTGAACTGCATTGAGGCTCCTCGTTTGCCAAGTAAAAGAAGGATTCTCACTTGTAGCTCTCTAAAAGGGAAACTATCAAAATAAGAGAGATGAAAACTGTACTGCGGAGGTCAGAGAGATTAGACACCAGAGCAAACCAGCTTTATAGTGCTGCAAGGATTCCCAGCAGACAAAGAGGACCAACTTGTGGCGAGCACCACAAAGAATGGGCCTGTAGCAAACAGGTCAAAGAGCTGCCTTCACCAACTGTAAGGCTAAATTAACACCGGGGAGCCTGCACATATGACAGCTCTAGAGCTAGTATCACCAAGAAAACACTTAATTTAAAAAAACCCAACCAGTGTTCTTGCAGCCTTGCAGAGCAGGGCACAGCTGAAGGCCACAACCTACAAAACCATACATCTGTATTTCCTACACTGCAAATTCTGTGAATAAGGGACATCAGGAGCTTTTCTTGTTCAAACCCTAGTCTGAAATCCTGAGCAGTTTTTCTACCCAGACCACAGAATTCAAAACATGATCACCTGCATGAGCTTATTTTAGCAGTACTTTTTCACCATTGCTGATTGTGGAGATTGACTCTGCTTTGCAAACAGCACAGAGTGCTGCTTGCATTCAGTAGTGGGAACACCAGAATATTCCTGAGACAGTAAGAGAAAGGTTTTTAGCACCACTCAGTCCCCTGACCACAAAAACATTGTATCATACATATTGAAAGAAATATGCCTGGCTGAAAAACTTAAATTTTAAAAGAAAACCTTTGACAAGGAAAGAGCATTGGGGGAAGCAGAGAAGGAAAAGGGAAAACTGGAGTGGTCCATAAAAGCAGTTGCTGCAACAGTGTTGGAAGAACAGCGGCAGAAAAGGTGAAGAACAAGCACCTAGAAAAGATTTAGTTGCTTCAGAAACAAATTTTTTTCTTGCAAACAGTAACTTGCTGGTCCAGAGATTTCCATGAAGGAGGTGGGGACCAGGTAAATTGAATGCGTTAAGTCACAATTGGGTAATTTATTTTACTGCTCTGCTGTAGCAAATCTCCGCTGCATTTAAAACTCCTGCCTCACAAGGCCCATTTACCAGCAATTCAAGGTGACAGAGAGCACTTCCTGGATCTGAATAATATAGAGGAAAAAAAAGTAAAAATGGATAAAGTATTTGCCTATACAAATCTCATCCTAGCAGACTCTTCACAAAAACAAAAAGCAAACAAGAACTACCTGAAAGAGTGCTGTAGAGAAGCAGGTGCTGGTCTATTCTCACAAGTGACTGGTGACAGAACAAGAGCGAAGGGCCTCAAGCTGCACCAGGGGAAGTTTAGGTTGGATATTAGAAAAAGATTTTTCACTGAAAGGGCCATCAGGCCTTGGAACAGGCTGCCCAAGGAGGAGGTTGAGTTGCCATCCCTGGATGTGTTGAAAAGCCACAGATATGCGGTGCTGGGGAACAGGGTTTGGTGGTGGGTCTGACACTGGACTGAATGGAGCAGGGTGTATGGCTGGACTTGATCTGAAAGGTCTTTCCCAACCTAAATGACTATGATTCACTCTCTTCCCCACACAAAAGCCACCCTAGGCCAATGCACCCAGTTTCTTTCACCTCTAGAATCTCTTCTCTGCTTCAGTTGAACAAATCTATTGCATTGTACCTCTGTGACGTGAGAAAAGGCTCCAGTACCCCAAAGAGGTTATTAACTTCCTGCATCCATGAACTTTACAGCATTCATTACCACAACAAACACTAAACATTTTTCACAGCTTCCTAAACTGTCAGGTCTAAATGATTTTTACTGTTTTATCTTTAACTTTTCACATTCTGTCTTCATCACAGGACAGTACAAAACTCCACACATGCTGCTACCAAGATTACTGCACTACGTAAATAACAACTGAATCAGATTTTTGCTGCCATTAATTACAAGTGGGTTCATGAGTATATTAGTGACTGGGATAAAATTCAGTTACCGAGAGGGAAACAACAACCTACCAACTGTTTCTGGCCCAAACTGGTTGCACTACGCACTATGGCTTTGTGCTGGCACAGGGAAAACCATCACGTGCTCAGCACAGCTCTTGAAAAAGGCTGTCTCTGAAGAAGAGAAACAGTGCAAAAAGCAGAGGAGGGAGCTTGTCTCAGAAATCTGGCATGAGGGAGAAAGCTGAAATGTAAAGTTTTCAGAGCTCTCCTTTTACCTCCCAATACACGTTATTTCAGTCTAGCAGTCATCCTCCGATGAAGACAAAACAGAGTCAAGATTTGCATTGTGTGAAGGGATGTGAAGGCACAGAGCTGCCTTACACTTCCAGTTCAAACTACCCCTACACAAACCATGACACTCATGAAATTGCTTTGCTCACTGCCACACCTAGAGGCCACAAAGAAACAGTGGACATCACGGGACCCTGAATCAGCACCACAGAAAATCTTTCACCCGCCCCATGCTTCCACAAACTAGTGAGCAACAATGAAGACAGCAAAAATCAAAGCACTAATAATGTCCAAGTAAGCTCTTGCCTCAACATGTGCTTTTTTTTTTTTCACAGAAAGAGGAGGAACCTGGAAGAAAAGGTAAAACTTTCCTTGAGATTGAGAGCTCCTCAGGGTTCCTGTTCCTCAACACGGAACAAGAAAACGTCTCAAAAAGATGTTTGCTTCTAGGCTACACTCATTAACTGCTTTTAAAAGTCTGGTGAGTGTTCTTCACAACTTGGCTATAGTCACCTGCATAACTAAATTAGTGTAAGGCCGTACTACTCCCAAAACAGCAGCTGCACACCCACTCATTCATTCCTACTCAACACTAAACTTTACACTGAAGCAAATCCACCCAGTAAAACTCAACAAGACTCTCTGTCTAGGCTAAAGGTCCTTCTATTTGTAAGAAGCTCCTACTGCCTTAATCTTCTCCATCAGGTACAGCAGTGAATTCTGACAGCAAAGATGGATGAGATTCCACAAATTTAGTTACTTATAAAACTGTGTCACAGCATCCTGGCCACAGAACCACAGAATCCTTAGGGATTGGTAGGGACCTCAGAAGACCATCTAGTCCAATCCCTCTGCACCAGCAGGATCACCAAGACCAAGTCACACAGGAACACATCCAGGAGGGCCTTAAATGTCTCCAGAGAAGGAGACGCCACAATCCCGTTCCAATGCTCTGTCACCCTCACCGTCAAGAAGTTCCTTCTCATATTTACATGGAACCTCTGTTCCAGCTTACACCCGTTATTCCTCGTCCTATCACTAGACAACCTTGAGAAGAGCCTGGCTCCATCCTCCTGACACCCACCCCTCAAATATTTGTAGACATTAACGAGGTCACCCCTCAGTCTCCTCTTCTCCAAGCTAAAGAGACCCAGCTCCCTCAACCTCTCCTCATAAGGGAGGTGCTCCACTTCCTTCATCATCTTTGTGGCTCTACACTGGACTCCCTCCAGCAGCTCCACATCCCTCTTGAACTGAGGAGCCCAGAACTGGATGCAATACTCCAGATGTGGTCTCACTATGGCAGAGTAGAGGGGCAGATGAACCTCTCTT
>VXBP01000511.1:316-34926 GCA_013400115.1 Rhinopomastus cyanomelas | reverse complement strand
TCTGATCATCCTCGTGGCCCTCCTCTGCACACGCTCCAGCACGTCCACATCCCTCCTGTAATAAGGGCTCCAGAACTGGACACAGCACTCCAGGTGGGGTCTCACAAAGAGCAGAGTAGAGGGGGAGAATCACCTCCCTCGACCTGCTGGCCACACTTCTCCTGATGCAGCCCAGGATCCAGTTTGCCTTCCGGGCCGCAAGTGCACACTGCTGGCTCATGTTGAGATTCTCATCCACAGGCACCCCCAGGTCCCTCTCCCCAGGGCTACTCTGCAGCCAGTCACTGCCCAGCCTGTATTTGTGCTTAGGATTGCCTCCACCCAGATGCAGGAACTTACACTTGGTCTTGTTGAACCCCATCAGGTTGGCTTGTGCCCACTTCTCCAGCCTGTCCAGGTCCCTCTGGATGGCATCCCTGCCCTCCAGCGTGTCCGCTGCACCACACAGCTTGGTGTCCTCAGCAAACTTGCTGAGGGTGCACTCAATGCCTCTGTCCATGTCACCGACAAAGATGTTGAACAAGACTGGTCCCAGGTTGTGTCAGGAGAGATTCAGATGGGATCTTATGAAAAGCTTCTTTCCAGAAAGAGTGGGGGAGGCCTTGGAACAGGCTGCCCAGGGATGGGGTAGACACCATCCCTTGAGGGGTTCAATAAACAGGCAGCCAGGATGTTTCAGAAGATGGGTTAGTGGTTGTAGGGTGCATAGTTGGTCTTCATGATCTTGAAGGTCGTTTCCAACCTTGATGATTCTACAATTTTAAGAGAAGCTGCAGGCTGACAACACACATTCAGTTGAAGACTTCACCCATCAATGCAATCTGAATTAAGAGCTACACAGCTACTTTTCAAGGTACATCAAACTGACAGACAGCTTGAATCACACTTTCAGGTTAACTGCACTTCAGCAATAAACAATTTCTCTCAGCACCAGTTACTAGTAATGCTAAGGGAGCCTCAAATCCCTTTTTCCCCATTAGCTCTGGACATCAATGTTTCCCATCCCCTCCAGAGCATCTGCTGATCACCTAGTGACCACCACCAAGCTGCCATCTCCCCCTTCCTCCTTTCACCCACTAGCTCTACACATGCATACAATAGGCTGTGAACTGAAGAGAACATCAGTGCTCTTACAGGTAGCTTTAGGAGATTGACAAACCACAATCTTCAAGACAAAAAACTATTTGCAACCAGCACAAAGTCAGTCTTGTTAAACATGTGATACCAATATTTGACAAACTGAATCACTATATGGTCATACACAAAGTTGGACTGTCTTGGTCAAATTATATTTAAGTTATTATATGGATAAAATGCCACTGTGAACTTTTGAACCTAAGAACTTGTAGAACTAAGACACATCAACTTCTGGAAGGAAACTGCAAGAAGCTGCTTCTGATGAGAGAACAATTATGCCCAGATTATTTGAAATGAGTACAGCCATGCAGGGGTTTGCATTATCAGCTAAATTTTATCATTATGCCATTTGATTTATGTATTAGATAAACTGTCCTTCATACACTAAAAAGTAAAAATATAAAAAACCCCTTTCAATTAGGAAAGATCTCCAGGAAATAGAAGTCTTCATAGAGCAACAAACAACTGAAGTTAAATTATAAGCTCTCTATAAACGATTGGTACCTCTGCTTCCCTGATGACAGCAGTACTGACAAGCACTTTGAGCAGTTATTTCTACCAGCATTCACTAGTGCCTGATTAACTGGTCCTGAGCAGTTTCCTATTCAGTGTTGAACACAAGATGATCTTATCTCTGCTGGTATCTAAGGCACATGCAACTGTACCAAACATTCAAGCACATTATATAAACTAGTTACCATAAATAGCACGGCTTGCACATCACTACACGCTCTCTTTCCCTATGATGGTGTGAGGAAGGAACTCCCCTGTTCACTCCTTTGGGTAATCAGATGATACCAGGTTCTCCAAGAAGCTGCAGCAGCTCATCCGTTATCAGTTAATGGAAGGCCAGGCATACAGTGTACTTCATCGGTTTAGTCTGGCAAGTAAGCTGACAGGCAGACTAGCAGCTAATAAAATAAGCATCTATAATTACACTAACACTGAACTTGTATATGTTCGAGAAGACTAAAACTATTTTACTCACAGCAGCTGTGTTTACACTATAGCACAGTCTGGTACCTCTGAAACTCCAGAGAACTTCTATCTGACAGTAACTATGCTGGTTCCAATGGAAAAAAAAAACACTTGAGAAACATCATTCAGCTTCTTGTGTTGAATGAAAATCTTGACTTCAGCTACTTTTAAAGGTACCGCAGCTTCATTTACCACGGCACAGGAATACAAGCTGAACCCAACGTATACCGAAATATATTGAAAAGAGCTGTTTCACAGTAGAGTCACATGAAAATTAATTTGTGCTCACCAGATCAAGCTTTTCCCTGCTGTCCCTACAAGGTACACAAATACATTTAAAACAATGTAAGAACCAGTTCACTGTTTAGACTCCGAGCTGCATTCATCAGTTGCTGTCAAGAGCAGAGTGCCTGTCCTTTAGAGTTTTCATCGGATGAAGAAAACAAATGTCCATTGTCAAGATAATTCAATGTCACTTTCTACTGATCTAGGATCAGTGGACCTCCCTCCTCTTAGCACGCTCACTGAACACAATGGGAAATAATACTTGATCTAGAACTATCAAAAGCTGCTGACATTTGCTCTGCAGGATGATGTCAGCTGGACCAGCTCCTTGGAGCTGATTACTCAGAAAGGAAAAACCTACTCACTTTTACCTGAAAACCACAGCACACACTATGATCAAGATGCCTGATCCATTGCAACAGGACCACCAGAGCAGGAGGCCCCAGCCAGAGAATGTCATCAGCCTTTAAGCATCACTTGCAAGCCTTCTGCTCTGGCAAAGCAGAAAAACCATTTGGTAAACCACTGCCCTGGCACAGGCACAACCACCACTGCTGAATTGGTGAAACCACAGAGCTGCCTCCCAGCTCAAAGAACACCAGTTGTTCAATCTGAGGTGGTTGTTCAGCCTGGCCATTTAACTTAATGTTCAAGATACAAATAAAGTAATTTTGTGGGGTTAACTCAGTTCTTCTTGGGCAACCACTCTTAATTTGAGGCCTACTCCATTTGCCTTTGGTTAGCTATGTAAGCTCTGGTTTGGACTGGCAAACACAGTTTCTCTGAGCATAGAGTAACACTTGTAGAACAGACCTACAGAGCAGTAAATTGGGAGGTCGTCTACTGCCCAACATCAAGAGTATGGCTGCCTGCTAGCTGCAAACAAGCTCCAGAGATCAGAGCACGACCACTTTTGTGTCCATCTTTCCTGCAGCGTGCCCCTTTCCTAGCACTATTCTCCTCTAAAAGCAGAGCAATGAAACAGACACACTCTGTCAATCCAGTTTGCCTTGGCTTTCTTCTTACCCAGGAGAAAAGACAAAAACAACACAAATTCGAAAGGTCTTAGAGAAAGTGCTGCATCTAAAGAGAAAGACAGGGATGCAAATTTCCCTCCTAGGTGGGACAAATGCCGAGAAAAATGAAGAAACCAGGAATTAACTGTCAGGTTTTTTTCTCCAGCTGGTTGGTTGCAGGTAGTTCCATTGCCAGCAAATATGTAGGTGGGGCTGACTGGAAAAGCTTTCCCAAAAGCCACTTCAGTCCTAGGAGGCAGCTGGGGATTAAAGATGTTAAGTGTTGCTCAGGACTTTAGTTGAAAACTCACAGAGACATTCTTCAATTGCCTGACCTCTCTGCTCCAGAGTCACTGTAAGCACAAGCACAAATCAAATGGAACAAGCAAAGGCAGTGCCATACGTTTAACGTAATCGGTGGCATAGCAGGCTGCGTACAACCAGCTTCATTTAGCTGATCCACAAGGCAAAGTGGGATGAGGAGCAGTTAGGTGGTTACATCCTACACTGCCAATACTCCACAGACATAACATCTTCTCACTCATTTAATACAAATTACTGAAACTGTGATGAGCTCTGGTTTTAGTTGCCACTGAACAAGGGCAGACTAGCTCAGCAACACCACAGGACACCGGGCACACTCTCCATCCAAGTAAACCACACACTGGCTGCCCGACTCTGCTCTCATTGCACTGTCACATAATAAGAAACCCCAAGTTCAATTTTTTCATAGCTGGGGCACTTACACTCAGTTAAGATGGAGAATATCACATCATAGACATACATTACCAAAAACTCAGAACTACCCAAAAGGCACATAAATGGCACTCTCTTTTAGGAATGTCCTATTGATCTTAAGTAGATGCCTACCAAAAAAAGTAAGTCTTAATTCTGTTACAGTGGTGTTTAGCTATCACTACGGCACAGCTTGTGGTACTTTGCTATCATGAGACTGTGGGCAGAGGACATGTAAAATTACTTTCCACAATTTATAGCAGCACTGACACTAAAGACAGTAAATGCAACAGGAATGAAGTAGGAGTTAAATTAAATGCCATAATAGCTTATTAATTTACAAACTAACTAAATTAATCTCCTATCAGTATCTAAAGAAACCTACTGAAATCAAATGCTCTTAGGGAGTTGTTAAGAGGATATGAGAAATCAGATGTAGTCTTTGCTGCTGCTTCACTGTTTTAGAAATATTGGATTTCAGGCTCCCACCCCAGATCTTGTTTTAAACCATAAATCCGAAAATAATTTTCTACTTTAACAGCATGTACTTTTCCTTCTCTGATATTCTATCTGAAGTTATGCTAAGGACAAGATTTAATGTGCAAGTGTTGTCTGCAGACAGTAAAACAGTACCTGGCAGCTTTGTGAGCCCCCCATTTGAGCTGACTTGACACCACAAACGGTGTAAGGAATCCAATCCCCAGGTCCAAGAGGAGTCTTCCCATCACTAGACACTCAGACTATTATAGTAGAGTGCTGAATAACTGTTATCACATGTCTCAGGAGAGGACAGGTGCCTCCCACTGTCTACATCGTACTTAAATACAACCAACTTCTTCCAACACAAAGAGGAGAGTTGAACTCAGGTGTGCAAGGTCATGTGGGACTTCTGCATCCACCCCTGAAGTGATGCTGCTGCTTAGCACTACTGTGACTTGCAGTACCAAACTTTTACTAAAAAAGGTCTTCTTGCAAAGAGACAATAATGCTCGTTTTTTATTTTTAAAAGGGAAAGCTAAAAGATTAAAATGAATTTTAAAAGTAGCTCTATCTCCAGCACAGACCCTCCTGTTTGAAGCCAATCCATACAGGCAGCTTCTGCTACAGAATGAATGAGTCCTCACAAGAGAACCCCAGCTGATGACATCGCAATGATGTAATGTCACACAGGAAATAACAATTTACTAAAAATTTTAAGATCTCCACTTGGCCAAAACAATCACATACTTAAAGCATGTGGGACATGTCAGCACTTCTTGGAAATCTCACTAAAGGAATTCACCGTATCATGCTTTCCTTTTTCTAAATTTCTCCCCTTTTTCTACAGGACCTCCTGTGAACACTTACTCCAACAGCAAGTTCTGACTGCCACCTCAGTTATTCCAATGTATTAAGTGAGAAACCTTAAAATATTTATTAAAACATCTTTATCAACAATTTTCCTTTAGATATTAGATTAATCAAGGCCTAATATCTAGCTTTTCAGCTGCTCAGTGAGCTTTCAGCTTCATAGATATAATATACATACTAAAAAAATATATATACAATAACAACAGCTGAGAAACAGACTATTAGAGAGGGGAAGCAGCCACCACCAGAACAGTAAACCTCATGGTTAAGGACAAACCGTAATCAAGCACGGGGAATCCAGAAATTCTGCACAGCATACAAGTTTCCACACACTAAGAATCAGTCACGGTCAAGTAGCTGAAAAGGCCACATGACCCATTTATGTTGAGAAAGCTCGATGGCTCAAGAGATTTGAAGACATTAAAGCTCACCCAGGAACTGGTCCACAGTTTGATCAGCATAAACATCTTGTGTGTAACGCTTAACGCAGGTTAAGAATACCTGCCGCTGCTGCAGCTGAACTGTAAGCACACGTGAGCCAAGATAAGGGGTAAGAGGCAACCTGTTACCAAACCAGTTCTGACAAAGAAATCGCTGCATGTGAAGAAACTACAGGCAGCTAGCATGACAACAGCTCTTGTTGGAAGGTCAAAACCCACTGATATGAGGTCTGTAAAACAGCCTAATAAGAAGTAAAGCAGGTAACATGAGGCAGTGACCACTGGTTCTTGCAGTGCTCCTTGTATTCTTCACACTGGCCAGAAACCAAGCCTGACTGGTGCGAAGAATTAGGCCTCCTTCCCACTTTAACTAGAAGAGGCAAACCTGTCAGCTGCAATCATGTACACATAACAATGACTGGAAAGCTGCAATGTCCAACCCACTAATTTTTCTTAATTTTTTCCTTTTTTTTTTTGTCCTCTCAAAAGGACATATTCGTATGGGAGGGCCTTCAAGCAACAAAGAGCAGGCAGGTAACAAAACAGGATCCTCACCTTTTGTGCATTACGTGTACGTTAAACCCTGGTGCTCCATTCCAGATCTTTTCACTCACTTCTTACTGTAATTTCTAGGACATAAGACTCCTCAGCACAACCCTAACAAGTGGGGATACAGCCGGGGTTCTTCTGAGCACTGGTACCATCCCCTCCTCTGATAAAAATCAAAACAATCTTTCTTCTAGGCATCGCAATCAATGTAACACTCTTCTTTTGCCTTAAAGCATACTGACAGCATGAAGGAGCAAACATGAACTAATTCTCCTTGTGTCACTCTCTGTAATATTTAAGGGGTGCTTCTATCACAGAGATACAATCCTGTTTTTATTCCAACACAATATTGTGTCTCAGTTTTTAAAACCTGCCTAACCCACAAAACCCCAGAAGGCATGTTAAACCTCTTATCTGCTGCAACTCTGCACTAACGTTACTGTAAACTTGGTTATTTTCATGACAGGACAAATGGTTTCAGCCCTTTTTTATTTATATATGAAGTCTGGAAAAGCTTTGTCATTTTGCAAGGGAGAGGATGGCAAAAGGCACACCAGTGAAGGCTTGGTTTTCCAACGTTCAATTTTATCTATCTAGCAAGTGCCTACGCTGATGGCAAGACTTTTAGTCTACGCTTGCTCTGCTTTTCAACTATGAGTTAAGAAACACATCATGAAAAATTATCAGAGAATGCCAACTATTACTGCAGATTCCTATAAAGGACTGAAAAAACTCTTTTTAGGCTTAAAACTCTTAATAAAACTGCAGTACTGTGATTAAAGAACAGCCACACATGAAGCCTTACTGACTGAGATAAGGAAATAACAATACACAGAAATTGAAATTAAAGTTAAAATAACCCTGCTAAAAGTTACTGGGTTACAGTTAATTGGTTATTGAAGGAAACAGGCTAAGCCATAAGGACGGACACTGCATTTGCAGCAAGGCAATGCCTTTACAGTTACAACTTCAAAAAACCCAACAAACCAGATTTCCCTTCAAGTTTTTCAGGTGGATAAACCAAATCTGGACTCACTTTCTATTAAGTAACTTCCACTGGCTTCTCTGAAGCAAACTTCAGACAAGAGATAAAAGAAATACCATGTGTGGGGACCCTGCAAAGCTTGAGGCTAGAGTAAGAAACAGCTCAGTCTGTTGGCAGAGAAAGTGTTTTATGAACAAGCCAATTAGAGGAGCCATCTCAAATGTAGATCTGCAGCCTGCCTTGTTCCAGAACAAACCTGATGATTAAGAAAACAAAACAACTGCTGAAAGCAAGTGCTAGCAAAGTATATCCCCAACGCTGCAGTGGCAATAATAATTGGGCTTCAGACTTAACAACCCACTGTTAGAAGTGGGAAGAAACCAAACACCCACAAAAAGTAAGGCAGGAATGTTGGTACCCTATTTTTCTTGATTTAATGAAATAGTTAACCCCTACAAAGGTGGCAAGGTAAGTAGAAGAATCGAGAGTCACATGTGAGCAGGTACGACTGCCTCATAGGTAGTGTGTTCTGCAGGTCAGTCTGCACACTTCAGAAAGTAAAAATTGCTGAGTCCTGTCACTTTCTATATGAGGACACGTCAGAAACATCCAGAATACATTTGTACGATGCAGTAGTACACTCCAACAACATCCCGAGCTCTTAGGACACACCACAAAGATTTAAAACATCCAGTATTACACGAGACCTGCTAAAATTCAGGGGAAGTTTGTTCTGTATTTTATGTTTAGCAGTCTTTGCCTTCCCCTTGCTGTGGTTCTTTGGCAACACTCAAATTTCTTCCCAAGATATTAAACGAAGTATGTGAAAGTCACTCCTGTGGTCTTAAAGACCCAAATATTTGCACTGCAGTTACATCACCAAGTCAAACTATCCTAAAAGCAGATTTAGCCACCATACAGGGCTCTCTCTAACCCTGTTTCCAGTCCCTGGCAACACCACAACACCGGCAACAGCTAATTACCAAATCATGAAGTTCCTTGAAGGACTACAACCACTTAAAGTCTTTTAAGAACTACCATGAAACTTTCAATGCAAGACACATGTTAGGGAAATGCCAGTTTACAACTGCAGCCAGGGACTTCTCTGTCCAACACGAGACACAGCAAACATATCCTTAGGGAAGGATCTGAGCCACACACAACTGTTTAAATTAATGAAAAAATACTACTAACATATTTAAGTTCCTACTTTTGTATTTCCTACCAGAGCAGGAGAAACAAACACTCTGGTCTTTAGCAGAAACAGTGACTTTTCTGGAAGGACTGGACCTTTTGTTATTGATTTAAAATGCAAATGTTCTGGTTGTAACCTGATTTCAGGAACCTGCCCATCTGACCTGTGTGGTTACACACTTTTCCCAGCTGAACATACAGCTGCTTTTAGCTTCTATTTGAGCATTTCTTAATTATTAGCTTTATCAAAGGAACTAAACTGACAGCAGAAGCTCTTTTTAGAAAAACAGACAAACGGAACACCAGGTATAGTGGTTACAAGACTAATACAGGGAAAGAATGCTTTTTGACTAATAAAACCCATTATTAAACTTGCATTTCATTTTTTCCAAACTAAGTCCATTTGATATAGCAGCAATTCTTCTATAAACTCGCACACAATTTTTGAGCACAGAACGACAGATGCACATCCCCTACTTCAGGAAACCATCACTCTATAATCATTACAAGTATTTCCTTCAGAGATTTTTTTTGCACCATATTGTTCTAATATTTTATCAAGCTATGAGGTATTAAATAAATCAAGGAAACTGTAATACTTAATTCCAGAGTGCTGGGAAAGAGATGTGGCTTTCAACAGCATGAAAAGCACGTGAAGAGCATTCAAAAGGTATCTTGGAACCTTCCAACTGCAAAGTTCATGTTTGAGCTTGATCTTTATACCCATCCTCATTTTTTTTTTTTTTTGCCAGCTCCCTCCCACCTTTCCTTGCCTACAGCTGCTTTCCCTCCGTCAAATCAGGTATCACCCACATCTGTGAAATCCAACCAGCTGCAGCTCCTGCAGGAATGAGGTCCAAAAGATGAACACCCCATCAACTTCATTATAAGCCTAGTGGTAGTCACTTTCAGTGCAAAGCTGTGGTGAGGAGGTCCCTGAATTTTGGCTGTGGCAAGTGTGAGTACGCACAACTACATCCCACTAGATGGAATCGGAGTAGTTCTATCATAAAAGCCAGTCCTAATAAACACTTCTAGCTCCAGCCAGAGAAGGCTGTGCTACCAAGAAGACAGATACTCCAGCCTAACTCCTGCCATCAGCACAAGACTAAGAAACTGCTTAGCAGAAGAGCTGCAGCAGAGCAGATGTGTATTTACTACAACACAGCATCAACTTTTTTGACAAAACTCAAGAGGTTGTTGTAAATTCACAGATTAACGTGGGCTTTAGTCCATATATCGCATCAAATACTTAGGATACCAACACCGGTCACTTCAATAGGAGTGAGGTTCTACATGTTTTGCACATCAGGGTCCAAACTACTACAGGTTTGGGAAGCAACAGCTAGTGTAGGTGGAACAGGAGAGAACAAGCTGCCCCTATGCCGCCTTTGGTTTCTCCTGCTGTCTGAAGTACCCATCCTGACTGACAGGACTACAGCCATCGGCATGAGGAAAAACAAAGCTGAAGCAGCAAGTAACTTTCCGCCTTTTCTTTTTTCCGTTAAGAAAGATCAGCAAGCTGTAAAAGGAAAACTCCCCACTGAACTGCCCATAACTACAGTGATTTATGAAATCACACTGCCAGTTACACCAACAGACAGCACCCTTCTTGCATACTCTCAAAAAGTGTTTCCCCTAGGAAACTAAATCAATAATCTTAAGCAATAGCAACAAACACAAAAGGCAGGCTGCTTTGCATATAACATGAAAAAGCACCACTCATGTTGGTTTTAAGTTTTTCATGTGTTTTAATTACAGCCTTCTATTTAGTTTGTAATTGAATTTTCTTTCACCTTTAGAAGGCTAACCATTCATAAGAGGTTGAGCATGGCAGAGTTCAGCCCTTTCACTGCAGTCCTGAAGTCTCCCATGTCCTGAGCTCCATCACAAGGGCTTAGAAAAACTCTGTATCCTATAAATACCTACTGCATGAGCAATTATTTACAGTCTGAAAGTACAGATTTGGGTACCATAACATATCTTATGTGCTACCTGTAAGATCTCACAAAGACACTATATCACTAACATACTCTGCTTGATGCCCTGACACTTCACTTCCCCTGTGTGAAAAGAAAATCCTTTCCCTGCTTTCATTACTTACAGTGTAGAACTTGGCCACTACGTCAGCTTCACTACCATGTCTTAATGTTATGTCCAAGCAACAACATGAAGAGGCTAAAAGCACAGAAATAAGGTTCCTTCTCACCTCACAGACTGTATTACTTAATACACTCTGTGTGTCAAAGCAGCACCTGAGCCTTTCCTGTCAAGTGCCTAAGTTCATGACCTGAGAAAACACTTCAGAGCAACAAGGCTTTAAATGGGGCATTTTAAGTGAAGAAAACAGAAAGATGTACACACTCGGCTGGCTATAAAGATGGTACGGGTCTTAGGGAACTGATTAATTCTGAGAGATTTTAGGCATCAACATAATCCTTCTTCAAAAGTCCTTGCATTTGATTCTGAAACACCTCCAACCAACCATGGCCTCCAGACTCTCTGAGACAGCCGGACAGCCACTATTTTCACTGTAGCTCATGAACTGTTTGTGCATTAACCAGTGAAATGCTGCTTGAACTTGGCAAAGCTTCACCTGATGCACTGTTAAGACTGCCACTCCTTGCGCATACAAACTGCGAAGGCAAAGCACAGCTTTCCCTGTATCATTTTTCTCTCCTAAATGGAATTACAGTGTTAAGAGCTGCGCTAAATCGCAGAATTCTCTCTCTCTCCAGGCAACACCACAAATATATGGCTTTGCCTTTTGTTATTGTTCATTAGCTGACATGCCTTCTTCCCATTCCTCCCTTTAAAATTACCAAAAGCTTTAAAAAAAAAAATAAACAACAAAAGGTGTAAAGGCCTAATAGCGACAGCACAGCGGTTTGGAAGAGCTCACGGTAAGTGATGATGTTCTTACTACCTCAGCATCCAGAGCAGTAGAATTACGAGAAAATCTGTTATCATTTTAAGACTCTTTTTTTGCACTTCCAATCACATGGAGAGAAAAACTAGACTTGAGCCTAAGGGCTCAAAAGACAGACTACAACTGAAAAAGATTCCTCTATTTTTAGGTGCAGCTCAAACCTAACACTGAAACAACTACACTGCCATAAGGAGAGTTTTCAAAATTTATGCTTCTATTTCACTGACTTATTTTTGCACCCTCGCCCCTAGAAAGTTCAGCGCATATTTTTTCAGGCATCACTCTGCTCACATATGTAACCTTATTCTTGTTAACTTGTAAATACAAACAGGAGATAATGCTCATTTATCAATATTTCACTTGAACATTTGAATCAGTAGTTGAATTAATCAGAATTTTAATTTTACAGCAGGGCAGAATAAAAACAGTGTCTCAGAAAAATTCAAGGATCCCCTCATCCTGAAGAGGGTTCTTTTACAAATTTTCTTCTCCAGGGCCAATAATCCACATCTAACTGTAGGACCATGGAAGTTCTTAAAAGCAAAATCCACTAGAAATACCTATACAATTGTTTCTGCTATGGGAAAGAAAACCATTTCCCTAGCTGTGTTTAAGCAACAGTCCTGCTGACAGCTCAGGTTTGTTTTGATTTTCTCAGTATAGGCAGGGAGTTGCTAGCAAAACATTAAGTGGAAAGTGAAACGTTGGATGCAAACTTTATCACTTCACACTTAAGTGCTGCCCTCAGCTGCAAGCAGGAATTGCACAGACAAGCACTGCCATGATCATGAGTAACGAGAACGTAAAAAGGCGAATTATCAGATCTCTATGCAAAGCAAGTAGATAAACTGAGTGAAGAACTGGTCTAGAGAAAACACTCTAAAAGCTTTCCAAAGCTGAGGGCACCACCTCTGCAATATCTTGAGCACTGGTTTAGGGCTCTTTGGCATACAATGTATTTTTTCAGCATTAATACTGCCACAAGGATGCAATCTAGTATTATCCAATTTAACTTCTTTAATTCCCTCCCCTACACAATCCTTGTGTGAATGTCCAAAGCCCCACACTGCCAGAAGCTGTGGCCACGCAAACCAAAGGGCAATACCTCAGGCACTTCTCCTGTGTGCACTCAAGAGCACGGCATCCCATGTTGCTCTGCCTGGAAATTTCAGGTATAGAAATACTGAAATTAAATACTAACTGAAAGATTAAAAAAGTAAACCCAGGTCCACATTGCTCAGCTTTCCAATGATGAGAAGCTCTGAGCACCATGAAATCTGCAACACAGACACACAACCATTTTTCCATGACCTCCTACTGTCCAGAGAGACATGAATAATTTGGGAGCACTTTCTGGACAAGCACCTCATACTTTAAAGGCTGATTACAAAGACAGGAAGCAATGATAGAAATAAAGTTTTTCACAATTCAAGGAGTCTGCACTGAGCCCTGCCTTTCAAACATGAATTGAGTGCAAAATTTTAAGACAATACGGAGCTACTTAAAAGATGAAAAATAAGTTTTTGCTAAGAACCACAAAAGGATAATAGAAAACAAAATTAAAGGCAGGACAATAAGACCAAGGCTAGGGAAGAGACTGGAGGGAAAGTCTGATGAGGAGAGGCTGAGGGTGTTTAGCCCAGAGGAGACTCAGGGGGCACCTTTGTCCCTCTCTACAGCTACCCGAAGGGAAGTTGTAGTCAGACGGAGGTCACGCTCTTCTCCCAGGCAACTAGTGCCAGGATGAGAGAGCAGGGCCTGAAGCTGCCATGGGAGGGTTAGGGTGGATATCAGGAAGCCCTTCGTCATGGAAAGGGTGATCAGACACTGGAATGCACTGCCCAGGGCAGTGGTGGCATCCCCATCTGTGGAGGTGTTCAAGGACAGTTTCCTTCTCCGGAGTGTAAAACTCGCCTGGACATGTTCCTGTGCAACTTGATCTGGGTGATCCTGCTCTGGCAGGGAGATTGAACTAGATTATCTTTCAAGGTCTCTGACAATCCCTAACATTCCGTGATTCTACGACAGACTGGTTGTGGCACTTAGTGTTATGGTCTGGCTGGTGTGGTATTAGGTCATAGGCTGGGCTTGATGAGCTCAGAGGTCTATTCCAGCCTCTATAATAACAACATAGAAAAAAAAAAATAACCTCACCTATACAATAAGATCCAAATCAACAACTGCAACTCAGAATTTTCAAGCTACTATGACTAATTCTCTGGGAGCATCAATTCCATACTCATTAAGTGTCCCAATGAATGGGAGAGAAAACAGAAAACACTGTGCTACTGTTCTAGAAAACCAGAGCACCTTGACGCAGCATGTAGTGCTGGTGTCAAAGAGTCACAGCAAGACAAGAATACACACAACACAGATAGCCAAGATCAGTCTTGCCACTCTTCTACAATAACAGAAATGGCTGCATAACTCAGCTTTACAGGGAAGGTAATAAATACCCACAGCCAGAATGAGACAACCTGCCCAGTCCCACACTGCACACACATCCAAGCTGGGGACAGGTTTCAGCACCTTCTGTACAATATGACCGGTTACTTCTTTGAGCTGAATGGTGGAACTATGGAGGAGGAGTACAACAGAGATGTGCAAAATCACTGCTCACATGAAGACAAGGAGCAAGGAAAGGTTAGTCACCATTTCTCCTACTACAAGAATCAGAAAACAAATTGAAGCACCTTTTCACACTGCACAGAACTGAACTGCAAGCACATAGACGCAGGAAGTTACAGATTCCAGAAGGATCGAACAGACAGAGACCAGTCCCAATCATGGGTTCCCATACAAACACTTCACCAGCTGCAAGGAGGACTGCACTCTGTTGCTTACCCCCACCTCAAAAGGTTTCTGAGGTGAGACAGGACTAGGGATCCTACTGATCTGACAGACTGGCAACTCTGACATTCATCTCAGCTAGACTTGAAGCAGCTCTTAGTCCAGTGACATAAGAGAAACTTACCAGCCTCCCCCAACAGCTACCACACTCCTGTTTTCCTTTCAAAACCCACTACTAAGGGACAACCTCAGAAGGGTTAATGTTATACATTTAAGTGGATTCTGCCAGTGTCTTTGTGAGAAATCAAGTTTTTGCATCGTGGTAAGACACATTGCTCTCTGTTGGGCAGATAATATACAAGTAATACATGGCTGGTCTGTGAAATCCAAAACACATTGCTTGTTTTCAGAGACTCTGTCAGCCTGACCCCTCTAACCACCGTAACACAGCTTTCTTAAAAGCTACCTCTTTAAAAACATTAATGATTCTATTTTTCTACAAAGGCACTTCTCCTAGTGAATGTAATATTATTTATCACTCACATATGCATGCAAGAATGGTCCAGACTGACAAAAGATCAAGCCTGGGTATGTAAATTAAAAACAAACAAACAAAAAAAAACCAAAAAAATCACCTTTACTATAAAGAGATAATTTCTGTTATTTCTTACAGGATAATAGTAAGAATAGTAACATATATCAAGTTGCTTTCAGATGGAAACTGGATGGATGGAAATAAAACCTGTAACTCTCTACCCGAATTTTATTAGCTAAGTAACATTTTTACTGTAAAAGCATATGCAGAGCAAGCAGATGTAAATATGACAATATTCTGGGCTTCATCTAAGTACATATGCCAAGAAACCATTTATTGCTTTTGTGTCACTTTGTCCTTCCAGCTGTTATGCTCCTGTATTACATTTGTACCGACACTGGAAAAGGCAACCTTTTACCATCGTGTGATCTTTCCCAATTTTTCGGTTTCCATATCTCTCACTTACGGACCAGAACTGGTTAAAAAATCAAAACCAAACAAGCCAACGGTTGGGCTCACTCCCTCCACACTTGCAGCAAGGCTAGAGCTCTCTCACACCAGCTTATTGTCACAATAAATTCTGGATTCACTTACTTAGCCGAGCCTCTTCCCTAGATACACTGATATTCATGAGAAAGAATGACTAAACATTTGCTTAAATCTTCTAGAAAGCAAGTTAGAAAAGATAGGACCACAACAGCATAGGGAACTCAAAATCCAGTTTCTTTCTCCCTTCTCCAAATCTATAAAAAATTTAAACAACTAATGACATAAAATAATCACTTTAAAAAAACCCCAGCAGCCTTTTGCTCTTGGGCGCTGGACTAAAAAGCCTTACTGCTAACTTGATTAAACCTTGATTTTTTCAAAAAAGGAGAAATTTTCCTGAAAGAGGCGAAGACTGTCCCATGGCTATGTCCATGGTAACATTCTTTTAAAAAAAGTTGATTAGTTGGGCTCAATTTGCCACTTAGTGCTATACATGTAACCCTTCTGACTGATTCTGCACCTTCATTATTTCTTAGGGCTATTAGTTTAACCCTTGAAAGAGGGTAACACTTGAAAGATCAATAAGCAGAAATAATCCTGGAAGGAACAAGTGTTTTCTTGAATAACATCTCTTTTAGGACCCATGTTATGAGAGTTCTGCTGGTCCAGCTGCAGGAAAGCATCCCATGTTCTCACCCTGCCTGTCTGCCTGGCATTTCTTAACAAGCCATTTATTTAAAGATTTTGCTGCACATATCCTGTACTTCACACTAGAACTCCAAACACTGAAGTACTCATCACATGAATGGGGACCTATGTGGACCCAGACATTAGAAAACAATAAATACTACCATATATGTGAGAGAGAACACTTGCATATGTAACACACACATGCAGCTGTCAGGCTTCAACAGCATTTCTGAAAGCTTTGCAGCGCCATATCCTCATTCTGGGAGCAAAGCGATAGCCTCTTTCAAGAGAGCATACATTGACAAGAAAGATACTTACAAAAAGCCACTTTAATTTCAGACAAGGAATTCTAGTATAATGGAGTTTCACAGTCCTTAGATTTAAAATACTTTTTATGTTTTATAATTTCAAGACCAATAACTTTCTTATTTTAAATCAGAGAGCAAAAAGCACGCCTGAGATTCAAACAGGCAATGCAATTCCTGAGGAGCCAGGTATCCCTAAATGGACCTACTTCACAAAAAGTAAAAAAAAAATCCCAAACAAAAAAAGAAAATAAATTCCTAAATTAAAAAAGAAATCTCAAATTTAAACATATTTGTATGTGTTTTCACACACACCAAAAGACCAAGAAAGGGAGTTAAGAAATGCCAAGGCATCAATTACTCCAGTATGGAGAAGTGAGACAATCTAAACGTGCACTCAGTATTGGAGGGGAAGTGCCTTCACTTCCTGACTCGATGGGTTTCTTCTGAAAACAATGACAAATCTGGAGGTACTATTTATGGTTTTCTCTCCCCCATCCCTAGGAGAAATAGAGACTACAGCCTCTAAATACATCAACATTGAGCTCATCTTCTCCAACCCACTTGTTATCTACTTCAACATCACTGCTACAATCCCTTTCATCCTTGAAAAAGATTAAGTGACAAACAGAAAAACCTTGTAGGGTTCCCACCCACCATCATTACTTCTAACCAATGACCCAGTTCTGCAAAACAGAGCATCTCTCCAGATATACTGAGAGCCCTCAACTCCAATCAGCCAAAATGGGTGAGGAGGTCACTTGGCCCGGCAGTTTACTCTTAAGAGAAAAAAAAACAATCCAAGATGCATCTCTGTCTCATCAGTACCCTGAGAGAATCTCAAAGCTGGTTTAACAGCTGCAGCATTTTTAGATAACATCAAATTCCACCAGTCTCCTTACAAACTCATCTGTTTGAAGAAAGAGATAATTTCTGTAGTGAACAAGAGTGTTCTCAAGTGTAACAGCAAATAAACCAGTGGAAATGAAGTGCCACAGCAATATAAACAATGACCTTGAAAAGCAGCAAGCTGCTGCTGAGGATGACTCTGGGGAGTCTTACGTCCACATAAGCTGAACTAACTGTTAAGTTCATCTCTGTAACCTGTAACTAGGAACTCACCTGAGCTGTGGCTGAGTCCACCTGCCAAATCCATATGGGTGAAAAAATCCAAGACTAAGCTCCTGTGGCTGCCATCTACTTTAAGTGAAGGCAAAGCTCCTATTTTACAAGAATAATTCACGCAGCAAAAAACTAGTGTCCTTTAAGGCTGCCCTGTCTTACTGAAAAAAACACAGAACCAAATAGCTTGAAAGAGCAAAAATCCTAGTACCAGAGTAAGGCATCTACAGAAGACATGGCTGTTGACGAGCTTCTCTTATTTCACGTTTTACTGTTAATGCTTACCTGATTATCTTGGGAAACAAGGCTCATTTGATTAATCTAAAATAATGTTTTCTGCCTGTGCTCTCATAACTCTTCACCATCCAGTCAACAAGATGTGACAATGGGGCAGGGGTCTCAACTATGTTAAGATTCTACAAGTGTTGTACCAGGATGCTTATTTTCACATGGCAAAGAAATCTAAACATCACTGTCTCCATTGAAAGAAAAACTAAGTCGGGTATCACAAAGAATCCTGAAGAGGTAAAGAAGGAAAAAGTGGGGAGGGGGACAGGATGGACAGAGGAAGCAGGAGACCCTAGGACCACAGCTTCTGTAGTCCTGTAGCTCTGAGGCCCGGTTTATTCACAGACTCCCTAGCAAAATGCTCCTAAGCAGTGTCTGTGAGTGATAATCTAATACTACTAAACCAAATAAATCTGAAAGCTACCCCCAAGATTTCCTACTTCCCATCTTCAAAGTGTTTTTTAATAAAAATCATTCATCTAGGACTCTGTAACTACTATGCTGCTTTGCATTAGTTAAAATTCACTAATTGCCTAGAGACTTAGAGAGTTACCTGAAGAGTCTCAACTAATATGCAGAATAGCTAGTTCCAGCCTAAGCTCACACCCTCCTTTCTCACAGGGGAGCATTTAAAATATTCAAACAAGCAATACCCCTGAGAGTTGCCCTATTAAGAACGCACAGTAGAACTCAGCATTGTTAATACTTCCACTCTGCAGACTAGTTTTTGCAAAGAACACTTAAAAAATACAATCTCCCCCAAAAATAGGATAACAACAACAGCAGCAATTCTTCAATCACTCAACAATCTACAAAGGTTTGTTGCGAGGGGGGAGAAAATAATCAACATGGATAGAGCAAACACAAAACTCGTGTCTTACATGCATCAAGTCTTACATTTTAAAGCCATATATATTCTGCACCCTGAGAAGCAAAACATTTTTAAAATCAAATGAGCAATAAGTTATATTTTGATGCTTCTTTCATAGGCTTTGTAACTATAAAGAAAACTGAGCAGCTGAAATAATTATTGATTAAAGTTAGAAAAAATATATACTAACATAGAAAATGCCATTACACTGATGACACGACTCCTCAAACAGTAATGTATGGATATGTGATTAACATCAAATTCAGCAAAAGCTGAAGACAGTAAACTTGGAGAAAGTGAACTGATAAATCTACCTTTCAGGATCTTGCATACTAACATAACATTTGTCGTCAAGACAATTTCAGCAAGGCTTTGACTGAAATCAAAACAAAGATTCAACTCCCACCCCCTTACTTTAGCATCTGACTTTTTCAAGTAAGAAAGTAATCTTGACAGAGAAGAAAAATACCCATACTAAAAGATTTAAACGCTATTCACCTCAAGTTTGAAACCCATGACGTAAAACCTGATAGCCGTGTCCCAAAAGCAGAAGGAAACAGGCACAAAGTCAAGTCCACTACCAACAGCAACTGATGCTCAAAGCTATCAAAACAAAATCTGCTAATCATCAAGCAAGATGAGTCAGATGGCCAGCACAAAAGAAAGGCATTGCAGCTCCGGAAAACATTTGTAACTCACACAAGCTACAAGGTTTTAAGTCAAGGATCAGCGTCCAAGGCATGGGAACACACACTGGAGAGGTGAAAAAACCAATGCAAAGATTATTCTGCAACACTGAGACTGACACATTCACACAGGAACGATGACAGAAAGCAAGCCTGGTTTTCAGGTATTGAAAACACCCCTTACTAAAGGTTTCAATTTCTCATGCACTTCAAGGATGCTTCAGTGAATTTAACACGAGATGGTTCACTGTCAACATGCTCCCGTTATTAAGTTGCCACATTGTAGAACAATTACTTAAGCCAAGTGAAAGCAGAGTGACTGTACTGATGTCTGCATCACCGCCTGATGATCATGCCACAGACAAACTTCACAAGGGGAAGCACAGTAATGACGTTAAAGTGATCTCCAACCACACACAGAGCAGATTCAAAATATAAACATGACAGAAAGGCTGAGGTCTAGAGCTGTCACTGTTCTACATGAAATGACAACAACCCTCCTATAACTTGTTAACAAAACATATTATGACAAACGTGTACTTCCAGTGCTCTTTAACATCTTCCCTATGAGATAGCAAAAGGGTTCCCAGAATATAAAGATAACACCATAAAAACTACATCAGTCATTATTAATATATCAACTTACATTTAACCCACCCTTCTTTTCCACATAGCAATTGCTTAGGAGATTCGCCAGGTTTAAGTATCAGGTAAGATAATTCAATACCAGTGAATTAGCAGTAAAGGGGGGAAAAAATCCAAAGGAAAAGCCATATGGATCAATAATTACCACAATGTGCTACTCTCAGCTCTCTATCTCACACCGCTGTCTCCTGCAGAGGACACACACAACAACTTCAACGTAATGGGTTACTTCAGTCTTCCCATATAACAGCCCAGCAAAGCCAGACACCAAACATGAGCAAAGTCATTCTCCCAACACTTTATGCTAAGCTTTTTCTATGAATCATAAAAGCAGTGCAGTTTTTCCCCCTCTCATTTTGTTGTCGGTCTCGTCCAGAAGCATCTTCCTGTTTTTCCACCAGCACACATTCTGGGAAGAATTATATCTCGTTCTCATCCTTCAATAACAGCAACAATTCGCAAACCAAACCAAAAGAGGAAATGTCTGAATTGAAGGCAGGAAGCCCACTAAGTCTTCTTCCTAGAGATCATGTTTTAGAGACGCAGATGCCTTGTAGATGGATTTGAATTGCAGAACACCATGACAACACCTACAACAGCACCTACCATACAGGAACCCTACATTTTCAGTTAAATGATGAATTTTCATCTCAACATTCATTTATTTTGCTCCAGAAGCTGGCTATTTGGAAGAGCAGCCACCAGACCCTAGCCAGATCAGGAATCCACCCTGCTGGGATGCTGAGGATGCTACAAGTGTTAAATGCCCCTGGCTCCAGTGAGAGCAAGACTACTTCTGATTAACAACTTCGTCTCTTATAAATCAGATGTTTCTTACCAGCTCACATATCACAGACAGTCAGTAAACTGCAAAACAACACTTGAGAAGGTACCGGGGGGGGGGTCCAATTTTTTCCTGCATGACTTGTGTGCGGTGCATTTTACATCCCACCTTACAGAAGTGTTCGCTATGGTAACCTCCCAGCCAGCTCCCATGAAAGAAGGAACGGCAAAAAAGCAAGGTAGGCCCTTTCTTTCACTGTAAAACCTCTCCCACTAGAACTCTGCTGCAGGGCGGCTAAAGCCACCAGACACAAAGGTGATGAGTAAAACCTTTTCTAATTGCAACAAGTTTCTCCAGAGTAGATCGCTGTTCTGCCAAAGCACATGTGTGCTCGTGAAAGGGGCATCGCTGGCCTGTTCCGAGTAAATACGGGCCTTGTGGAACGGCGACAGCGACTGTAGTTAGGAATTCACTGCCTGCCTTGTTTTGCTTCTCCTCTCAGTATTTCCACTGCGGAGGAGAAGGTGCAGGGACAGCCCCACTCACAACTTCGCAAATGCCACCAACGGAAAACTTGCAGTGTCCTTCCCTGCGGGCATCCCGTTCCGCCGCTCCCAGCCCGGGCAGGAGCCCTCCCGCAGCGCTGGTCCCTCTGCGGCCCCAAGTTGGCGTCCCGGGGCATCTCCGGCGCTGCAAGCGGCGGCGGATCGCGGGGTTCAGGTGAGGAGGCGGCAGAAGCGCAGCCCAGCGCCCCGGCAGACAAAGGCTCTCACTCACTGTCTCGGCCAGACGCCGGGGGTGCGGAGCGGCGACGGGCGCGGCGCGCACACACAATACCCGGCCCCGCGGCAGCGCAGGCCCCGCAGCGCGGGCGGCGGCGCTGCGGGAGAACCAGCGGCGCCCTCCCCTCTCCCTCATCCCCGCACCCACCCCCGCGGACCGGGAGGCGCAGAACCGCCTGCTGACGGACCACTGGACGGGTAGCGACACCGGCCGCTGCCCCGAGCGGGACGCGCACCGCGCCGAGCGGAGCTGAGCCGCGCCCGCGGGGGTGCGGAGCGGCGCGGGGTTTAAAGGTCCCTTTCACCGCCATTTTGAGGAGGAGAGGGGCGAGCGAGAGGCGCTCGGTAGTGGGCTCGGCCCCCCACGGGCACGGACCGGCCGGGGCTGGGGAGCAGCGCGCCGCACAAAGTTCCCGCGGGGGGCGGGCCGGGGGTGGAGGGGCGCGGGCCAGGCGCGTCTTGGTACGGCCGCTCCGCCGGGCGGGAGAGCAACTTCGGCGCGAGCGCGCCGCGGGATGCCGCGGGCCGGGGCGCAGGGGCCCCTAGAGGGAGCGCGCAGGACTGCGCGCGCGGACAGTTGCGCGGCGGCAGCGGGCAGGCAGCCCCGCGCATCGCTCCTGGGCGCCGGCGAAAGCGCACTGCCCCACCGCCTCCCCGCCGCGCTCCGCCTGCCTCTTTCCCCCACCCCTCGTTTCTCCTCCTCCCCCTCCCTCGCCGCCTTTTTCCCGCATCCAAACTTCGGGAGCCCGGAAAAACCCTCTGGTCCTAGCTCCCCGCCGGCAAAATGCCCCCAACAGCTGCCCCCGGGGCCGCACCACTCGCCCGCGGCCATCGCCGTAGCCCGCCTCACCTGCGGAGAGTTTTTCCAGCCCTGCGCCGCTGCGGGGGCTCGGACAGCCCGGCGCTCCGCTCACCGCCTCATTCCAATATGGCACGGCCCGCCAGAGCGCATGCGCCCGCCGCCTGCCCGCTGCCTCCCCCCTCGCGCTCCTCCGCCCTCCCCTCACGGCTTTTTGGGCGCTCCGGCTCCCTCCTGCAGCGGGAGCGACGACTGTGTCGCTTGCCGCCACCCTCTCCACCCTAGTCCGCCCGTCTCCGCGGGACCCGCCGCCAGCTCCGCCCCGGGCTCCTACCAGCAGACACCTGCTCCCGTCGCGCCGGGGGCAGCGCAGCATCGGCCGCCCGGTAACGGGACGAGCCGTCACTGCCGCTCTTGCCGGGATAAGGTGGGGCGGCCGTCCCCGCCCTGCCTGGCCGCCTTTGCTCCGTGGCCGGGGGCAGGGGCAGAGCGCAGCAGCGGCTGGTGCCTTCCGCAGGATGAGCAGTCCCGCGTCCATCCCACTGCGCCCCGCTGGGGATTCTTCCCCCTTCACCTTGGAAAGCAGACGGTCCCGTCCAGCGGGGCTGGAAGCCTGGCCGTGCCCCTCCCCGCCGTGCACCACCGTGATCCCCACCGCGGATCCACGCCGACGCCACAGTTTACGGGGAGCGGGGAAGGGAGGGGCGGGGGGGGAACCGGTCCCATATGACCCCCCCACACAGCCCGCTCCGGGGCCGCCCGGAGCTCCGCGGCGCAGCGAAACGAAAGGAAAAAGAAGCGGGTTGTGCAACCCCGCGCTGTTCCCGCTCGTGCGGCGAGGACGGAGAGGGGTTGGTGTGGTGGGGACGCAGCGTTCCGCGGGGCCGACATCGAGCCCTCCCGTCAGCTGCGGCGGACAGAGCGCGGAAAGCGCCGGCGCGTTTCGACAGCGCATCCGCCTGCTGCGGCGGCGGGACGAGGCGGTGAGGGAGAGCTGCGGCCGCGCTCCGCTCCGGGCCGCACACGGGTCCGCACTCCCAGGCCAGGGAGCCGGTTCCCGCCCTCCCCCTGTCGGAACATTCTCCGGCGAGCGGCCCGCGCTTGTCGCACTGTGGCAGATACCAGTTGCTGGCAGTGCGTTTGACACGAGGAGAAGAGCGGAACCAGCCACGATCGTTTGTCTCGTAAGAAGCGAAGCTCCAAGGAACAAGCGGACTGAGCAGCGCCGAGGCAGCATCAGGCAGAACTGCTGTAACCGAGGCCTCGCCGATCCCGCATCCAGCGGACAGGCAGACACGTCGGCGGCGGCACCGGGACACGCGTCGAGCCTCGGTCTCCGCTGGGCGCGGTCCCGCACACTCTGGCGCGGGATCGGCTCTGGGCGTGGGTTACAAGCTCCTGTTTCCCGGCGGCTGCGAGTCCAAGAGCGGGGCCGATGGCCTCGCTCCGGGCGCCCGCGCAGCCTCGGGCTCGGCAACAGCTGTCCCGCCGTTCCGTTTCCCGGTACCGCTGTGTTTCCCGGCGGCGGCCCACCCGCTCCCCTTCCCGCCGACTTTGGGCCATCCACTAGAGGGGGATCTCGCCATTCGGATGCAGCAGCACCCTCGAGCGCCTGGCTGAACCCTGGCCGGCCGCGGACTTCTCCGATGGAGTTGGCGATTCTAGTTGAACCGTTTCTGCGGCGCCTGAGCCCCAGCAGGCACAAGCGAATGCGGCTAGGGACATCCAGTGTCCGTGGGGCCCGAAGAGCATCCCCACAGCCACCGGGAGTCACAGAAGACACTCTTTCCCAAAGCACACCTCTAAGAAAGGGAGCTTTTTTTCTGCAAAACCGCCAAACTACAGCGAGCGAGGAAAAGAAACTAGAAAAGTCAGAAGCACTGCTAAGTTTTCAGACTGGAAAAAGTGACGAACTTGTCCTTTCCAAATGCTGAGGTAAACCCAGACATCAGCCCTTGCACACATGACAGGTGAAGACAAATAGCGTAGAAGAAGAAACATGATCTGCGAAAACACCGACAAGATCTATTTGGTTGCTGCCTACTGACTTTTGTGTTCTATTAACTGTCAGTCACAGAGGGCATCTCTTTTACAACCTCTTCGACTGTCCAGCTCCACAATACTTAAGCGTTGTGTCGACTGTGGTGATGTGGAGGAGGAGGAGATTTAAAAGGCACTGAAATGCAATTGAATTTTCCCGTCTTGACCTTCGAGTGTGTTAGCAAACCTCCTGAAAGTACCGGTCTGACACGCTACAAGTGCACCTTATTATATGGGATTAAATGTCTATATCCCTTTTGTGGGAGTGGCAGTACAGGAGACACCCGCCACCACTGTGTGATGCAGTCTGAAAGATGAATGAGGTAAACACATTCCCTGCAGACAACTCAGCTATCTACCTCCTGTCCTCAAGGCTTTTGTAGCATCTGCTCTTCTGAGACTAGAAAGTTTGGTGTTTCCAGTCAAAATGTATTCACTAACAGTGTAAAGCCATTTGTTCTTTTCCATTATTACCCTCTAAATGAAGTAATTTTGATATTTACCTACAACTTTCCTATAAATAGCAATTAGATCATCAGCTCTCAAACTTTCTGCTGTTTTCAATGTTCTGCCTAAATAGGTTTTCTATTCTTCTGGTGTCCTCTACACCTTCTGTCCTGTGTCCACTGTTCTAAATAAGGTCTTAGCAACTGGCTTGCACGATGATATTAATACCTTGCCGTCGACTGAAAATACCTCACTCGACTCATGCCAGAATACATTAGCATTTTTAAGACCACATTACAGTGGCAACGTAGTTATCCCACAGCCAGTAGTGTACCTGAATTCCTATCCTCATAAACTCACGTCTGATGAACCTCTGAGCTTACTTGCAGTTATTATAATTAATCTTGAAGTGCTTGACTTCTTGCTATTATGTTCCATCCCATTTCTGGTACTCCAGGCAATACATCATCTCCTGCAATTGTGGTGGTGCAGTTTAAGAAGACACTGTGCCTTAAAAAAAATGCATCTTGTTCTACCTTTAAGATTATTTACCATGCAGATATTTACCATAGTTTTCCTTCTTCCATGACAGCTCACTTTCTGTGGACTTTTCTGTTCACATCCACAACGTGGCTGTGTCAGAAAGGTGGCAAACACACTATTCTCCTAAGGCACTCTGCTCCTGAGCCTCTGTGAAACCTTCCAGCTTGAGGCTACTCAGAGATAACTCGGCAAAATCGTCCAGCACCACAACAATTCACCTCTTTCCCTACAACCTCTTAGTATGTTTTGACCCTTGTTCTTCTGTTGATACAGACTGTGGTAGGCCATTTCTTCTTTTGAGATAAAACCAGAAAACTTCACACCAAAGAAGCCACGTGTCTTTTGGGATCATTTGCCTCCTAATCATTACAAACTTATTTTTCTTTTTTTACGTTAAGTAATTGAAGAGGGATTCTAAATTTCTCCTAAATCCCCAGTGCTTGTTAGTATCACAGCACCTTTTCCTTCTGCCCCCTCATAGGAAGGACAACGCATTTTGAAGCTGAGTTCACAGGCTCTGTGAACAGCATTACACAATTGGTACCCAGACATAAATGTCAGCTGGTTACTCCCAAAGCAGGACTTCTGCTACTTTCAGTGAAACCTGCAGCTTGGCTTTGTGTTATGACTACACTCCTATAGTATGCAAGTACCAAGATGTCCCTGTGAGTGAGCAGACCTTTTGTGGACACAGACAGCATTGCTTATCCTTGTGCTGAGAACAGGACCTGTGCAGAGTTGCAGTCCTATGCTTGTATTCAAGTGTAACTCCTGGAGCAGAGCATTTGCCCCCAGTGAAAGGGACAGGATTCAGTTACAGCAACATTGTGTCTGTGGGAGCAAAACACAGAGATGATTGCTTTAGGTTACAGGTAAATTATTCAAATTAGATACAAGTTGGTTAAAACTTTTTGTCCCTACTTCTACAGTAGATTTTCTTGAATATAGATTGTGAGATTGAACTTAGCTACAGCTGCTAAGGGTAATAAAAAAAGTTACTATAACTACATTAATAACAAAAGCAGGACCAGGGAAAATTTCCATCCTCTTTTGGATCCAGAGAGAAACCTAGTGACAAATGATGCAGAAAAGACTGAGGTGCTCAGTACCTACTTTGCCTCAGTCTTTAGCTGTAGAACTAGATGTTGCCTGGACAACAGACCTCATGAGCTGGGAGACAGAGAGGGGAAGCAGAATGGGGCCATCACAATTGGAAAGGAAGTGGTCAGTGAGCTGCTACACCACTTACACATAAACAAGTCTGTGGGGCCGGATGGGTTGCACCCAAGGGTGATGAAAGTGTTGGCAGATGTGCTGGCCAAGCCACTTTCCATTATTTACTGGAAATCCTGGTTAGCTGGGGAGGTCCCAATGGACTGGAAGGTGGCAGATGCAAGACCCATCTACAAGAAGGGCAGAAAGGAGGCTCCGGGAAACTATAGACCTGTTGGTCTGACCTCAGTACCAGGGAAGGTCATGGCACACATCATCTCAAGTGCCATCGCACTTCACACACAGGACAACCAGGGGATCAGGCCCAGTCAACATGGGTTTGCTACAGGCAGGTTCTGCCTGAGGAGCTTGATCTTCTTCTATGACAGGATGACCCGACTCTTGGAGGAGGGAAAGGCTGTGGGTATTGTTTACCTGGACTTTTGAAAAGCCTTTGACACTGTTCCCCATGGAATTCTCCTTGATAAGCTGGCTGCTCATGGCTTGGTCGAGCACACAGTCTGCTGGATAAAACACTGGTTGAACGGCTGGGCCCAAAGGTGGTGGTTAATGGCTGGTGTTCTGTCACAAGTGGTGGCCTCAGGGCTCGGCGTTGGGACCATCTCTGTTTAACATATTTATTGATGATCTTGATAAGGACACAGAGTGTGTCATTAGTAAGTTTGCAGATGACACCAAGTTAGGTGGGAGTGTTCATCTGCCAGAGGGTAGGGAGGCTCTTCAGAGAGACTTGGATAGACTGGAGCAATGGGCCAATGTTAATGGCAGGAGCTTCAGTAAGGCCAAGTGCCAGGTCCTGCACTTGGGCCACAACAACCCCATGCAGTGCTACAGGCTTGGGGAGGTGTGGATGGAGAGCCCTCTGGCAGAGAGGGACCTGGGGGTTCTATCTGACAGGAAGATGAATATGAGCCAGCAGTCTGCCCAGATGGCCAAGAAGGCCAATGGCACCCTGGCTTGTATTAGAAATAGTGTGGCCAGCAGGAGTAGGGAGGTTATTGTCCCCCTGTACTCGGCACTGGTGAGGCCACATCTTGAGTATTGTGTCCAGTTTTGGGCACCTCAATACAAGAGAGATGTGGAGGTGCTGGAGCAGGTGCAGAGGAGGGCAACTAAGCTGGTGAAGAGCTGGAGAATAAATCTTATGAGGAAAGACTGAAAGAGCTGGGGCTCTTTAGTCTGAAGAAGAGGAAGCTGAGAGGAGACCTTATCACTCTGCAACTACCTGAAAGGACATTGTGGAGAGGTTGGTGCTGGTTTCTTGTCACAAGCAGTTAGTGATCGAACAAGAAGGAATGGGTTCAAGCTACAATTGGGTAGGTTTAGACTGAATAGTAGGAATAAATTTTTTTCACAGAAAGGGTGATCAGGCCTTGGAATGGGCTTCCCAGGGAGGTGGTTGGGTTGCCATCCCTGAATGTGTTTAAAGATCATTTGGATGAGGTGTTGAGGGATCTGGTTTAGTGGTGAATTTGTAAGGTAGGGTAGATGGTTGGACTCGATGATCCCAGGGGTCTTTTCCAACCACTATGATTCTGTGATTGGACCTAACATAGATATATGAGCATTATATGCTGGTCTCACTGGAATTACTATTTGTATATCTTATATGGGATTGCTACTGAAATCCTGGCTCCCCGTGTGACCCTCATCTGCAAGTAAATCATTAATGGGGCAAAACCTGGTGTTTGCGAAGAAAATAGAGGAATTACAAGAGCTTCATGGCAAGCCAGCATGGCCCAGGATGCCCAAAGGTTAGCTGAGACCAAGCTGAGTTAGTCTAAGTCTGGACTTCATGCGCATTTTAACACAAGTTCAAACACAATGATGTTGATCACTCTAGGTCTACTGGCCACACACATTCTTAATGTACCCCTAGAATAACATTAGCCTTGTTGGCAAAAAGGGCACACTGTTGGCTCATGTTCAGCTTGCTGTCTACCAGGACTCCAAGATTTTTCTCCTCATGGCTGCTCTTCAATAGGTCTAACCCTGACCTGTAGTGATGCCTGGGGTTATTCTTCCACAGATACAGGACCCTGCACTTTCTTATGTTGAACCTCATTCTGTTCTTCTTTGCACATCTCTCCAGTCTGCCCAGGTCATGCTGGAAAGCAGCACAGCAACTCTTCCCAGGATCCATTCTGTCCACTTGCACAGGTAACTGATGAATATATTAAACAAGACCAGACCCGGTACTGACCTCTGGGGAATACCACTGGTCACAGGTCTCCAACTTGACCCTGCACTGTTGATTACAACATTCCGAGCTCTGTCACACAATCTGATGTCTACCCACCTCACTGCCCACTCATCTAACTCACACTGCCTGAGTTTCTTAACAAGAGTGTTATAGGAAATGGTATCAAAGGGTTTGCTGAAGTTAAGAGTCTCCTGCTGTTACCAGAAGGTGCCAGATGTGGGCATTTGGAATGTTAATAGTTATGGAGGCAACAGCTTCCTGTGTTTCAAATATTCAAGGCAGCTCTCTTTAAAAGGCATTTCATTGGCAGATATGCTTGATCAGGTTCAGCTGTAAGATGGAGTAAATAAACTGAGATACATGTGCTTTGCTATATACTTTCCCTTCCCCACTTGCCTGCTTTCTGGTTTCGAGACTCCATGCTTGGCACAAGCAAGCTTTGGGGCCTACGTATCTTCTTTAGTCATTTTAAGTTAAAAAAAAGGCTACCAGCCTATAGTTAGATGCTCGGATGGCAGTTAGATACTCAGATGTGAGCAGAAACTCACATGAAACACAATTGTGCTGTTCATTAGTTAATGAAGAAAATATTGGATTAGGGGGTTATAAGGTCACGCTTCCTGGAGTGTCTGGATAGATTTGGATTCTAATATTGCACTTTTCATTAACTCCTTGAGTTTGCTTCCTTGTTTTATTTTAAATTACAGACTGATCAAACAGAATTAGATTTCACTGAGTGATGTTCACTTTGGACTTATGCAAGGTATACGGTTTCTTCAGTTTCTGTGAGATGTTCAGTCAACAAGTGATGCAAACACAGGCATCTAGTATATGTGCCAGTGTTTACATTCCTTTTTCCATGGCATCAAGAGGATGACAACGTTCCAACATTCCAGAGGAGAAGAATGAATTTCCCTTTACCCTCTCCCAGTACAACTTTTGTAGTAGGCATCTGTTTGAATACTGCTGAGAACTGATGTTCTTTCTTGTAGCCTGCAGCATGCATGAACATTGGGACGCCGCTTGTTTTCTCATGTCCCCCATGGCTCTTACATTTCTGCAGTATGAGACCATCTCTGTATGCTCACCATTCTAACAGAACCAGTGCTGACTTCAAAGCAGATAAGATCTAGGCCCAACAAACTCAGAATAAAAAATGATGTAGAGGGAAAGCAAGTAGAGTCAAAAAACAATGACAAGTGGAGATATAAATACTCAGTATAGAAGGTACCATATGAACTAGGATATTCATCTGTATAGGAAAGCAAAACATCTCTTTTATCATTATCCTCTTAACATTGCTATCCACTTTCCAGTTTCTCATGCAATTCAACTTCACATCTGTACAAGATGGTTACCATCAACACCCATGACTGAGGTATCTTTGACTTCAGTAAGGACATACTTGCTAGGATTAACTTTCAAATACTCCTTGTATTGTCAGTATTTTGCTATATTTGACCATGATATTGCCAGTGCATGGAATGTTTGGGGTCTTTTTTAAGAGGTACAGGCAGAAAAGAGAGGCAGAACTCCTGCTTTTAATTGATCAAGTTTAGACACTGCAATGAGATTGTGCAAAACCAATACTGTAAGTTAACTAAGAAAAAATACACCATTTATTTGCTTCAATTTAGGAGCAAAGTTATAATTTTTTTCCCTCCAGATTAGAAATGTTTATGTAGGTTTGGAAAGTCCTGATTTGCCCAAGCACAGAAGACCAGATTAGGAAACCAGATTACAAAGAGCAGCAAAGCAGCCCATCTCTTTTCATTATGCAAGCCAAATGAAACACAGAAATTAAACTAAGAGTGGGAAAACAACCAAGACTTAAAACTGTGCTGGGAATACTCCAAAGACTCATTAACAGATGAAAAAGTATGATTATCTTATTAGGAGCACTACTACCCATACAGAAGCTCTGATAAAAACAATCATTAAACCACCAATAACAGTCTCCCTCCATCATTAAATACTTTTGTACAAATAAATTAACTTTGTCAGCCAGAAACTTCAAATGAGGATAATTTACCTCAGTCAGTTAGAATCATAGAATCATTATGGCTGACATGATGATCCTCCAGGATCATCAAGTTCAGCCCTCATCCCAACATCTCCCTAACCCCTAGAGCACAGCCTCAACTGCTTTATTTACTTGTTTTTTAAACACCTCCAGGGATGGTGACTCCACTACCTCCCTGGGCAACCTGTTTCAGTGCCCAACCACTCTCTCAGGAAAGAACATCTTCATAAGAGCCAATCTAAACTTTCCCTAATGCAACTTGAGGCCATTTCGCCTTGTCCTATCATTAGTAATTTGGGAGAGGAGACCAGCAACAGCCTCATTGTAGCCTCCTAGTAGTTGTAGAAAGCAATAAGGTCTCCTCTCAGCTTCCTCTTCTCCAAACTAAATAACCCCAGTTCCCTCAGCTGCTCTTCACAGGGCTTGTTTTCCAGACTTCTCCCCAGTCTCAATGCCTTCTCCGGACCTGCTCCAGCATCTCAATATCCTTCTTATACTGTGGCAGCCAATACTGGACCCTCAAGTATGCAGGATAAGTATATATACAAGTATAATACTGGACCCTCAAGGTGTGGTTCATGAGTTCAAATACTCAGAAAGCCTTCCACATTCTTACCTGGGAATGTGCTATCATCTTTCTTTGAAAAAAGGTTTTTAAATACTTGATCTTGACAGCATCCCAATACATTTCTGTATTTACACAACAACTAATGAATCAATGAACCATGTGCCTTGAGATCACAACCTGTCTCTGCGCAAGTGGTGAAAACAGATCCTTTTCTAACCAACACATGCAGCTGGGCAGGAATATTTATTTCTGAGTATCACAGAATCACAGAAATTTAGGGATCAGAAGGGACCTCGAAAGATCATCTAGTCCAATCCCCCTGCCAGAGCAGGATCACCTAGAACAAGTTGCACAGGAACACATCCAGGTGGGTTTTATACGTCTCCAGAGAAGGAGACAAAGTAAATGTGCAATTGTTGACATGTAGAATCTGGCAATAAGTCATAGAAGCATAGGATCATAGAAGGGTTTAGGTTGCAAGGCACCTTGGAGATCATCTAGTTCCAACCCCCATACCATGGGCAGGGACACTTGTCACTAGACCAGGATGCCCAAAGCCCCATCCAACCTGGTCTTGAACACTTGAAGGAGGGGACATCCAGAACTTCTCTGAGCTGCCCTGTTCCAGTGGTGCCTCTGTAGAGCCTTCTTACCCATCAGCAGATTGACAAATGCACCTTGCTTTGTGTCATCTGCAAACGTACTGAGGGTAAACTCTGTGCCCTGATCCAGATCACTAATAGAGATATGAAACAGAATAGGTCCCAATACTGAACCCTGGGGGATACAATGTATGACCCAAAAATATTGACTTGTGACCCAAATCAATATTGACTTTAATTAACCCATTTATGCCATTACTTTTTAATACACATATCATGCCATCCCAAAGTACTAGTGCCTTTCTTTTGGTTTGTGGATTTATTGAGTTTGAGGCCTTAAGAATGCCATTATTGTTGTCAGCTTCTAGCTTTTCTCTTTTATTGACTTCCTTTGAAATGTCTGAGCTCTCATATCTTCAATTTGATTTTTTTTTTCCTTTGTCTGAAGAGGGTGCAGGTCTGAAACTGGCATGTATGTGTTACTGCCTCAGCTCTATGGACGCAACCAGCATCATCATTATTTGGGATTTTGGAGCATAGATTAAACCAGATATACCGAGCCTTTATTTATATTCCTTTAAGCAATCCAAACAAGTGTAAGTATGTTAGGAACTTTGCCAGATCATGCATAATTGCATTCTTGGGCTACATAAATAGCAGTGCTCGTTAATGTACATCATCTTGTAGCCTAATTATAAAAAATCTAGGATTGGGATTAAAAAAAAGCCCAGATTCCTGAAGTCAGGATCAAACCACAGCAATGTGATGCATATACCAGGAGCTGAAATTCCTGCAAAGCAAAATTTAACCTTTCCAGCCATAACTGCCAGAATAGGTCAGAGCTGGAATACGTTAGCAAAGCAGCGTTTTGTTGGGATCTTCATCTGTTGCAGCTCATGCGGTGCCTGAGTACAAGAAAACAGTTATACAGTCTCAGAGGTGTGTAACTCTGAAAACTTTGACTAGCAGAATGCTTAAAGGAGTGTAAAATTAGCAATCTGAAGTAGATTAGAACTGAGGAACCTTATGTTAGCTTGATGGCTTAATGTGCATTTGTAGGAGCATCTCACAAGACAAGTTCAGCCTGTTTGAGGAGGCAAGGAGACAGGAAAACCCATTTTAAGAATGTGGAGAAAGAAAAGTTTTCTATGTTCAAGACCCTGTACCTTCTTTGCCTACCTACTGGTTTAGCCTTAATTTGTGAAGACATTAAGCAGTTGAACAAATTTACATGTTTATTCATTTTCTCTTGAATCATCAGGAAGTTGTACAAGTCTAACTGTACTGCTCTAGTTGTACAAGTCTAACTGTACTGCCCTAAGGAAAAAATCCAGCCCATGTCTCACGTTATCTGCAGCGATCAGCACAGCCAGAAGCATCTGCGTTGTATTTGGGCTCTTTAAGAAATGCTACCTAATTTTTGGAGTGCTTGTAATGTGTACAATACAGTGAGCATCAGATCTCGTGCTTACAGGTGTAGCACAGTTATTGCTGTACTGCCAGAAAGCGGGCCAGTCCCTTCAAGTGTCGCTGAGCAGTTAACTATTTTGGGACTTACGTTGTCTTTTTGTGTGTTATCCTTTACGATCTGTCTCTGGAGAGAGGATAGTAAACCAGGAGTCCCAGTTTTATCTGTTCTAACAAACACAGTATTCCTCAATCAAACTCTTCAGTTTCCCGAAGTAACTTACATCACAGTTTCCCCTTTGTGCCTAGAAAGATTCATTGTTTTTATTCAACTTGAACATCTTCTGGCATTAGATATATTAGGATGTCCACAGGTGGTTCTTTAGTCATCCTATCTCTGCAGTGGGAAGGTAGCAAAATAAATCAATAAAAACAATGTCTTGGTTGATGCTTGGGGAAACCAATCTGTGGTTGAATGTACAGCTCAGCAACAGACTGACCTGCGTGCAAGCAGCAGCACGTGCTACAGCTTCCACTCATCCCACCCAGGACTCTGGGTTTTATTTAGCTTTTCCCCACCACTCAGCTTTCTATCTAATTTTGTCTCCTTTCAAAAACAGCAGATTCTTTCTTTTCAGACACAGGCTAGAGTGAATTCTTTTTATACAAGGTCATGTTTGCTTTCTTTGATTTCAACACAGCATTTGCAGTAGGACCCTAATATGAAGTAATTTTACAGTTGCCACTCTTTGATGTTTGTTTTCAAAGTGTATAGGCAAATCATGCTTGTGCTGCCTTCTGCCCATCTTTCTGTTGAGGTTGAATGTGAAGAGCTGTGGTCTATTTCCAAGCGCATGGTTGTTGCAGCAGAAAACCAAAGCTGTATCCAAAAGTGAAATTTCCTAAAATCTGTGTATTTTATTCTGTTTATAATAGAAATGAGTATGAAAATTTACAACTTTTAGTTATCCTCCCAGGCCTGATAAGATGTGAGAAGAAGCAGAGTGGGTATGGAAAGAAGAGCTGTTGATTTATAAATTCATTTATTTGTGCTCTGTTAAGGAAGCAAAGTCAAGATCAGGGTTCCTCAAACCCACGGGCCGGATATGGACCCCCAGGGTCTCCAATGCAGCCTGCTGGTATTTAAATAACCCACCTGC
>VXBP01000510.1:10953-35502 GCA_013400115.1 Rhinopomastus cyanomelas | reverse complement strand
TCAGCAGTCTGGGGCTTGATATCGAGACAGCCCCCGGGAGTATAGACAGAGGTAAAGAAGGTGTTGATTATCTTTGCTTTCTCTGTGTCCTCTGTCTCCAGGGCACCCACCTCATTCAGCAGGGGTCCTATGTTGCCTCTAGCGTTAGTTTTACCTGCAGTGTATCTGAAGAAGCCCTTTTTGTTGCCCTTGACCTCTTGCAAGGTTTAATTCCAAGGAGGCCTTAGCTTTTCTAGTTGTATCCTACATTCTCTCACCAGAGCCTTATAATCACCCCAAGTGGCCATCCCCTCCTTCCATGACCTATAGACTTTCTTCTTCTTCTTGAGTTTGCCCAGCAGCTCCCTGTTTAACCACGCAGGTCTTCTGGCTCCCTTCCTTCACTTATGTCATGTTGGAAATAAGTGTTTAATTATCATGCACTACGATTAGTATGGTACAGGTTTGGATTATCCATCAACTTTAAATGTATCGACTCCTGATACTGTATTCAACTTGTTGATGCCAGATTGTTGTAGAACAGGTATGTGCATTGTATGCAAAATTTGGTCTAGTTCGAGCAGTCAAGTACCCAGTGCCTATGTGTTCTGAATTCTGTGCTTGAATTTACAGTTCTCACAGAAATAAGAACTGATTTCACCTGACTACCTGCGGGGTTTATTCGAGATGGCTACTTTTTAAATACATCTCCATTCTTGTGTTTTGGGCTTATTTACAACATATCAATTGCATGTTGTCTTGTTCTTTGTTGTTTGGGTGCCTTTTTGCAAGTAGAATATTCAGGTTGTTTGTCCTTATAATAAAGATGGCTTTTTGTTCCCGTTACTGTAATTTTAGTTCAAGGTTACCATCTTTCCTTTTGAAAATGCTCATAACGATTGTCCTCAATTTCCTTTCCACTGATGTGATTTGGTCATGTCTGCTTATGACTCTTTAGTCGACATTCTGCATTAAAATTAGATAAAATGTACTTGGAGACAGGGCTGTGAGAAAGAGGCATGTGAAATGACCTTGCGAGCAGAAAACATGTCCTTCATTGCTTCTTATCCTCTGGGCTTCTCATTTCACACATCCTCCAGGAGGTAGTTGTCACTCGCTCCACTTTTCACTCGACGTAGCTGTGGCTGGTTTCTCTGTTTGTGCTGTACTGACCTGTTTGTCTTCTGTGCCAGCAGCTGGAAGCACATGAACACATATGGTGTTGCTCTGGTCTCCTCCCATTCTGCAGTGCTGCGAATTGCTGTGTTGGGTGACAGTGTTGTGTGCATGTCCATAGATCATATACAGTGTTTTCCCCCCCTTTTACAGTTGACTTGTTCATACATCGTAGCGTTTTGCTGGATTTGTGTACATTCAGCTTGTCTTTTGAAAGCTCTTTTTATTTGCTGGAATTAGAGGAGTGTACTTAAGTGGAAAATGTAATTTCGCAATGAATAGTTGCTGGTAGTAAAGGACAATCTGTTGATATAGATTGAACTGAGAATTGCTTTTAAAAGGAAAAGGTTAAACTGATGTTTAAATCCTTCTAACTAAGCAATTGAGCAATGTAACTTGTGGGTCATTTTCACCAACATCAATATGGAGAATAAAGCTTGGAAAACTTGCCTCCCAGAGAATATTATTTTCACAAGTACTGAATTTCACCTTTAAAGAGGCAGGTATGTGTTAAATACATACTAATTAAGAGATTTGAATAAACTTCATGGCTTACCTGAGGTCTACATCTGTATTCAGATTCTGCATTCTTTGAGTGAATTTCGGTGTAATGTTTTTAAATTTTTTAAACAACAGATGTTAATTGCTTATAGATTTGTGTAAATGTTGATACAATGTATACAAAATATGTCTCCCATACTATGATCTGTTGACATTATTCTCTGTTGCTTAGCTTCAGACAGTAAAGTCATGACATGCGCTGCTGTTTGGAGGATGCCAAAGGAATTGGAATCAGGCAGTCATGAATCCCCTGATGATTCATCAAGCAACACTCAAACCCTGGAGCTACTCTGTCACCTTGACAACACAGCCCATGGCAATATGGCCTGGTAGGATTCTGCATATTTTACACTCCTAGAAAAAGCCTGAAGGATAGATCTGTGCTTGTAGTTTTCTGCAGATTTATATTGCAGAACCTGTTACGCACTTTCAGACTATTACATCTTTTAGAAGAAAAAAAAACCAATTGGCTTTTTAGTCCCAGATGTTTCATAGATGAAAAGCATTTGTTATAGTCCTGCAAACACATATGGAGTAACAGCCTGTGTACTGTTTTAATATGCTTCTCTCCACCTGCCCCATCTAAAAAACCTTTGTTGCACAAAGTTACAGTACTTAGCATTTTTGATCTTTTTATGGAATACAAATGTGATGTTGCACTTCAGTCTTTGTTATTCAGTCTGTGCTCAGCTGATTTGGCATAAGTGCAAGTAATTTATTATTCTTTAAGTATGAAAATTCATCATGTGATGCCTCTTTCCTGTTGCCTAAGAAAAGAAAAGTAGAGCTGCAGCACTGGAGAGAGTATTAGAGAGGTTTGTTTCTGCTTTCTTGCTTTATTTACAAGAAAGTTAAATTTGCCTGTTATATTATTGCAAGTTCTTTGATTCATGAAAGCACAGTAAAGAAAATGTGATACAGTCAGTCCATATTTTACCAAATGCCATGTTTTTTCACACAATTTTGGGACCATGTGACCGTCTTCCACTGGCAGAAAAACTTTAAACCATAAAAACACAATCTGCTATAGTCCCAGGAATGTCAGTCTGTCTCTGTCAGGAAAAACATGGAGTAGGAGGTAACCATGTGAGTTATGCAGTCACTTTGACAATTATCAGAGAATTTAAAGAAAAATCATGTGAAATACCACAGCAGACTTCTGTCCACATGAAATGTGACAACTCTGAACTGAAACTGAACACGATTAATGAAACATCAGTGTCGGATGTTGGTGTGTCTTACATTAGAGTGGAATGGATTCCTTTAGTTTCTGTACTCAGATACCTGCTGTGTAAGGTATCCATCATAGTCTCATTATACTTAAATATATTCTAGTAGGAGTAATTTTAAATTAAATCAAAAGAGAACAATGCTTAAAATCAATTTTAGTTCTTTATCTGGCTGCATAGAATAATTCTATTCGTTAGTTAGCTAGGAAAAAAGAGCAGACTTTAGTAGAAGTGGTAGTTAATTCAATTGGTATTTAATTATATCATACATTGTACAGTAAATTTTTAAGCATCTGTTTCTTCCCACTAATTTCTACTTTGAGCATTGTAGATCAAATTGCAACTAAAATTAAAATGTAAATAGAAGGTAATACTTTTTAGGTGTTTCTTGGACCAGACTGGAAAACAGTATATTCAAAATTGTGTTCTTTAGGAACATTTTTCTAAGATCTCTGCTTCCTGAATGTTAAATTTCTTCATGGTAGTATGTTTTAATTCTTTGCTGCTGTTTTTTATGTGAATAATTCTCTTGACAACTATTCAGTTATACTNATGAGGCCTCACCAGGGCAGAGTAGAGGGGGAGAAGAACCTCCCTCGATCTGCTGGACACACTCCTCCTTCCAATCCCTAATGTTCTGTGATTTTAAAAAAAAAGTCTAAAAGAGTTAAATGGTCTTGAAAGTAACAAAGTAACACTTCTTTTAGAAGAATCATACACTTCTGATTATTGTGATATATTAAGTAATATATATGCTTTATAGCAAAAACATATTCCAAGTGTAATCATAGCTTTTTTTGATAAGAAAGCCTTATATTAACATTTTATATGTTCCAGTGTCAAAAATATAACTGTGTGGAAGGTGATCACTCTACTCATATAGAAGTTTCTTCAAGAACATGAGTGTCATGGGCTGGGGTATAAGCTGAACTCCAGGGGTTTTTTGAGGTTTTTTTTAATTTAATAGCTGCTCGGGTGATTCTACTCATGTCTTAGGCCTTTCAGTTTCTTTCCATAAAGCCTAAAATTTCAAAGCTATTAGCAGAAACTTACTGGAAAAGCTTACACATCTAAGGAAAAAAGCAACAACATTTAAGTATAATTCTTTCACGTATGGTTAATTCCACAAATTTACATTGTCCATTAGCCACCTCTAATAGTACAAAGATAAAGTACAGAGAAAGTTTTTTTAAAAAACTTAACTGTGTTTTCACTGGCAATGCAACTTTTAACTGTGTCCTATGTTCTCCCTTACCTTTCCTTTCCTAAGTCTGTATGTTAAACTGAGCTGTTTAAAAGGGGGTTTTTTTCTATTTGTGATGCTGCTTTAGTTATTAGTTCTAAAAAAATTAAGGTTGCAGTGTACCTCAACTGGTATTGCAGGTTGAATAGCTATCAGCTGACTTTATTTAAATTTTTTATTGATTTGCCTACAAAGTCTGTGGGATATTTTACATTATATTGCAGAGCTGTGTAAAGGATTAGTTATGAAGGGAAATTTTAACTGTTCACAAGGACCTAGCTTAGAAGAGGTGTCTCTGTTGTCTTAGTCTTGTACACCAGTTTGTTCTCCAAAACTTATTAAGCATTTATTTGTTCTTCGGAGCAGAATTTGTTCCTACTGCAATATTCTGGGATGATTATGAATGAAGTTATATTGTTGGCTTTGGCTTACTTGGTAGTTCAAAATCCAGTGATGTCTCTTGGATGAAAATTCCCCAGTATTCACAGTCACTGAATTAGGGATGTTAGAGGGCATGTCTGTGCCAGGTCCATGTATACCTTTATCATACTTGTTTTTGCTGTTATTTGAACTGAAGAAGGTGCACATCTTAGGCAATCAATTTTCTTCTTAAGCATGCATTTAAAATAACTGGAGAAGTGTACGCAGAGGAACATTCTTATTTGTTGTTGTTGTTGTTGGTTTTTTCTTCTCAGATTCAAACATGCACAGGGGCACATCCATGTTGCTGTGTTTTTAAAAATATTATATGAAGATACTCAAATTGTGTTATGTTGTCCTGTTCCCTGCCATGCCCTCAAAGTAGATATGTGCTTCCTCTAAAAAGAGTTGATGAGACTGCTTTTGCCAGCTCTAGATAAGCTGGTTTTAATTCCTAAACTTTACATTAATACATGGAAAGAACTGTTGGTATCACGTGGCCTCTGAAGTATGAGCAAGGCTTTCACCAGCCAGACATCAATCCTACAGAAAAGTTTGCCTAGGTTGACTCACTGACTGATCTTTGATGGACAAGCCAGTTTTACGTTTCTTTCATGATGTGTCACATTTTCATAATATTAATGTAGGGGTTTTTTAAGCCCTGTTCAAGTAACAGAATGGAAATGGTGTCCATGGCAGCAGCTGCTCCATGAGCAGAATGTTGTAGCATGAGGTATGTGGTTATATGATTTCTGTTCATCTGCTTTGGAAATGAATTCTAGCTTTACAGTTCCCCCACCCCTTCTAATTTCATTGAATAAACTTGCCTACATGCTGGGGGATTCATTGTCAGTAATCTGTCGTCAGAGTCTGCTGTGTGGAATGTGTTACTTTGAAGCTTTTTTCCTTTTGGTGTTGAGAAAGAAAACAACGCTTAATGCTCCTGTAGGTTTTTAAACTCTACAGACTTTTTCGAGCCATCCTTATTTGACTTTCTGGACACATTTCTTGTCCAAAGCATTTCTTATCTTAATGGAAGACCTATTAATTTTTAATAGTGCTTCTCAGGTCGAACCAAACCAGTCCTGTAACTTCCAGCCTAATGGAGTTCACCAGAGCTAGGGTTTATAGTCTCGTATTGTGTTAAAACTGTATTTAACAGCACTTAAGACTAGGAAAATACATTGTCTAGATACGTATGATAAATCGTTTGTCAGTTCCTCAGGTTGGGTAGATGAAACAGTTGCAGACAAAACTGAGAAGAGTGATTAGGCTTTTTAGGAAGGATGCGACGGGACAGTGAGAAAGAGAATTGTTCCTCTATGTGAGACAGCTGCTGGAGTTTATGAAGTTCTGCCTGGACATGGATGATGAGCCAAATGAGAGCCTGTGAATGGAGATGAAAGAGCAGACCATTAATGGATGTCTGTTGCTGGCTTCTTCATCAGAAAGAACAATTAGATGAGGCCTTCTACAGCTAAAGTACCGTTGTAATTGCAGGGCCTGGTCCTTATGCAGGACTTTAAATACTTTGGTATCTGCTCCAGAGACAATGCAGCAGAGCAGAAGCATGGTACAGGACACCATCAATATCTTCCTTTCCTGAGCGACAGGCTACTTTATAGCATGGATTACAAGTAATGCTATGCATAGTGTTCTTCATGTGTGGGATTTTCACGTGGACTAAAAAGGAAAAAGTATGCTTCACCACAAATTGATGGAAAGGAAATTAGAATTTCTTGGGTTACTGCAGACTGTAGGTTGCACTGTGTATAGAACCTCTGTATTTTGTTGCTTCAAAAGTAAATGCAGTACAGTTGACTCATGCTTCAAAACATGGTTTACTGGGTGTGGTGGCATTGGGTTGATGGTTGTAATTGATGATCTCGAAGGTCTCTTAATGATTCTGTTACTTCAGTCTGAAAACAATTAGTCATGGCTTCTATCTATTAATTAAATCTTACTACTTATTGTTTTAACTATTTGGCTACATAGCTTGTTTGTGCTTTCCATCAACCAATCCAGGAGACTGGAGCAGAGATTGAAAGGTCTGTGACTTTCAGGGGGTTATGAGGGCACTTAGTCACTCTATATAAATGCATGAAGCCTGGGTGTCAAAAAGAAACAGACAAGCACCTTTAACCTGCACCCTGTATCACAAGGACAAGGGGTAATGGGTGTAAGTCAGAGCAGCTCCATCTCAGTATGAGGAAAAATTTCTTTACTGTAAGAGTTTACTGAGCACTGGAACAGGCTGCCCAGAGAGGTTGTGGAGTCTACTTCTCTGGAGACCTTTGAGACCATCTAGATGCATTTCTGTATGACCTGTCTTAAGTTTTATGACTTGCTCAAGCAGGGAGGTTGGACTGAATGATCCCTGCAGGTCCCTTCCAATCCCTAATGGTCTGTGTATCTTTCTGAATTACTCTCATTGATGCATATATGTGCAGAAGATAGGTAAGCTTTTCAAACTGCACACTAGAGATGTTCATTCCCATCTATGATGTTTCATTACTTGAAGTGTTACCAGGGACAGCTTGTGTCAGTCCAGCTACTATGTAGAGTATGTACAATCAATTTCCATGATTTTGCTTTGCTGCTTTAAGCAGTATTAATCTAGGATTCAGACTGTCATATTTATATCTACATAAATTCATTTTAAGTGGTGAAATTAATTGATCCCGTAAAGCAAGAATAACTGTTTTCTTCTTATTATAAATGTGCTTAATTGCAGCTGTAGTAGACAAGGAGAGGTAGTGAAGCAAATATTGAGGATAACTATTAATTTGAATTCTGTGTTAGGTCTTTTTAAAGATGTTATGGACTTGCCAACACTGTAGTATAATAATAATGTGAGGAAAACAACATTTAAAATGTTTTACTCCAGTGCTTTTTACATGTAACCTTGTTGGTATGCATATGTCCAACGGTTTTATTTTTCTGAATGTAAAAGACAAGTTGAGTCAAAACAAAGCCAAGCTGTCTTTGAGTTTTTGTCCAAAGTAGTATTTCACTTAATTTCTCATTCTTGTCATAGCCTCTTAGCTAAAAGGCACCTAAAATAAAATCACATTTTCTTTCAGTTTTTTAGAAAGCTATGGCTCATTGGTTTTTTTTGTGTCTTGAGGATTTGGACACTGTATTTCAGTGCCTGTGAGTTTTGAGGCAAAATGTAACTTATGTGTGCTTCCTGCAGTATGGACTGCAGTACACTACAAAATAGCCACAACTGTTTTGTTCAGACACATGGCTACTCTTACTCTTCGCTTGTGTGAAGAGTAATAATTGTGGGTTCAAGACTGTCATCAGTCTGATCTCCCTCCTATTAAATAGTGTCCTAATCACTTGATTAGTAGAGTCACCTTTAAGTTTTAATCATTGTACTGTGGAGAAGGCCTCATGTTTGAGTCTATTGCACATTTTTTTTCCCTTTGGGCTTCACTGATGTTCTGCTGAGTTAGCATATGTTTGGGTTTATTTTCTTTTTTGTAGTGCATGAGAATTTTCAGTCCAGCAAATTTTTTCCACTTACAGAAATAAATGGTTGTCACTTCTATAATTATGCTTAAGCCATAATTAAATGCTTGCTTTGTTTAATGCAGTTAACGTCTATGAAATTATTTGCATGTTGCTTTCTTCTGCTGTAGTCTGTAATGGAGAACTTTGACTTATTCATTTGTAAAAGTTCAGTATATTAATAAATGATGGTGCTAAGTATCTTCTTGAGTATAAACCACAGATAGTCCTTTCATGTATGCATTTGAGTGTGAGTATTTTAAATTATCATTTTCTTTACTAGGAAAAGATCATCTGTAGGATTTGATTTTGTTACCAAAAACTGCTAGCTAGAAGCTAATTTGAAGCATTAGGAGTCAGATGATAACAAAATAGGGAAAAAGACAACAAATGTAATTACTTGTCTGTTTATAGATTATCTAAAGAGCAGCCATGAAGTTGACCCTGGGTTTCTGAGTGGCAGCTGTGAATCTGACAGTTACCTTGTTCATTTCTGTAAACTGTAAGCATCAGCAACTGTTGACACACTCAGGAAAATGGTATTGCCTGGTTTATCTGGTTTCCTTTTGAAAGATTATCACCACCTCTGCTGTGTCTGAAAATTGCTGTAAATGAAAACTTCACTTTTTAAATAAATTCATATTTTGCTTCAAAAGGCAGGTTTTTTTCCACTCACCCATATTGATTTTTTTTTCCCCTTCTCTGCAGTATTTCATGGTTAGTATTTAGTCATGATTACCTAGGACAGCTGAACATGTTACAAAGAGTGATTTGAGATTATAAAATCTGAATTATCATTACTACCACACCCCAGAAAGCAATGAATTGTTATAAAAGATTAAATAGAAGGGAAATGAGCATCTCACAAGAACAGACTGAATGTGGAGAGACCTTTTTATTTCAGGGTGTGTCAGCTGGGTTACAATTGGTTCTAATTAGCACACTTTATGCAGCTATAAAAATTTTTTTAACCTTGAAGCTCAGTGACACTTAAAGATGTGAAATTTCTTACTGCCTTTGAAAACATCAAAGAAAGTACTCCCAGTCTAGCTTTTATAGCTGAAAGTTTGGTGATTAGTGCAGGAAAGGTGCAAATGCATCAACAGGTGTAAAGAGTATTCTGACTGGCAGAACTCTTAAAAGTTTAGTCAAACCAGATTTCATTGTGTATAAATAAAAATATATGTGTGTGAACAACCAAAGCCAGTTATACCTAAGAAAAACAATGAACGTAAAATGGATAAATGTGATCAGAATCAACTTGAAGTTACACATTCAGTTGTCAGATGATCCTGACGTCTTTTAATTTCATTTTGGAAAACTGGATTGTGGAAGGTGACCTGTGATCACTTGCATGTGTTAGCATATGATTTTACTTGTCCTGTTATATGCATTCATGCAATGTTTTCATCTCTTTGAAGGATCTAATTGATATATCTGTGTGTCAGAACTGTATGAATTTCTGAAATACCTGTGTCAGTGCCAGTTGGTTACATCTCATTATTATGAGCAAATGCGTAATTGATACTGCTTTTTCATTTTTATCAGTAAGACTTGTTTTCAGTTGCTTCTAAGTTTTTCCAAGTTGTATGGTACGTGTTTACCAAGAAACACTTTGGAAAATAAGGTTGATTATACTATGGACAGAAGAGCCAAATTTAAAGGAAATTGTAGAATGGTTCTAACTCTTAAATTTAAAAATATGATGGTAAGTTGTAATGATGTGCTAAAGGAAATTATTTTGTCCTAATACAAAAGAACTTTTAGAAGTAGTTAGCTTCCCATGTATTGGCAAAATAAGGATACGAGTCATGGTTCCAGCAGAAGCTAGACCTTTGTTTGATCTGTTCTGTTGCTTTTGGGAAAAGTTCAGGGAAAGGAGTCAGCCAACATACTATTTTAGTTCTACGTGTGGTTTTTTCATCTACTTGATGTCAATTTTGTTTTGGTTTTTGGGCTGAGTTTTTTGCATAGTTCTATTTTTTTTCTGCATAGTCTGGTTTGTCTGTAACAGAATACAGGTGCAATCATCTGCTGTGTATGTAGTGTTAACTAAAAGTGCAGATAAAAGGGAATGTAACTGACAATTTTGAGAGGAAGGTGTAAGTTATGAAGAACTGAGACTGTGTTTCACTTATGGTGTGAAAAAATGATACTGTGTCACTTCCTTCTGTTACTTACAACTTCCTATTTGATTTTCCTTGGCTTTTCATATTGTGTGATCTGATGTAGTTCCATGGTTTAGATCTGGGGTGAGCCTGTTGGACTTGCGTTCTTAGAAAAGGAGCAGTAATGCAAAATGAGTCATGCAGAATAGATGACAAATGAAGTTTCTTTTTACCATTAGGCATTTAGGGTGGCATTCCTTTCTCAAGTGGATTTGGATGGCATCTCAAAGGGTACTAAAAAGAGAAGAATGTGTACTTCAGCACCGACTAGACGTTTCCATGTTCAAGCCCAGGCTTAGTATCACGTAGCTTTTATGTAACTGATGCTGCAATAACAGTCATCCTGCATTTGTAAAAAATGGTTGGATTCCTAGTTAATGGCAGATTTAGTGCTTTAAAAATGGAACATATATCAACTGAAGGAAAGTGTAGACTATGGATTAATGTGTTTTGGAACTGATTAGATCCACACAGTTAAAATGGCTTTCTAGTGCAAATTCTGATTGGCTTTAATGTTATGTTGTTCTTTTGTGTTTTACAGTGTTATGTGGGAACCGATGGGAGACGGTAAAAAGATAATTTCATTGGCTGATAATAACATATTATTGTGGGATTTGCAGGAAAGTTCAGCCAAAGCTGTGGTAAGCACTTTCTTTTTTTAAAACAAATCGTGATGTACTTGAACGTAACACAAATAGCACTGGCTAGCCTAGAATTCACTAATAGTTTAACTCCTTCAGAAATTTCTCATTACCTTTAACATAGGTGGGACAAATTAATATGTTATCAGTTGTCTTCATGTGAGTGTTTGAGTAGTTTTTTTGTATCTGTTGCTAGTGGTTAATATTTTCTAGAGCACCCCTTACCTTCCTACAGGCTAGTTTAATAAATGTGTACAAGGAAAAAACTGGTGATAGGTAAAGTCAAAGGTTAATTAATTCAAATTATAGTATTTTTTTAACTCAGGTTGGTTACTACCATGCAGCCCTCTAGTTCATTTACAATGCAAATTAGCATAGTATACGTTTAAATACATAAATAGCCTAGAATTAAGATAATAAGTGTCAGTATATTTGATTTGTTTTTCCATGTTGTCAAAAATGTGATAGTGTTCAAGTTGAATGACATCATCCTTTACTAAAGGTAGGGTCTGGTCTTCTGTATCAAGTACTGAAAATAACAAGGTTATACAGGTGCAGCACTGGCCTTCCTGCTTTAAGAACATGTTTCAGTTGCTTAGTTTTTGGATAGGTATGCGTTGTAGGCAATATTTACAGGCAACAGGTAAGTGCAGTGTACTCTCTGGACTCTTCATGTTTGTGAAGAAACTTACGTAACACCCGGGTCAAAATTTCTGCCTGCCTATGCTGATCAAAACTTCAGATTCTATTTGGTGCATCTCCTTTATCTGCCTAAGTTAGAACTCATCTTGTTTAACTAGACTGAAGAATTTTGGGATTTCAGATATTTTCAGAGCCTCTTTGTTGTAAAATTACCAGCATATTTATACTGTGAGCTAGCTGGTCAACCTGGCATAGGAAATGTTTCCTAATCATAACTTACTGTTAAGTTCTGTAGGCGTGTTGCATTTGGTTTTGTCGTTTCAACATTTTTTACTAACTTGCTCTTTGTTACAGTATATGTACAGTAATACAGTACGGTGTAACATTTCTGTATCATGTATCTTCCTATTTACACTACATTTGCCTGTGTTTGTATTGATAAGCTTTTGCTGTCCTTTTGACCACTCCCTTTGTTACCGGTTTGAGTACATATCTTGGAATTAAACTAAATATCGTAATCATTACCTTTTGCAATTAAATTAACTATTCTTTGCCATTTATTGTGACTGCCTGAACACAAGAGAAGCCCAACCAAGATGACAGTTAATATTTCTTTATACAGACTTAAGCCACATATCACCATATTAAGTTTGCTAGAACTTTTCCCTGGGTAAATGCAGTATGTCTGAAATCGCAGATGAGTGCAACAGAATGAAATGGAGATGTAAAATATGTTTTTTCATTTGCCAAATTTTTGCACAAACAGGAGGGGTAGAGGTGTGGTTTTGATAATTTTTATCCAAATAATTTATTAGATTCCTTGTCCCTTCCAGATTCTTTAGTAGCATTTAACATATAGGAGATATTAGTTCAGAAGAATAGTAAATACCTAGCTCTTGGATGCAGAAAATACATAGTGGACCTAGTGGAGAACTTTGTGGAGTGCCCCAGAATTACTTCAACTGGTGAAAGAAAAAAGAATGACACAGTACTAGATCAGAAAGAGGATAGAAGATTGGTTCTTAGAGTTGGTGTTGGGATGAATTTTGTTTAATGGTCATAACAACAGCTTAGGAGTGAGATAATAAAAATTGTTGATAGCACAAGTTTTTAACATATCATCAATATGCATTTCAGAGAAGGAATTTAATGTTTAATTTTTTTAGTATAAAGCAGAAAACGTATGTTCAAGGAATAAAAGTAATTTCACAGAATCATCAGAGTTGGGAGGACCTCAAGAGATAAGGAAGTCCAACCAGCCTACCAAAGCAGTGCTGTCTAAAGCACATTGTACAGAACTGCATCAAGCCACATTTTTTAATATCTCCAGAGAAGGAGACTCCATAGCCTCTCAGGGCAGCCTGTTCCAGGGCTTTGTGACTTGGACTGTAAATAAGTTTCTCCCTGTTTCTGAATGAAATTGCATGTGTTTCAGCTTGTGCCCATTGCTCCTTGTCCTGTCACTGACACAACTGAAAACAGTCTGACTTCACTGTCCCTATAGCCATCCTTCAAATATTTATAGGTGTGGATCAGGTCTTCTCTCAAGGCTCTTTCAACCTTTTCTGTAAGAGAGATGCTCCTGGCCTCCAGTCATCTTGAATGATAATGTCTCTTGAACTCTGTCACACAGCACTTAAGTTTAGAAACTGGGTACTTTAAAAAATGTAATGCTTTTAATTAGCTGTTCTGAGAATGACACTGAGCTGCCATTATGCTATTTTAAAAAGCAAAGAATTGTAGGATGCTTCAGGAGACAGTAACAATGATGACAAGATGATGTGGCATCATGGCCTGTAACAGAAGGAATTGAACTCTTATGAATGCAAGTTCTCCTCAGTATTTCTCTTTCTGTCAATGACAAGCCAAAACAACACATCTATTGGTAATGTAAGCCTCAAAGTAGTATTTCAATGGGTTTGTTTCTTTACTTCTCCTTGAGGTTTTCTTGAGAAAAGAAACAACCACCAGCACACATGCAATTGTGGCCTATTTTGAGCTGATGAGGGCATGTTTAAAGAGGAAGAAAAGGAACATTGTGTGAATTCTCTCAATTAATTTAGTAATCACTACGACTGTTGCAGTGCCTCAGATAGCCTAAGTTGCAGTCTGCATCCATCGAGTTGGCTTGACGGCTTTCAGGTTTTTCTACACCCGGCTCCTTCGGCCCCGCGTTATCCGGACCATTCGCGTACCACTCGAACACCGATATGGTCAGCAGCAAATGGCGTTTATTAGAAGAAATACACACTTAATATAGTCTCCCTTATCGTACCACCACCAATCTTCTTCACTACAGTTATCACTCTCTGCTCTTCTCTCTGTCCAATGGTGTCACAGAACGCACTCTTTTTCACCTAACTTGGCATTGTTTAGCTTTTCTCCCTGTCTTCAAGGACGACTCCTGCAGGTCCCAGGGAGCCGAGAGGCCCCTGTATCTTCACCTCCTGCACATTTGGAACCCAAGGGACTGCAAAACAGCTCCTGCTGGATGTGTGGAGCTGCAGGGCCTGCATATGCCCTGCTGCCGTCGCCGCCATCTTAAGAGCAGCTAGTTTAGCAACTACAACATCTCCCCCTCCCTATGCCCAAGCAAACTTACTATATCTCAAGAGGACCCTAATCGCGTACATCCCGAAATCCCCGCATTGCGCCTATACAAGCAATGTCCTCTTGGTCAAGCCTTGCCCCGTTACAACCCGAGCGCAAATTCCTCCCACTTATACCCACTAAGTCCCTTTATCTAGGCTATGAAAGAGATGACCCTTTGATTCGCGATACGCTAGCTGAGCAACCCGCTTTAGCATACGCCATACTTTAAGATACAATATAACTACTAAAAGCAAGCAAAGCAAAGTTAGAGCCAAAATAACAATCACAGGATGAAGCACTATATTGAGGACCCCTTTTGCTGATGGGGACCATCCAAGGAGCATTTCCCACCAGTGATAGCCTCCATCCTTTTTCGCTCTCTAGGACACGATGTATCGTCTCCGCATCATGGTGGACCGTGATCAAGGTCTTGTGCCCCTCATCATTAACAAACAAAATAATCTTTTTCTAACTGTTTGCATTATGAAAGAAATAACGACTTTTGAAAAAAGGAAAATATGCCTGGACTGCTTCTCCCTTTAATGGTATTGTGGTTATGTGATCCTTTGTCTCAAGAACAGATTTTTGGAAAAACCTGATCATAGATGCTTTTTTTTTTTTTGGTGGTATTGTCATGCTGTCAGTGTTAACATTTGCTTCACTCCTCTCCCTACAGTCTTGAGATCTTTATGGCCAGTACTTACTAAAGAAAATACTATTTTATTTTTTTTAATGACCTGTTCAAGCTCTTGTATTCTTGGGTGCCAGGAACCTAGTAGTGTCAAAAAATAAACAGTGCTGTTTATTTTATTGTCCTGTTCCCAGTGTCTTATGTAGTGTTTTTATTTATGTTAATAACCTGCAAGCTATAGAAAGGCTTTCAGACGATATTTGTACTTGAGGAATAGAGGAGAAGGTTTACCCACAGTGTTATATTGCTTAGTATCATGAGCAGTATATGATCTCCCATACTCAGAATGCTATATTCTTTAAAAAAAAAAGTCTAAAACATTTGTGCAAGGTGCTACATCTTGGGTAGCATAAAGTTTAATGACAGAAGGCTTGAAATTTACAGATGGTTAATCTGAGTGCTAAATAAATATTATTTTCTTAGAGAATAGTAACAGTGAAAAGTTGGCAAAGTACAGAACTGGACATTAGTAGCATATACAAATATATTTAGGCAGTCTTGTGTTGACAATGTTTGTCTGATGCCAGTTAAAGTTTATTTAAGCAGTAAGTATGTTTTTTCTTTTTCATCAATAAAAATGCAATGTTTCTGCTGAGAAATCATTTCCATAATAGAATATGCTTTAGAACACAGCTAAAGGAGAAAAGTGATTCAACGAGATCCAGCCCAGTAATCTGCTCTTGTGAAACACTTTCCAGTGAAACATTGTGAAATTTGAAGTTTGTATGAAAGATGACCAATGAAGCTGCTGTATGCTTGGCTACCTGAAATTTATTTAGATTTTATAACTTATTAATATGCAAGTATTTTTGTTTTTCTGTCTCCCCTTTTAGGTACTAAAGACTCTGTTTCAGTTAAGCAACTAGATGTAAAAGTAATTTGTAGTGCCTGTAACTTCATTTTGCCCCATGTTCACGTAGAATTGAAGGATAGCTCTCCTCGTTAACTTTGGAGAAGCAGGGCTGCATGCTCAATGAAACGCTAGCCTGGTTTTGAAACTGAAAGCTTTTAATTCTTGAATACTAGCCTTGTGATCTAGTACCCAGTGTTCCTTTAGCAGGCACATAGGTGGTGATGTCCCAGCAGTGATGAGGTAGCTAGCATGTAACAGTATTACCTCACCAGGGATGAGACTTAGGCAAGCAGGAAATAGGTTCTGTAGGAGATAACGAGCAAAGTGCCTAATAGGGGTGGAACAGTGACCTTGCTTAGTCTGTAGCTGAACTACCTAATAAGGCTGAAACAAGCTGATAAGGAACCAAACATCTGCTCAGGTCCTTCATTAAAAAAGTAAAACCAGTCGAAACTGGCTCTGCAGTTTGGATCAGTAACAACTCAGATCTAGGCATGCACCATCAGTGAAGTTTACTGGAGTTCATAAGAGGAAAACTTCTTACTTCCTCTTAAAATGGTGATGAAACATCCAAGCGCACTCCCACAAAAGACTGTGCCTGCCCAGATTGGGGGGGGGGACGGGATATGAATATGTGTAGGCATGTGGGGAAATGTTATGAATATGTATTATTTTACAACACATAATCCTGGTTTCACAGCCAGTGGGTACATGCAGCTGTGGAGGCACTAGCCCCCCGTATGTCTGTTGGCAATAAATTGCCTACCTAAAACTCAAACAAGTCTTGGGTGTCCCTTTCACTAACTCACCAGGGCCTTGACTTTTTGCAGTTTTTTAAAAACATTTGTGAAGGTTTTACACATTTAGGTAGAGTCTTTGACGCTAGAATTCTGTTTCTACAAAGTTTGGTGTTTTTACATGTAAAAACAGTCATCCAAGACTGGCACCGTGGAACTAAATATGTGGTTGTCTTCTTGACGCGGCAACAAAATTGTGTCATGTGCCCATATTGTCTACCTACTGTTCCAGCTAATGATATGAAACTATTTTAACATGCTGAAGTAGTTCAGTATTTATAATATTTGAAATCAGCTCTAGTGTTTAATTTTTTTCTGGGTGTAATCTAGGGGGTTTGTAGCCTGGTGCACTTTGAACACCAGGCAGTTGTGTTGTCTTCTCTTCGTTAGAACTGATTTCATTGTCGTGTTATGTTTGGAAACATTGCCAGCTTTGTTTCATTATTTTAGCTCTCTAGTTCTGCAGCCCTAGAAGGGAAAGGGCAATTAAAATTTACTTCTGGAAGATGGAGTCCACACCACAATTGTACACAGATTGCAACAGCCAATGACACTACTGTTCGAGGATGGGATACACGAAGCATGAGGTAACAAGAAACTGCAGAGTTGTTCTCTTAGAAAAAGTCCTTTTCTCTTAGAAAATCTCCTTTGGAGATAGAATTTTTTTTTTCATTGCTCATAACATGATTATTTTAAATAATTTTTTTTTAGGATTTGAAATATAGTAAATAATTGGCACTGATAAAATAAAAGGTTGGGCTGATATATTTACAATTTAGTAAAGGTTTTATACTGATTTCCCCCCCACCCCCCCCCACCTGCTTGAATTCTAACTTGTATTGAGTTTTATTAGTTTCAAGACTGCTTGTTCAATATATAAGCATTACTTGAATTCGGCCGTTCTGTAATTAAACCTGACAGTGATTTCAGATGGCATGGTCCTGTCTGTGCTATAAACTGTCTTCACAGCATACTGTTAAGGTAACTTTAATCTCTGAAGACAATTCACTCTTCACTCGTCTGATTTTAACAAATGGCATACTATACTACATTAAACACTGTACCATGCTAGTTATATGAATCTGTCACAATCTTAGTCAAATCAGTTAAAGTTTTGACTATACCTAACATGGTGTTTTCCTGCTGCTCAGTTGTGATTTTGATAAGCAAGGGACTGATGTTGTACACATCTGTTGCCATGACTACTAAAGCTTGTGCAAGCCTTTTTAAGGTACACTTTATCCCCTTAGCACATAGTAATTTATCACTAACCTGAGAAGACTAATGTCTTGTAATAACTTTTGTTGCCTTAAAGGGGAATGACTTTAAATTTAATTCTATGGTTTTTGCCAGCTCAGGAGTGTAGCAAAAAATTCCCATGTTTGCCAGCCTTGTATGGTTTTGCCAAAAAGGTTCATATAATTTAAGAAATTAAAGTTAAAAGCACCAATATGACAATTACAATTTATTTCCTGTGTGTTTGTCATCAGGTTTGAAAGTCCTTTTCTTTGCCTTTTAGAAGGAAGTATAAAAATCTACCTTTATATGTGTACTGTGATTTGCAAGGACACTTTTAAATGAAGTGAACAAGAGAGGAAAGAAAGGTCAAAAAGAGAAAGAGCTGGGTTTTTTAGTTGCCGTAGTGTGATTGTTTTTAATAATCCTATGTCATATAGCACACAGACCTTAAGAAGAAAGCCTGTGTTTCTAAGCAGAAAATGTTAAACATTGTGAATTCTGCTTCCTGCTCTGTCTCATTAGAAAAACCACCTCTTTAAATCAATATTTTTAGTAACTTGTAGGGAATATAGTGTGGGTATTAGCAGGATCCTCAATGGGTAACTTGGTTAACAAAAGCAGACCTCATGATTGTAATTACTTTCAGGGAACCTTGAATCAATTTATAAGTAGTAGGCTATGCCAAAGAACTGTTTTTGCAGTGTTCTTGAAAAATACGTGTGAAGAAAAAGACTTATCTGCAATCGTATTGTAATATGTCCAGAATTACGTGAAGATTTGATAATGAGTATCTAGGCTAGAAGGAGGAATCTAAAATCAGAGCAGTATAAACTGTGACTGTATAAGTGGCAAAAAATGAGAAGGAGCGGAAAATAATTGACAGAAACTTGCTATGGCAGCAAAAGCTGAGAGGAGAGATACTAAGGAAGTGGCTAGGAACAGTTACTTCCATGGAGTGTGATTATGATAGCTGGAGGATAGGAAGAGTAGATTTTTTTTTTGACATAGCAAATGTGAAAGAGGGGGTGGGGCAGGACGGGGAGAGTTCAGTGGGACGACTCTAGACTGACCTAGGAAACAATCTTAATCAGGGAAGAGCTGGTGAAACAGAATGTTTTAAGAGGGAATCTTGACGTTATCTCTTAGAATACCTGGTGGAAAGGCATGCCTGAGTGATAACCTTAACCTCTCAATTTCTAAGGGTAGTAATGTTTGGTATCTAAGTAATATCCTCCATTCCTGACAACTATGTACGGGCTTAGTATAGGCCTAGTAGACTTTGAATCTCTCCTTATGGAAATACATTGATTTGTATTAGTAGTTAAGTCTTGGCAGCAAGAGACCTCTCCCCAGGTAACCATGTGTGCAGCACAATAAATACAAGTGTTAGTCTGTCTGTTTCCTGAAGCCAAACTTAAAAATGAAAGGTCATGAAGTGTTGGCAAGCTCTAGTGAAGACTGCAGAAGACTCTCAAGTCTAAGCAGAACTTCAGGAGATGGTGGCTTTGAGAAAACTGTTAATAAAATGGTGGAAAAGAATAAACCAAAACCCACGTTTTAAAGACAAGGTAGGAGGCATACTGAGGGGTCACAATGTTTTGAATAAGGATGCTGGCTTGTTAGCAGTACTACTGATGTTTTCTGAAGAAAACTAATGAAATGCTAGCGCTCAAGAAGGTAAGTTCAGAACAGAGCAATAACAAAAAACTGTTTGTTGTTCATATCTGTTGTATCCCATGTGTCTCAGCTTTTCATATATCAAGAACGAGATGTCATAAAAATACAAAATTAGTATAATGGTTTAGGAGTGAGAAGTTCTTACTAGAAAATACTCTGGTTTAGTAGCAGTCGTAACAGTTGTTAGAGTTATGCTACAAACACCTGAAAATGTTGTTTCCTTTCAGATCCAGATGACCCTAATGTAAACAAGAAAAAAGCAAAGCTCCAGAGCAAGCTGAAAAATCTGTACACGTCACTGTTGTTGACGGCTGCAATTTCCCTAAACTATGCATTAGCAATGAGAACTCTAGGTCTGTGGGTGTTAAGGGGATTGTGCAGGCTTCCAGGGAAACAGATTCCTGTCAGTGGAGCGCAGTTAGCTCTTTACAGACCGCTTAATTTTTTTAATGTGTTTTACAGACAGATATATTGCATAGAAAATGCGCATGGACATCTGGTACGAGACCTAGACTTTAATCCCAATAAACAGTACTACCTGGCTAGCTGTGGAGATGACTGCAAGGTGAAATTCTGGGACACAAGAAATGCCACTGAACCAGTGAAGACACTAGAGGAACATTCCCACTGGTAGAACAGATTATGTGCATGCTGTTTTGTGGGTGGATGGCTTGTGTAATTTATTCAGCTAATTATTTTACTGTTTAGGAACAATGCAAACTAAGTATGTTTGTGCTATTGTGAATACCAATTTTTCTGCACAGAGGAAAGGTTTCAATGTGTGAATGTTTCTTGTGTGACTGTAAATTAAGAATGTAGATAGTGTTAGTCTAATTGGTAAAAAACTGTCCTTAATATTGTTGGGAGACTGCAGTACATGTTTGAGAAGCGCAGCACAGAACCTGGCTTGTAGGAGCCAGTTGGTTCAGGGGTGTGCCTTGCCAAATGGAGCCTGAGCTGTTGCACCTGATGTGCAGAAGAGCAGTTGCCAGCTGTCCTCCTGTTGTTGAATGGTTAACACATTCAATCATTCAGCCCTGTTTTTCTCATGTTCTTCATGGCCCTTCAGCCAGAATATGCATGTCAGCCATTTTATTCTGCGAGGTAGTGTTTAGAGCCTGTAACTACCACTCTGGCCTATGGCTGGAGCACGGAGAGAATCTTGTCTGATGTTTGCTGATTTCAGTGGTAAGAAAAGATGCGCAGTTCATATTTTATGAAATTTGATTGGAGTAATTCTTGCAAAATAAACCTGTACCCTAAGGCAACATTGAGGGGAATGAGCNGAATTAAACAAGAACCCTAGGACAATGTAAAAATTGAAGGGAAATATAATCCTATTTTGTTTTGGGATCTGTTTTAAACTTTTAAGAATGTTGTGAGATTTTTCTTTAACGTGTTATTTCTAATCAGTGTTTTGCTTTGGGCAATATTTTATATTTAGAACTTAAATATTTATCTGGCTTACTAAACAAAGAATTGGCACATACCCTGAAGGAACAATACCACTGAATGGAGCATTTTGTTCTTTGGGGTTTTTTTCCAGAACTTATTAGTTGAATTTTAAAGACACCTCATAGGAAACATAAATGACATGGCACCTGAAAAGCCAAATGAAGATGGCAAAAATACTCTTTTGAATGAGGCATGTCACTTCTATGCATGTATAAAGATCCATTTGTAGTGATAGGTTGTTTGTTTTTAAATCATTTAACATTGATGCACTGTCTGTCAAGAATAACCTCTTGTTCTTTCTGACTTTGTTTGTTAGGGTCTGGAATGTCAGATACAATCATTCCCATGATCAGCTGATTCTCACAGGAAGCAGTGATAGCAGAGTTATCCTGTCTAATATGGTATCAATTTCTTCTGAACCATTTGGGCATATGGTAGATGATGATGAACTAAGTGACCAAGAGGACCAGCATCAAGAAGAGAAGTATGAAGTTCCCTGAGTTTTATGCAGATGCTTGTAGTTTATCTTTTCATTGTAATGGTTACTATTGTACTATTTCTTGTTGGTTAGGTTTATTGTGTACAGGCCTTTCAGGTAAGTGGTTCTAATTCCTACTTCATTCCTCTTTACTCAAGAGTCTTGGGTGGAATACACTCTTCAATTCTGATTGGCACAATCACTATGTGTTCACTGGTGGGAATGAGAATGTGATGCTGAGGACGAGTCCTGAAGTGCACTGGATCAGTGAAAAGATCCACTTAAAGGGAGCTCTGGATAAAGTTGAGCACATAGTCATCTGGGTTAAGTGAGAATTGAAAAACCTTTTTTGTATTTTCAGAGTATGTTTTCTAATTTTAGGGAACCTCACCAGCCTGGTGGTAAGCTTTTGCACAGGCAGAAGAAAGGAATTCTTTTTTAAAAAATTATCTCCTAATATTGGTGACTGCTCTAGAAACCAATGACTCAACAGACCTGCTTCAGGCAAAACAGCTGTTTGCTTTTGATGCTCTTGGTAGAGAATAACATAGGTTATTGCAAGCATTTGCTTGCCATGTTCTTGGATGCGTGAGGAATTGTTTATTTTGATGGTGTATTTTGGAGGAGTGGGACTCTTTAGTATGGAGTTAACCAAAGTGCCTGATTTTTCTGTCCTCCATTTTTGTCTGTTTTCAACTTCTCTGTTGTGCAGTAGATGATGCTTGTTTTCTTCTCTACTGTGGGCTGAGGCTTTCTAATTTTGTGACTAGTTTACGTGGTGATCATCAACCAAAGTGCTTTCTTTGCAAAATGAAGATAACGATAGTGAAACTCGTGTAAAATACTTTTATACCAACAGGCTTTAGCCTGTATTTTTCTGTTCTTTGCAGCTGTGAATATCCATACTCTACATGTCTGCACTGAGCAATTATTTTTGTCACTTCTGTTAATTTGTTTTAATATGCACAGCACTTTATATATGGGGAGGGACTTTTTAGCAAGGATTGTTGTGACAGGGCAAGGGGTGATTCCTTTCAGCTAAAAGAGGGCAGACTTAGACTAGGTATAAGGAAGAAGTTTTTCCAGTGAAGGTGATGAAACGCTGGAATAGGTTGCCCAGAGAGGTGCTAGTGATCCCATCTCTTGGGACATCCAAGGTCAGGCTGGATGAGAGTCTGAGCAACCTAACATAGCTGAAGATGTTCCTGCAGGGAGGTTGGACTAGATGTCCTTTAAAGGTCTATTTCAAACCAGTGCAGTATATGGTTCTGTGAAATCTGTCTGCTGTGGAATAGCTCAGAAAATAGTCTGTCTTTTTAAATGAAAAGTAGAGGTCAAGGAATGGGGAAATTACAAAGTAAAATGCACCAGCTACTCAGATGTGTTTACTTGATGTTTCAGGTAAAATTCAGGTAAAACCTAAATAATCTTTAGGTTATAATTCTCTAGTTACATTTTTGCACTGTAGTTGTAATTAGAGATGCAGTTTTGCTCCAAATAGGTTTGACAGTTTGGCTTCATATAACAGTTTTGAAACTATTCTATTTAATATAAAAAAGGAAGCTATTTCATGTGTATAAATTATTCATTTTCAATGTACAAGATGTCTCTGGAAGCAGTAGGTGATGGAAGTGCCTGGAAAATCAAGGAGTATCAAACTAAGTACCTAGGAGTTTGCTCACATCAACAGTACATACTTTCTAGAACACATTTAGTAAGTTACAGTTTAGTTTTGGTGTACTTTTCGTTCCTTATCTTTGGCTGGGGATTGTGATTTGTATTGTTCTGAATGGAAGATAAATGGCATATAAAAATGTAATCTGTCACTTCCATTAATGTTTGGAATGTATTAGTAAAAATAACAAGTGAATAGTGTTTTTGACAGGAGTTATGTAGTAGGTTAACTGGGGTTCAGAATTTCTTTTGATTGTAGACTCTGTAGTTTGCCTTATTGAAACAGAAGTTACTGTTTCTAGAGTATTCATTTTTGAAACCAAGAATATGCAAAGCAGCATAACAAATGTATTTTCTCCTTTGGCTATGGAGTGCATGTAAACTACATCATGTATGATTTGTATCATAGTGATGCAGAGTACTCGTGTGTGCCAAGAAGCTACAACTACTGCTTTATGCTTTTTGAACATAGACCTCTGAGCTGCTAATTGCATCTCCATAAAACCTGGGAAAGCATGTTAGCTTTTCTAATATTAGCTAGGTACTGAGTTACGTTTTGTTCTTTGTAGTTTTTCCTATCCCCTCATTAGAGTTGAGCTAGAAGGATGCTTTGTTCTGAGAACACTCATGAAGCAGGGTGTAACAACTGTTGCTAGTACCTCTTGTTGGTCAGCCGCTAGTGCCAAATATTTAGGCTTTAGTATCCTCTTGTTATGACACATCTTTTAGTACTTCCCTCTGAGAGACCTCTTTGAAGAGTCTGTTGCATGGGGTACTGTCTCTTCCTGTAAAACACAGGTATTTATTACATCTTTTATGGGGGGGGTGGGCTCTTTACTTGGGTATGTTACAATTTTGACATCTTGGAACTTTGTATGTTCGCATCTTACAGACCTGAACACACTTGCATAAGCAGTGTAGCTAGGACTGTTGCATGAGGATTTGTCTTCTTTTCCTCCATTGAGTGATCTTCAGTTCCTCTTAACTGCTGGTGAACGTCAGAACAACTAGTTTGCTGTCTCTTCCGATATGCTTCTAGCCTTTGACTGTTTGCAGCTCAGGGACCTTTAATGCTTTCTGTTGTGGACTTTTGATTCCTCTGTTCAGGACTTGTATTTATGTTTGTTCCAAAACATGCTAGCTGTGCACACACTGCCTTTGTGAAAAATGTCAAGGAAACTGCACTTGATTTTTACTGAATGAGGAAAAACTTCAGTGCTTTCTGTGAAGTCCAAAGCCTTTGCAAGTGGATTGAGGTGTCCACAGAGTGGAGGTATAGGCTTGTAATCAGGAGGAAGCTATGGTTTATTCTGGTCAAATGTCTAATCTGGATAATTTGATGCACAATCCAAATATGGAAAAAACATTAACTGAGAAACAGGGAATAAAGTTGTGTGCTTCTAGTTTAACCTCTATCACCGTGATTCGGAGGTAGAAAAAATTGTACAATACAAATGAAAATAAAATAGAAAACAGATGAGGTTGTATTTGGGGTATATACAGCTTTCATCCTCCCTG
>VXBP01000510.1:0-10867 GCA_013400115.1 Rhinopomastus cyanomelas | reverse complement strand
GTGTTTTTCAGTGTCTCACTTTAAACAGAACTTTGAAAATACGGTAGCTTTCCACATCTCTGGATGGAAATGATTAAGGTAAGTTTCTCCTTGGCCTCTATTAATGGCTTTTTTGTGATGTTGCAATGACTTCCTCGCTGCAACACTGAACTTGCCGTAATTCCAAAGCTTCTGTGGGATGTTTGCTATTTCTGTTTTAGACAACTGCAGAGCACTGAAATCCGCCTAAGGTCAGTGTGAACTGTCTTGCATCCTTTCTTCATTCTTTGATCATCCAAATTCTTTATACTAGTAAATAAGTGTATATTTGATTGTAATAAGCTAGTCTAACAGTCATTTTAATCTTACTTTGCCATTTCTAACAGTAAATAAAAACTACTAGGATCTTGCAGTTTAGAATGACCGTCTTTAGTGCAATATATTCGCCTATTTATAGATCAGAGTTTTAAACTATAGATCTCTGCTTGTTTTTCTGATAATAAATAGCACAAGAAGACCATTTGTGGAAGCACCAACAACAAGGTACACACTACATCTGCATCAGTGATTTCTTTCTTCCTGTCTTCAGAGAATCACAGAACAACATGGATTGGAAGGGATCTCAAAACATAATCTAGTCCAATCCCAAATCACACAGGAACGTATCCAGGCAGGTTTTAAACATCTCCAAAGAAGGAGACTCCACAACCCACCTGGGCAGCCCGTTCCAGTGCTCCGTCACCCTCGCTGTGAAGAAGTTCGTTCTCACATTCGTATGGAACCTCCTATGTTCCAGCTTGCACCCATTTCCCCTTGTCCTATCACTAGATGACATTGAGAAGAGCCTGGCTCCATCCACCTGATACCCACCCCTCACATATTTATAAACATTAACGATGTAATGCCTTAGTCTCCTCTTCTCCAAGCTAAAGAGACCCAGCTCCCTCAGCCTTTCCTCATAAGGGAGGTGTTCTACTTCCTTCACCATCTTCATGGTTCTGTGCTGGACTCTCTCCAGCAGCTCCATGTCCTTCTTGAACTGAGTGGCCCAGAACTGGACACAATACTCCAGAAGTGGTCTCACCAGGGCAGAGTAGAGGAGGAGAAGAACGTCTCTCGATCTGTTAACCACCTCACTTCTGATCCACACCAGGATGCTCTAAGTTGTCTTTATGGCCAAAACTTCTTGAGAATCTTATTGATAATGGAGGTCATAACTTTTTAACAGAAAAAGACGTGTCTATGTCCATTCCAATGAAAAGATTTATATGGCAAATAGCATTGATAAATCAGTCCAGATAAAGAAGCCATCCTTAAACTTCAGTTTTGCAGAATGAGCAGATCTTACCTCTCTTTGGGATTTATAGGCTTAAGACATCTGCTGTGTTTTTACTGGCTGAACTGGTCAGTTTGCTGCCTTCTCTCTTTGTATTGTTTTGGTAATGTGTTCGAAGGTTGTCCTTTGTTATCTGTGAAGACTGCGCCAGAAATTCATAATAGGAAACGTTTATTTTTAGTGGTTTTTCTGGTTTAGTGTTTACATCTTTTTCACCATAGATGTTAGCCACACAGATGCAGAGTAAGATATAACACAAACAAGTCTCGCCATTTTGCATTTTAAAGCAAGGTGTGAAAGACTCATCCTTGCAGTACAGAGCTTCTCATTGAAATAGTGACGGTTTCAGTGATATTTTAACTGTAGGAACATCTTCAGCAATGGAACAGACCAGAGAATAAATGATGGCAGGCCTCTCTGGAGAAAGAAATTTTGTTCGAAATTCCATCCTAAAGGAAGTGGTGGGTTTTGCTTTTAGTGATAGAAATGTGGTTAGGAACCTTTTGTATGGTTAATAGTGGAGTTTCATGGAAATATATATATATATATAAACCGTGTGATCTAACTTGTAACCCCTTTGTGTACACATTCATGACTCCAGGAGAGTGATTGGGCTATTGGTATTTTGAAAAGTGTTTGCCAAACATTCATAACTAACTGGGCTTTCAGGGTATTTTCACACAGCTGCCAGTAGTATTAATTTTGATGATGTTTTGCTTGTGATATTTATGGCTCAGAGAAATTCAAAAGTCATAGGATTAGGCATAGGATTTATACTATGGAATCCATCAAGATGTGCAATTAATTAAAACAGCTTAAATTGTTCCTGTTACTGGGGAGTGCAAATATTCAAGTCTTTGCTTCATTGAATGTGTGAGAAACTTGGCCAGATCTAGTGCAGCAGCACTTTCCAATTCCCATACTATTTTGCTTTCAAAAATGTGTGTTTCTCCTGTATTCTATCTTTCTTTAGCCCTTGTCAGCAGATATATCCTCCTTAATTTATTTTGCATATTAGGACTACTATGAAACCTGTTACATTAAACTACACATTTTCTATTTTTAAAGACAGCGTTTTATTGGAGAAGTGGTTCAGAGGGCAGTTTTTTGAGTAAGCAAAAGGATAATCCTTCCAGTAGTATCGGTGGCCAGTTATATGTAACAAATTGTGTGTTCACTATAAACACCCTTTAATTCTGATTTCCTTAAGAGAGTGAAAAAAGTGTGGTGTCTAAGCTTACCTTATAACTGGTAAGTCTTCTGTTGTTAAAGGGAAAGGGCATTGAGTGGGCTAATTCTGGGATCCAGTGGTGTACTTCTCAGGGTTAATTTTGGACACAGCAATAAATGCTGCTGCCCCACTGAATCACATCTCTTTTGTAGCATTTTTTAGAGTAAACAGGATTTAATTTTAATTGTGATAAGGAATTATTTTGGTGACTGTGAAAAACATATTTGTTGGAACATTGCAGTGCTTGTGTTTTGTCACTGCAAACTTAAGTGGTTGTTAGCATGAGAAGTAATTGGAAATAACAACTCTCTACATGAAAACAATTATCCAAGGCTTAACAGGCTTCTTTCTCAAGCCTATAACACAATTAACCTCAAAGCTATCAAGTAAAATAAAAGCTCTTCTCCTTTTGTGGGAGAAACTAGTAGGGGTCATGCTATTTGAATAAGACTACAAAAGGAAGTCAGTCCAGTTTCAACACTGTGTGGCACGGGTCTTAAAATTATTCAGGGTGTAGGATAAAGATCACACACTTCTTACTATGGTTTCTTGATGACGTAAGTTTGATGCCTTGTCAGATGATGCAATACAAGACTCTGTATGTAAGGAGAAAAAGGATAGTTTAGTTTAGCCAGAAAAAGCATTTAAAATATTTCAGGCAAAGAGAAACTAAATAAATCTTCCTGCATGTTAAAATGTTTAGGACAAGGAGGAAAATTGTTTACAAAGCTTGCCAGGCTTAAGATTACCAAATATCAGAGATTATTGTTAAATATACTCTAGTCAGATTGCTCTATCAAGAGATAATAGAACAAACACCTGGATGATTTTTACACCTGTAAGGTATAGCTCTTGTGCAAGACGGGAAATATCTATGTTTCGGCAACCGAGTTGTAATGTTCTGTGATTTGTTACCTTGCTTCAGTAAATGTGGGTGTCATAGCCCTTAAGTCTGTAACTTCTGCATTAACCAAGTTATATTTAATATATGGGGAGATAGGAGTGTCTAAGCTAATTCTTTACTAAACAAAAATGTGTAAAACCTATGTAAAATTTCACTTAAGAGTAAATAGTTTCTTGTGGGACTCATAGATTCAAAAAGAATAGCTTTAACCTATTCTTGGATAACCAAGAAAGTAAGTACATGTATAGCCAAAATGCAGACAAATCTCAGATCTCTTCTTGGAGGTCTCTTAAGTGTGACACAGAGAGGTCTGTCTCAAAGAGATTTCTGGTTGCGAGGCAAAAATTCGACATGTACAACCTTGCTCCTTCTGTTCTTTTAATTATTTGGAGCAGCCCATGAAGTCAATGCTGCTCTTTATTCCACTAGCAGAATCTTTCTGGGCTCATTACCCATTACATAATTTAAAGGCTAATCTGTTTTCACTCATAGTGTTTATAAATACACACAGCATTCTCAGATTATTTTTTTTGTGTACTGATTATCTTGCATAGTGTCTAACTCTTCTACACCAAGCAATCACTTTCATGATTTTCTCAGATTCTCAGTGCCTAATGGCTATGCCTTTTTTTACATAAAAGTAGTGCATACATAATCATATTATAGCACTATGCTGTTTAAAACAAAAATAAACCTACCCAGAACTGAACTCACATGGCCTGAAGAACCACACGGAGTAACGTATGTTGTTTTTCTGGGAAAGCACTTCATACCCAAGAAATAGTTCAGTATAGACAATAAAAATAACAAATAAAAATAATGGTTATGAATGGAAAAAGCCAAACACAGGTTCATCTACAGGCTTCTTTCCTGAATGTGCATTCCCCTGTGACTTCTGTACATTAAATTAGATGAACTGTGTTATTTAAATGAAACACTAACAGCTCTGAGCATACAGAAAATAGTATCATTTAGAAACTTACTTGTCCTTGCTTATCCATCCTTTGGTTAACTGAGACTCCTGGTTACCTGAAACTCGGTCATGTCCCCTGACAGCCATGTGCACTGTGCATTACTCCCCTGTTTATCCGGAGAGACATCTGAAACTCTCAGAATAATGGAGTTGTGGCTAAGCGGGTGAGCAGTGCTCAAAGCACATTGTTGTCTGGGGACATGACCAACTTTCACTTTACCAAGCATGTCAGGTAGCAGAAAGCTAGAAAAACATTGCAGGAGACAAAGTTACCTGCATGTGTGTGTGTTTATTAGCTCTTTGCTGTTACATAGTTTGTATCAAAGTACATCTTCAGGAGAAAGACACCATAATCCTGCTTTTTGTGGTTAGCCAGGGGCAGTGTATTGTTTGTGCCATGATCTTTTTTTTGTTACTTGACTGGAATGTAACGTAAGTATGTGTTAAAAGTCCACAAAACTAAATATATCTAAACTAGTCTGCAACATCAGAATGCTTCTGGAGTATTAATTACATTCAATTGATTTGAATTGCAGTGTTAGATTGACTGCTGGTTAAGCTGGCTGGATGGAGCAGCAATATTCCAAAGTGCTAGCAACACTTTGGGGCTGTAGAGATGCATGCTCTCAGAGAGCAGTGGTAAAAGAAAGATGAGCAACAAAAGTACCTCATTTCTATAGCAGCAGCAGCATCTGTTTGAATAATTGCATGGCATTCGCAAGGCTTTTCAGCTTTGTTTTGGGAGGTTTGCAGCTGTAGTAAAAGATTGTTTCTGGTGGGAGGTAGGTGGGAGTATGCCTCTGGAAGGCTGACTGATTTGAGCCAGACAGAGGTGATCCTCTGTGTGTGAAGGAGTTTTAAGATCATCCTCTGAAAGCTCATCTTCTCTGTAGCTACAGAATATTGTGCTGTGGTGTTGCTCTGAGAGGAGACCTGGCTTTGTGATTGAAGAGAAGGTCTGTTCTCAGCTAGGGGGACAGCATCAATGACTCTTGGGTGGTTTGTGTTTCAGAAAATTGCCTGAACTGTTTTAAATATTGGCAATGTAAAAGAAAAGCCGTCTGTCTTTAATGAAGTAGATGACCAGGAGCTGGAGTATTGTAGTGAGAGGTGAGGTATGCAACAGTAAATAAGAATCCAGTGGTGTTATAACTCTAGGAATAGAATATAAAAATGAAAACATTGAAAGTGGTGCCTTCATCTCCCTGCCATTGTACTGTAAAGAATGGGTCTAGGATGGCAGCACAGGAGAGACTGTGATGATATGGATGGCAGTTTCTTTCTTATCTACACATCTCTAGTAAGATTTTATATATAAATTTTAAGAATTCAATTAACAATAAAAAGGGAAAGGACAATATCAAGAATGGTGAGAGAAAATATCTTGATTAAAATGTGTGTTTAAGTACTTTTAGATCATACCCTGTAGTTTAATGTGCTTGAAAGAGATGCTTAGTGTAGGTTCTAAGAGGCTTGCAAAGGCACTGAAGTTGAGATTTAAGAGGTGCTTTGTCTCTGTATATGGGCTCTTTTAAGAGTGACTACAAAGGTACCTGCAGAAATCTGGCGTAAAATATTTCCTTAGAGCCTACTACTGCATTCTTATGCTTTAAATAGGATGTTACATATCTAGATGTGATGTTTAGTATTGCCTCTTTAATAAAGTGTGTTCACAGATCCTTACTTTTTTTTTTTCAACTTTAGGGTTAAAGAGCCCCTTCAGGACAGTGTAATAGCAACCTATGAAGAACATGAAGATAGTGTGTATGCGGTTGAATGGTCCTCAGCAGATCCATGGCTGTTTGCCTCTTTAAGTTATGATGGAAGACTTGTTATTAACAGGGTTCCTAGAGCTCTTAAATATCACATACTCTTATAATTTGCTTGGATTATGGTGAAGTTGTTATCTCTGTGTACACAACTGGAAGGTAATGTTCAGGATGGGGTTTTTTTCTGGATCTGTTTTTATTAAGAATAAGTATTAAGATTTTGTTAATAACTGTATAGACACTGAAATAGTCTTTTGCATTTGCCTTGGAAAGCTATGATGCATTTTCTGAAGGTTGTGCTCGATGACGAATTTTAATTCTTTGTTTTGATAACCACATATAATTCAGAATTTCTGCATATGTTGGGTACTTCTCATATGATCGCTTTGTTACCTTGCTCTGTGCAAGTACAGTGGATTACAGAGGAATTACTGTGACATTATAAAATTGGGACAGTGTAGGGTGCGTGTTGCAGAAATAATCTACTTGTTTACAAAAACAGTGTTTTGTATTTCCAATATAAAGTCTGCCACCTTCTACTCTTCCTCATTCTACAAACTGTTCCTGGTCAGTCTTCAGTGTTTATAAATCTAGTTTGGAATGGTCTTAGAAGTCTTTCTTGATATGGTCTAATATTTGGCATATTCTTTCCCATTCTTTGGCACTTTCTTTCCCATTTGGCATATCCTGAAAAGGAATATTAACTGTGAAGATGAAAACTTAAAAATGTATATTTCATGTAAGCCTTATGGTGGTACCAACAAAGTCCCACCCTGTAACTTCCAAACTAAACACAATGTTGTGTTCTTACTGGAAACAATGTTAGTCTTCACTGAAATTTATTACATAGTCATGTAATACGTTATTTCATGTTTGTTGGACTTGTGCTGTAGTATATTTTGAGAGACTCTGAAGCCTGTGCCATTGTTAACCTGAAAAATCTCTTTAATATTTGCAAGTAGTCTCTCTCCTTGTCCTTTTGGCACTCTGCCATTCTGCAGTACACTGACATGCTGCAGCAGGCTTTCCGCTAAGCTCAGAATACCCTTTGCTGTATCATACTCTCTGTGCTACCTGGTCTGGGTGTTGGTGACTGTCTTATTACTGGTGCTGAGAACAGGTAGACGCTGCCTTGTAGGAAAATGCACAGAAAACCTGAAATGCACATGGAAGGCCATGTGTTATGAGAGCTCCCTCTTCCCCTTGCATGGCTTGTGTTAAGGTGAACATTTGCTGCTTTGTGTTCTCAGACCAACCTCAGCAGCAATTATTTCCTGTTCACTTCTCATCACTATTATTTTCCATTAATTTCAAGATCTGGGTATGTGTGACAGTGGTGATTGTGGTAGCTTCATGGAAGACTGCTCTGAAGAAATAGCAATGAACATGGGATGAAAAGATCAATATTGGCTTCTCCTGTGAATCCTTCCGTTGCTATGGCAATGTTTGGTGTTAGTGTTGAGGGGTAGCCTGCTGCTCATCTCTGCTTGTCCTTACCCTCTCTTGGATTGAAACATGTTCAAATGGGACTTCTTGTGTATACACAGCTGCTTCTGAGAACACATTTGGTGAGCATGACTGACTGTTACAGGCCAAAACATCCAGAAAAGATGAAAGTTGAATTCTGTTTCTGGCTCTCTTAAAGAGTTTATTTGGAATAATTAATAAGAGTGAGGTAATCCAGTTAGATCATCCATACTGTTGTTTTTATTTGTGTTATAGTGCTGCCTGTCTGCTCCAGAATGAATGGTTCATTGGAATATCTGGTGGTCTGATTTTCTGCGTTAAGGTTTTAAACTTGTGTTTATTTCAAATTGTCTCAATCTGTAATTAGACACAAGTTATTCACCTGTATAATGTAAAAAAGAACTACATTTCTAAATCAGTAGTGCGTCAGTTGTCTGAATATCAAATTTTCTGGGTGAGCTGCAACTTATATGTGGAGCTTTCAATCTTAAGACACCCCCTCACAGCTGCCTCCCCTCCAAAAAATCCATAATAAGCCCCGCAGTATGCCTTTAGCATGCAGGTGAACTCTTTAAAGCTTTCTTCATTGTAGCAGTAAAGGCCTCATTCAACTTCATTGTGTTTGACAATATATATGTTGCAGTGTAAAGGTGATGGGAAGTTACATAACAGCATGTGGGATATATCTTGATTTTTAATATGTAATAAATGCAGGACAGATTTCAGACTACTCTTAATGTGATTGTATTTCCTTTAATATTGTAAGCTTATATGAGCTGGAAAGCTGTGTTAACAAATTGTGCCAAGAGTTGTTTTCTTTGGATTTGGTTCCGTTAAATGTGGATATTATTCATCTGGGAAGAGGAGAGGGGATGAACGCTGGCAAGGAAGGAAGTAACAGGTCGTATTTGAATGAAATGCTGTGCACTGGAATCAGGAGAGTAGGAAGGGTCAAGTTGTAATCATTGTCTGTGAAGTGAGCTAGTTGCACGGCACTGGCAACAATATGGAAATGACCTTCAGAAGGTAGATTTTGACAAGGTTTCCTCCCAGGCTGTTAGAGAAGGTGAGCTGCTTTAGAATAAGAGGAAGGTTCCAAGATAGTTAAATAGCTGATTAAAAGATGGGAAATAAGAAGCAGGAATAAATCATACCATTTAACAGCTAGAAGAAATGACCAGTGAAGTCTGCAAGGATCTGTGCCTCCTCCTGTGCTTTGCAGTGTACTCGTGACCTTTTTGGGAAGAGGGCTGCATAGACACATGTCAGTTTGCAGGCACTGTTCAGAGTCATAAAGATGACTGAAGAATTACAGCAGTGTCTTAACTCACAGAGTAGCTGGATAATAAAATGGTAGTTGAAGTTCAGTGTAGGAAATGCCAAGTAACAGATATGGGAGAAAATGGTCATTTTAATCTAACCACTGAGGACCAGCAATATTTGGCTCTTTCTTAGAAATAAGATTTTAGGGTTTTCATTGTGGAGTCTCCTTCACTGGAAACGTTCAAGACCTGCCTGGATGTGTTCCTGTGTGACTTGGTCTGGGTGGTCCTGCTGTGGCAGGGGGGTTGGCCTAGATGATCTTTCGAGGTCCCTTCCAATCCCTAATGATTCTGTGGTAATTTTAATTAAAATATCAGGAATAACTAGAATAATAAATAAAAAGGATTTGTAACCCATTAAATAATAAATACTTATAAATATGGAATACTTGCGTGTATCTTGAATACTGTGTGTCATTCTAGTTTCTTCCATCTCAAACCCAGCATAGTAAAACTGGGAAAGATTTCAGAGAAGGGAGGCGGTAATGAAGAATAGCATGCAGCACCTTTGTGAGGATAACTAGAATGAAAGGCAGGTGTTTGAGAAAGAATGATAAAAGTCCATGAAATCATAAGTGGCAGAGAGAATGGACAAATAGGGAGTGACTTTTCACTGCCTTTCCTGATAGCAGATCTAGGGGATATTAAATAGAATCTGCATGCATTGACTCAAAGCCTATAAAATGAGGTGATCTCCTCGGATATGAAGGTTAGCTTTAGCCTTCCTCATTAATAATCCCTTGCCACTCCTCCAAAAAAATCTCCAAAACATCGAGAGAAGCGAATGGAAAAGATCTTACCTAATCTTAGGTTCTTAATGACTTGAAAGTACCTGCACCAGTAGCTGAGAGGCGAGTCTGTTACAAGCTGCTAAAGGCAGCATCCCTGTCTTAGAAAATCCTTTTGAACCATGAATCACAGGACACTACAAAAGGTACAGGCAGTTAATTCCTGTCTTTGTCCAGTCTTTACTAACCACCCTGGACATGTGGTATTTGCAATTGAATTTAGAAAACAGAAATTAAAAATAATAGCTTACTATCAATAGCTTTTCTCTAGTGCTGAGACAGCGTGTTGCTTCTGCATGTTTCTCTCTCACAACTGTTTACTGTGGTCTTAAGTTATGTTTTGGGGATTTTGGGAAATATTAATATTTCAGATTAACTTCTTGCAGAATCCGTAGTGATACTTACGGAAATGATCTTGTTGCAGTCTGCTCATTGGCAGTAAGGCTGTCGAGACAAGCAGATTTCTGTACAACAAGGAGTCCATCGGTCCATTGGAAATTCAAGTGATGATGTGACCAATGTCACAGCACTGGGCTGCTTTGATGTCTCATAAAGAATGCCACTTGTACAGTCATATCAGCATTGGTAAGCAGATAATTGTTGTGTTTTCAAGCACATACGCAGTGCTTTTTCTTTGTTTACAGACTGCATCCAGGTAAGAAGGTTTAATAGTTCCTGACTTTAAAAAAGGAAATTGTGGTATTTCAGATTGTCAGTGTTGTTTTATTCAATTTTATGCCAAAAAATCTTTGTCACCAATTTAAGATTTGTCTGGTATGAAATTATAAAAACACTTGGATGTGGTAGTTTATTCTATAGAAAGTCAATTATTAAAGGAGAAAGGAATCTTTTGACGGTAGGAGGTGCAGCGGTAAGTGGCTGCTTCCAACGCGGCTGCGCGGATTTCCCCCGAGCGGCGCGGAGGGGCAGGCGCTGCGGCTAAGAGCTTAAAAGCGAAAGCTGCCGGCATGTGGGCTGTTTTTTTCCTTTTTTTAGGTTTCTAAGTGACAGAGTGAATTAAAAAAAAAAAAGAAAAAAGTGAAAGTTAACATTACAAATTACTATGGCTGTCACTCGCATGAGGAAAGGTAGGAAAAG
>VXBP01000509.1:0-35405 GCA_013400115.1 Rhinopomastus cyanomelas | reverse complement strand
GGGGGGGGAATCAGCCAGATGTTTCACACTGTCTGATTTTGTTTAACAGCTGCACATAGAGAATGGGGTGGTTGCTGCTTTTCTGTGACTGCCACCCTTCTTCCTCACGTCCCCAGGCCCTGCTGCACTCCAAGACAGTAACACGCACAGTCATGACACTAATGCACAGCTCAGGGAAATTGCACAAAGTGTCACAGCAGGAGAGGGAGCTGCTCCTTGCCCTCCATGCAGGCACAACAGGGTCAGTAGAGCAAGATCAGGACAGAGCAAGACCAGCAAGCACCCCCACACCAGAGGTGCATCCCACTGACCCTACAGGGTACCAAAACCCCACCAAAGCCACATAATAGACCCTATTTACACCTGTTCATTAACCTACTGTGCATGGCATGGAGTCCTGCTGGTCCCTGCAGGATGCAATCCACCACACCTAGGGGAAAGGAGCTCCACAGTCCTAGGTTATGCTCCACAGTCCTAGGTTATGCACCCCACTGACCCGCTGCAGAGGGGATGTCCCACTCTGGGGATGAAACCCCAGAGGTCACGGCGGAGGCATCGGCTGGGAGGGGGTGGGACACTGCAGCACAGCAACCCCCGAAGGGAAGATGAAGTGCTTTAGCCCCAGAGAGGGGGAATGCGCTCTGCCGACCCCCGGAAACGGGATGTCTAGGGGGGCACCCGCCGAACCATGGGAGACGGAGCCTCGCTGTTACCCCACCGATCCCCGCTGCATGCAGTCGACTGGTGTCAGTGCCGCGGGAGGCTGGGGTGATGAATTTCATCGAGGGATGGACCCCCCACGGGCCCTCTGCGGCAGCGCGTGGGGGGGCAAAACCCAGCCCATCCCCCGGTCGGCGCGCCCAGCCCCGTCCGCGCGGAAGCGAAGCCGCAGCTGAAGAAGGTGGAGGGCGCCCGCTGAACCCCGCTTGCTACCGCGCTCCCACTCACCTCGGCAGGGACGGGGTAGGGGGGACCTGATACCCCGACACCTGCCCCAGTGTGTCCGGGGCAGGGTGTCCCCGGGGCAGAGTGTCCCCGGCCCAGCGCCGCTGCCTCGCCGCTGCCGCTGTCAGCCCGGCTCGGCCCGACCCGGGAGCAGCGGGGGCGGCCCCGACGGGGCCAGCGGCGCGGGGATTCCGCGAGGGGCGGCCCGATGGGGCGGGCGGCGCGGAAGCCCTTCGCGGGGCGGTGCTCGAACGAGGTGTCCCGTCCCCCACCCCACCTCCCCGGGACCCGACGGGACACACTAGGTGGCACCGGCAGCGCCTGATCGCACGCTGGGCTGGCTGCCAGTGAGCCCGTTGGGGGAGATAGGGGGCAGGGGCTCAGTGGCCAAGCTGTGGGGCTCGGCTGGTGCTCCGGTAATTGCTGGAAATCTCCGACTCCCGGGGAGCAGGCGTTGTGCTGTGCAGATTCTTAATATTTTCGAGCATGTAGGCATTTTTTAAGTCCTTTAAACATTTCCCTTGTACTGCTTTTATCTTCTGTTTCAGCTCAGCAGGCAGTACTAGTTCGAAAGAGGATTTAAATGAACAGTGACTTACTTTTTTTTAATAAAAGACTTTAAAGAATCCTGTTTTAATTTATAAAAAGTTCTGATTTTACTAGAAACTTAAGAACATTAAGACAAAGGTACTTTCTAGAATGTTTGGTTGCTTTTTCAGGTTCAGTTTTCCTAAGCTCTGCAAAAGGAAGTGGTCAGCAGCTCTGCTTTCTTTCAAGCCAGAGTCCCTTCCTGACTCATGGCCCCATACATGGCTCAGGGAGTGCGTTTCCAGTACCACTGTTCTAAAATTAAATTTAAACAAAAAAGTAAAAAAGTTCAGATCAAACAAAGTGTCTCTAAAGTGTTGTCTTTATTAAAGACTCTGTCAAGTAATCACACTACAATTTGGCCCAGATGCTCTGCCTATAGTTCCTTTGAAGGTGATTGCTCATGATGGTAATGTCTGGGCTGATAACTAAATCAAACCCATATTTAAAGCAAAGGACTACCTAGAGGCACTTGTTGCACTGACAGGCTCACTGCAAGGTACCGGGCAGTGCCTTGGGAATCTTCAGCACACAAAAGGTGCTTAGCAGAATTTTTCTGTAAAGGTAGAATATGTGCTAACAGAATCATAGAATAGTACAGCAGAGTGCACTCCTGACCCTCTTCTGCACAGAGCAGAGAGTTTTCAGTGCTGTCAGCCAGGCTGTAGCACACAATGACAAAAAAACCCCCCAAACCAACAAAAATACTCCCTTCCACACTATAAACCTCTGGGATGAGGCACAAAACCACAGTGTATAATCCCTGCTGGTGACCTTGTTTTAGTGAGAAAATCCCATGCACATGGAGCAAGCATAACTGTTGGTACTGGCAAGAGAGCTCCTCCCAGCAAGCTGCACACAGTTTTCCACCAGTGCTGTTGAAAAACATGCTGACAGTGTGAAGTCACAGTTAACCAAGTAGAATTCAGGAGGATCATGTTTCACTGTATTTTTGTACTGCATCTTCATGCTAGTGTGTGAGCTCCTTAGGTAGTTCCCTGCAGGATCAGAGTTAATCCAACACACAAACCAACAGAATTTCAATTAAAATAGATTTGGAGGTGTATGAAGCTCTGTTGCCACTCAAGACACCGCCACATGGCTAACTGCAACAAGACCCCTCCAGAAGCACTGCAGAATCAGACGATCTGCCCATGACTTTTCCTTCCTGTTTCTAGGGACCTGCCTTTGAACAATGCACTGTTCACAATTTACCCGCACAGGAACAGCCATGCTCACAAATGATTCCCCTGTGCTGCCAGCTAGCTCACTGGAGATAGTGCTGGCTCACAACAGTAAGATGCATGACAGGGACAAAGCAGGAGAAACTCCAAGAATCACTGCCTTTTACTTCCAAGTTCAAAAAAGTGATTTTCTCCCAGTGGCATGTGAAAAATTCCCAGAGGTCCCCAGCACCTTGGGATAGCAGCCAAGAGTGCTGAGCCCTTTTTTGAGAGCATGGTTGTCTCCTGTGTTCAGTTCTGCCAGGAAATAATTGGCAATTAACATTCAAATGTGATTATTAGCTTCAGCGCTAACTGCATGGGTCAGAATTACCAGAATATACATGCACTAACTTCTGATGATCTGTTGTCTAATTTTCTAATGGTGCACAAGACCAGCTAATTTGTGTGGCTCATCACTAAAATGCTGCTTTTCCGTGATTACACCAGATTATGCCTGAACCACTTCTCATTCAAATCAGGTATCTTCTATCCATTTTAGGGTTTACACCAGTGTAGAAATGCATTGAAAGGTGCTTTGCCTTAACTTTCTTATCCATCCACATAACAGTATCACTTAAATCTCTCTAAGGTCAGTCATATGCATTTCCCCCATTTTGTGTACCAGTGGTAAGATAACAGTAGAAAGCGCTGAAAGTTTAGCACTCCTCCTGCTGAGCGTTTGGCTTCTGTCATGATTATAGCTCAGAATCAACGCTCATGCTCATAAATAATATCTTTTGCTAAGCACTTTCATAGGCAGATGTTAGCATTTAATTTTGTGGTGTAAATCAATCCCCACTTATATCTTCTGATTTCAGGCCAAAAAACTGAAAGATACAGTGCTGTATGTGTGGGGCTTATTCTACAAATCTCTAGGAAAAGGTTAACTTTATCTGCCAACTGGAATCAGTAGTTGGAGTCTGACAGCAGTATTTTACATCCTCCTCTTTCCAGTCTGAGAAACACTACTTTCCTGATGCTCTACCTGAAGGTTATGTTTCTCTTCTGCAATGTCAACATCAAAACCCTAATTAAATGTGGTTCCGTGAGTATGGGTGTCCTATCATTGATACATATAGGATTTGCTGCACTTGTATTTTGCAGCCTGGTCAGATGTCAACAGCATCAGTAGCAGTCTGTGTTTTTCTTGGGCTCCAGCTGAGTGGAGATTGTGTACATCCTTTAGTGTTTTCCACACTTCACCTCCCAGAGAGTGCCCAAAATCTCATTTAATTTTCTTTTAGATAAGGGAAAGCTGCTGATAGCAAAACAGTTGTCTGGATGCCAGAGAAACCTGGGAAAGGAGCTAAAGCCCAAGTCAAAAGAGAGAAACCATGTTGCAGAGTGGCTAAGAGAAAAGGGCCATGGATTGATAGAGGCTCTGTACAGTCCAGGCTTTGAAAAGGGCTATGGGCAGGAACAGTTAGAACCGAGTTAGGCCTGGGAATGAAGGCCATGGGAAGCGGCTGATGTGATGATTGAACACTGAAGATAGCATGGACGACGAGACTATGACCAAGGATGAAGCCAAGGACTCAGCAAAAGTCTTGCAACATTGTATTGAGCAAGGCCAAGGCGCTAAGACAGGATGCTTTTGTGACTTGTAGTCAGAACAGAGTTTGACTGTTCGTATGGTATCAGATCCTTTGACCAATAAAATGCTTGGAATAGTTATGTCAATCATATAGTGATAGACTTAAGAACCAATAAGCTTAGAACACGCAGTTCAGCCTAATTCTATATAAACTAATGTTTAGGTATAATAAATTGTAACTTGCTTTACCACTCATATTGAGTCGACTGCATGCTTCTCCGTGCCTCCCCCAGCAAAACCGGAAAGCAGAAAGATCAGATTAAGCCTATAGAATAATACTCAGCTTTTTGGATTCAAACACAGCTCGGATCATATAACCTCATGTGGCTGTATCAGTGGGACCAAATTTCAGATATGTATTTCCATAGCTGCTGCACAGCAGATTTTAGTCACCGTTAAGGTGACTAGCATTTTATCCCAATGTGTAACTTTGTCACATTTTTTGAGTGCAAGTGGGATTTTCTGCCATGACCAGTGCCACCCTGCCAGTGTACAAGTTCTGCTGCACTTGGGATGGCTGGACAGCATCCAGTGGACCAGGCAGATCTGCTGAGATATCGCCTGCCCTCAGCTCTCTCTGACATCTCCATATATGGGGGTTTCACATTATTGTGAAGATTTTCTGCAGCTGAATTTGTGCTGCTTGAGTCTAGGTTAGTGGCTTGGGGACAGCCAATGTGCCAATGAACTAGCACAACATCTTCACATCCAGATGGGGTGTAATATGTAATTCTGCCACCACTAACAGAAAAAAGTGTGGTAATAAGTCTCTGAGGCTGGTTAACCTGAATCATTACTTTCCTCCAGCAGCTTCCAAAATTCAGGCCAATATTTAACAACCACAGCATGATTCCTGATGCATTGCAACCTCTCCTAGCAAGGTTTGTGTTTTCCTGTGTTTGTGGAAGAAAAGTAGGACCCTTCTTCTTCCCACACTCACTCTCCCATGCACACACACACTCTCCCATGTACACAGCTGGTACAAAACAGAGTAAGGACAAGCCACTGGTTTGTATTCATGATTATGCCATTACTTTATTTTCCATTCACAAGGAGACTAAAATTAAGTATTCTGTTGAAGCCATTGTCTACATGGAAAAATTAACCAGCATGATTACAGTAATAACCTAGAGTTATTGTGGTCCTCAGGTGACCACACTGTTCCAATTTCATTTGGAAAGAATGACTTCAAAAGCAGAGCAATTTCTCCAGGACTGTTTCTTGCTCTGAAAGAGCACATCCATACAGCTTACATGCAGCAGCGGTGACAGAGATTGGCTTTGCGTAAGCAAAGCCCAAGAGAGGGAACACATTGCATGTGTCTCCTCTGTAAAGTGCTGCACTAAATATGACACTAAAAGGACTCAGGAAGAGAAATCTTGGAAGTTGGATGGAGCCACATGCAGGAAGTAAAGGCTCACACCAAGCTCCCAGCCACAGTCATAGTCTAGCTCTCTGCGGCTTTGTGACATCTCTAATAATGACACTCCGCTTTGTTCCAGCTTTGTTCCATCTGTAGCTGGATCAACAGCTACAGATGGGAACAGTGACAACAATACTATTATTCCAATCCAACTTTTTTACTGCCTTTTGAAACCATACTACATCTTTATAGCAAGGGGGAGTAATTAACAAGTGGACAACCCTTAGGTATCTTACAGAATCACATAACATTAGAGATTGGAAGGGACCTCAAAAGATCATCTAGTCCAATCCCCCTGACACAGCAGGATCACCTAGACCAAGTCACATAGGAATATAGCCAGGTGGGTTTTAAGTGTTTCCAGTGAAGGAGGCTCCACAACTCCCCTGGGCACCCTTTACAGCACTCTGTCACCCTCACCATGAGGAAGTTCCTCCTCATATTGATGTGGAACCTCCTGTGTTCCAGCTTACACCCATTTTCTCTTGTCCTATCATTAGATGGCACTAAGAAGAGCCTGGCTCCATTCTCCTGACACCCACCCTTAACATACTTGAAAACATTAATGAGGTCACTCCTCAGTCTCCTTTTCTCCAAGCTAACTGCCTCCAACACACAGTGGGGTGAGGACAGAGAATAAAAATGGCATGACTGACAAATTCTAAGCTTTAAAGTGAGCAAATATGCACTTAAATACGTTTATCACAAATAGTTGGTGAACACCATCTGTTAACATTAATTTTCTGTACAAGTCTAACATTCCTACTCTATAGAAATGCTGCAACAGATTAAAATATCTGAATAGCAAGGGTCAAAGTATCTCAGATGCTAACAGTCAGCTACAAATCTTCATATAAACATCCATTTTCCAAGCTCCTGAGAGCAAAAAACCCTCTGTGACAGTATTTATATTTATATATGATATAGTTCTGTAAAGACTCTTTTCCATACAGTTCCAAGATCAACACTTGTTTTGATTCCAGCTGTTTACCAGAGGTCAAATTCATCATTTGGATAAATTTGGCTGTAGAGAGAACAGTTGCAGAGATCAAAAAATTTGATAGAAAAAGCCTAAGATTTTTTAAAAATGGTCAGTGCAGATCTTTTTAGAAATCCTCTTCAGGATTTTTTGCTGATTTTTTTAGCAAATTAGTAATCCTCCTCTGTATACTGCAGAGCCTTTGTCAGGACTGCTCTGGTGCTGGCCTCATTTTTCTCTGAAGTAATAAAGTTTGGATGTATTTGAGTTTCATTATTATGTAATCATCCCTCCCTTTGTCGTCAGCAGTGCTCCTGTGAAGATTTGCTAGATTTATTCAAGTGTGTGGGTACACACAGAGTTATTTATTGTTTCAAAGCACCTTACTCAACCTGAACAACCCCTCTGCACAAAATTGCCCATCCGCACTTACATACCTGTTGCAGAAACCAAAGTGGTCTATTTACAGTAGTTATTGGATGGGCGCTGCCTTGACAGGATGATAAGAAAAGCACTGATGAAACCCTTTCTTGTATGGAACTGGCACCAAGGAGTTATAACTGTGCAACAGACACCGAATCCTGCTTGAGCACTGCCAAAGCAATCTGTTGCCAGGGAAATGTCCGCATCTTTAATGCACAAATAGCAGAGTCAGTGCCTAATCACTGTTACATTCATGAAGGGCTGTGCAAAGAGAAGTGTTTTAAGAGATTAGCCGAGTTTAGGAGAGGCATTGCCCCACAGCCAGCCAGCTGTCCACACTGCCCTGTTCCCACATCCTGGCACCTTCCCCAGCACGGCGATGTACATAGCGCAGCTGAACCAAGAGTGTTGCGCTTTACCACTCATATTGAGTCGACTGCTTCCCCGCTACGTAACCAGCACAAGAAGATCAGCCTGATTTCTTAGTGCAAACCACCAGTGTGAGGTCCTCTCCTCACAGGAGTGGGGAGCACTTGCCATGGCTAAAGTCCTTGAATAGTTTACTTGTTGTTCAATAAAACACTTGTCACATGTGTTAATCGTTATAATCTTTTGCAATCAGAAAGCACCATTCATCTGATGAGCTCAGCCTACAAATTTAGCTTGAATCTGCTCTTGCATCTGCCTTGAAGTATGCTTTGGTTTCAAAATTACATTAAGGCTCTGCCTAGAATTGTTTCTATGTGTGCATGTGGGGCTGTGTGTGCTTGGACACACAGACAGAAATGGCTAGTGCTTCAGTACTGTTCGAACGAGCACTGAGCACCACAAGCCTTCTGCCAGTAACTGTACTTCTAAACTTGGAAAAAAGGAAAGGAAGAGATATTTTAATCCTTTTGCTCATAACGTTTCTCTGGAAATTCAAGCAGCTCTGAAAGGGGTGTATCGTTTCCAAAGGCAGCTCTCACTCAACAGGTTTTTGAATTCTCTGTAACTCGATGTCTTAATATTCCACCATGTCACATAAGGACAAAAAATACATCTCTATCTAGCCAGGGTCCATATGGCAGGTGCTTTCTAAGACATTTGGAATCTCAGATGTAAAGCGCTAAAGAAAGGCAAAATACTCTTGCTAAATGAGGGCAAGGCAGAAACGAAGTGCTGTGTCAGAATACCTCTGTGAATCACGAAGGCTTCTGCAAGAGGAGTGGGGGGTAGGGCAAGGTGTAAGATGATCTCACAGAAACTGAACTGGGAAGCTTCCTCACTGAAGGTCAAACATCAGAAGAGACCAGCAGGATGCTGCTGGATCATCAGCAACACCGGAGCACCTGGGAGAGAGACGTCTGTGGTGGTAGTATGCCCTTTCCCCTCTTTAGCCCTCACTCTTCCCCTTTCTTTCCCTTATGTGCTCCACCACTCTCTTTCCTTCTATCACATAAAGCTGTGTTAACACATAACCTCTGGATGTGTTCACCTTATATTTGCACTCTAAGGTCACATTTAAATGAACCTCTCACGAGTCCACCTTAATTCTGGACCATGACTATCGCATACAGAGGTTTCACCTCCGGGGGAGATTTCTTTAATCTGTCAGTTTTTACCACGATGGACTATGCAGCATCTTTCTGTTGCTGTTTTTCCTAGAACTGCCCATTTTTCTCTCCAAATTATACTGCTACAGTTGAGAACTCTTCATCAGAAGCGTTTTCTGAAAAAAAGCTCCAAACCTACCACTAAGTCCCTGGCCTGAAGTGAGTATTTATTTGTCCCATTGCGCAGCCACAGAAACTTCTGAACACCTCTTCATTTAGGCTTCTGAACAGTAATACTTCTTTTTGTATTTCCCATCCTTACACATTAAACACACAAAAACCCAAGGCCGTGAAAATACAGACGGGGTAGTGGAAAAAGCTACACAGAGTTTTTCTGGTCCTCAGACCATGTGATGGAAAGTCTTGTGAAGCAACAGAAGTCTTTCATAAGTGCTCCCAGATCTTCCTTCAGCAGGCATTTTGAGCAAACAATATCTGGTTTCCTTTTTTAAGCAAAACATGCTGTTATTCATCTTGAACTACCTGGGGTCTAGAATTTTGAAAAAGCTAATAAAAAGAGTTTTCTACACAGTTCTATTTTTGTATGGAATCCAAAGCACTGCAAGCAAAAGCTGCTGCTTCAAATGATCATTTTTCTGTGTCATTGAGACACAGGTGTGTTTTAACAAGCATAAGAAATCCAAAGGACCAGCGAATCAAATAAATCAGAAACCCTGATGGAGCAGGAGAGACAAAGAGACAGGCCTAGAAAATTAAACTGCTACCGTGCTCTTGAAGAATTGCAATCTGCAGCAATAAGAAATGTCTTTGCAAACAACATAGCTGAAAGCTTCCAAGAACCGAAACGTCAAATACTAATGCAATTCTGTGAAATATTCCTCACATAAACCCCACTTCAGTGGCATTAAAGAGTCAGAAGGCAGAGAATTACCATCAAAGGAGTTGAGTAGGGTAGGAATTGAGATGTGCCTGAAGAGCATCCACCTAAGGGCCAGAATTAACAGCCCGTTAGAATCTCCAGCCTGGTGAATCTGCACATGTAAGTGAGTCAGCACAACAGAGGTTTATGCTACTATTTCTTCTGAGAGCAGTAACCGAGAGATCTTTCTCCCTATCCTGAATCTGTCAGGTTTAATAGAAGCTCTAGCCTGATTTTGAGATAATTTGCTAGAAGCAGAGAAGCCAAAGTGCTATAAACACCATAATTACCAACAGGCTCTCTGTGACATGCAAGAGGCTGTTATGCAGCAGCCAAAGGCTTTAACCTCACTTAGATTTTTGCTAATATTTCATTGCCAATTTGTGGTCTGAACCTGTACTTGGGGTCCAAGGGCAGCAAGGTGCAAGTCCATCACTCCATACAAGCACGGTATTGTTCAGCCACCAACTGCATTTTCTTCTCCATTTTAGGGAATTGCAGCTCCTCAGAGCTGCTCCAGGTGATGAACACTCACAGGCTACCTCCCATGTAACCATTCTGTGAGCTGGGGACAGAGCAGAGGCACAGTAGTCACCTGCTTCTTGCTTGGTTTCCTGATGGGGGGCCAGCAGAGAAATTGTCCCCATCAGGTCTTTATTGCAAGGGACCATATGTGCATGGGAGCATCTACAGACTGATGAAAGCCATGGCCTTTGGGGCTTTGTGTGGCAGCCTGGGCTCTTCTAAGTCTTTGATTTACAAACAAGTTAGGTTCCTGCCTGTGCAGAGTTCACTAGCAGCATCCTGTGGTGGATCAGAAACCGGGGTGGTTAGCAGATCGAGAAAGGTTCTTCTCCCCCTCTACGCTGCCCTGGTGAGACCACATCTGGAATACTGTGCCCAGTAATGGGCTCCTCAATTCAAGGAGGACACAGAACAGCTAGACAGAACCCAGTGCAGAGCCACAAACATGATACAGGGAACTGAATACTTCCTTTATGAGGAAAGGCTGAGGGAGCTGGGTCTCTTTAGCTTGGAGAAAAGGAGACTGAGGAGTGACCTCATTAATGTTTTCAAATATGTAAAGGGTGGGTGTCAGGAGAATGGAGCCAGGCTCTTCTTAGTGTCATCTAATGATAGGACAAGGGAAAATGGGTGTAAGTAGGAACATAGGAGGTTCCACATCAATATGAGGAGGAACTTGCTCATGGTGAGGGTGACAGAGCATTGTAATGGGCTGCCCAGGGGAGTTGTGGAGTCTCCTTCTCTGGAGACGTTTAAAACCTGCCTGTATAATTTCCAGTGCAACTTGGTCTAGGTGATCCTGCTGTGTCAGGGGGATTGGACTAGATGATCTTTCAAGGTCCTTTCCAATCCCTAATGTTCTGTGATTCTGTGAACACAGACATTTAATAACAATTTTTATCACAGTATTTTTTTATGTCATAATTACAGGGTTGGTGGAAGGTCACTAAGCAAATACCATTTCTAATGGTGCCATACTAATACCCCTTCCTGACACCTTCCATCACTTTGGTACTTCTCACCTTGATGCTTCATAACACAAAGCGATCTGCAAAGTGCCATAGTCCTCCTTCACAATCCATCTTAGTCTGTTATCTTGTTGGCTGCGGGGTGTCAGCTGAGTGTGCTGAGCATCCATCTCTCTGCCCAGTCTCATGTCATCCTTTCCCTGTTCAGTCACTCCTGCCTGCACCCATCCAAACAGTGGTGGAGAAAGCACACATGGCTGCCCCAATACCATGATTCACCAGCTTAGATCAACACAGATATGGTGATGAGGTCACCTAGCATTTAAATATTATGCACGTGAATATTACACTGCAAGGTTAGTAAACTGAATTGCAAAGAACTTCTGGCTGGGAGAGTAAGAGGGCTTTTCTGTTCCATATTTCAGCAGAGCATTCAGCCCTGGCAAGTGATGTGCTGTGCACCACAGACACAAGTGTGTGGCAATGCTAAGTACAAATACAGGCTGGGCAGTGACTGGCTGGAGAGTAGCCCTGGGGAGAAGGACTTGAGGGTGCTTGTGGATGAGAGGCTCAACATGAGCCTGCAGTGTGCACTTGCGGCCCAGAAGGCAAACCGGATCCTGAGCTGCATAAGGAGAAGTGTGGCCAGAGGGTTGAGGGAGGTGATTCTCCCTCTCTACTCCACCTATGAATAGATCACAACATTAATGGATGAAGGGCAGGCGACTGATGTCATTTACTTGGACCCAAGCAAAGCCTTTGACACTGTCCTGCACCACATTCTGGTCTCCAAGCTGACAGAGCATGGCTTTGATGGGTGGACCACTACATGGGTAAAGAACTGGCTTGATGGCCACACTCAGAGAGTGGTTGTCAATGGGTCCATGTCCAGGTGGCATCCAGTGACAAGCAGAGTCCCTCAGGGATCAGTTCTGGGACCCTTCTTGTTCAGCATCTTTGTGGGTGACATGGACAGAGGCTTTGAGTGCACCCTCAGCAAGTTTGCNGCTGTTGAGTCTGGAGAAGAGGAGGCTCCCAGGTGACCTTATTGTGGCCTTCCAGTATCTGAAGGGGGCCTACAAAAAGGCTGGAGAGGGGGTTTTTAGGATGTCAGGTAGTGACAGGACTAGGGGGAATGCTGGAGATTGGGTAGATTTAGAGTGGATGTGAGGGTGAAGTTCTTCAGTGTGAGCATGGTGAGAGCCTGGAATGGGTTGTCCAGGGAGGTGGTGGAAGCCCTGTCCCTGCAGGTCTTTAAGGCTGGGCTGGATGAGGCTCTGGGCAGCCTGATCTAGGGTGGAGTGTCCCTGCCTGTGCTGGGGGCGTTGGAACTGGATGATGGTTCTTTCCAACACTGAGTGATTCTGATTCCATGGCTTCTCCAGTGCGGTGAGCCTGCTGTGTCAAGAGGATTGGACTAGATGATCTGTCAGGCTCCCTTCTAATCCCTGATGAGTTTATGATTCTATGATTCTAAGTGAAACACCGTACTGATTGTGATTCAGTTCCTTCTCTGGTTCAGCTGTGATGAAAAAGCCACCACTTTGCAGAGAAAATTTCATTGAGAACTGTATAAAGGCTACTCAAGCAGGCAAATTCCTCTGTGTGGCAGGTGTGTAGCCACCCAGAGCACCTGAAGTAGAGGAGCCTGCATCAGCCAAACAATTCTCCGAAGCTTAACTCCCTGAAACACAAAAAGAAAAGGTGCTTCTCAGATGGAGCACTTCAAGGGGAATTCACTGCTCATCAGCCTACCTCTGCCCATTCTCCTTCTCTCCCAGCAGCACTCCTGCCCTTGTCTCTTTGAGATGCTACAGCTCTGTAGAATAAGTGGTGACTGTGAATCCCTGACAAAGGAGAGGGAACTAATGGGATATTTCTATTTCTGGAATTGCCCATTAGAGAAGCTATTCTGTGCTACACAGCATGCCGGTGCACTTTCAAAAATAAATAGGAATGAGGATATTAGCAGAGGAAGCATATGTGGCCCCGAGACCATGACTCATCAGGTTAAATCGACCAGCTGAGGTCAGTGCTTCTATTTATCAGCTTTCAGCTGCAAATATGGCAATGGGGACAGTTACTCTATTACTTAAATTTTACATGCTGTGTAAAGTATGGCAGTGATTAATATCTGTAACTAAGGCAGCTAGATAGCTAGATGTTCTTCTTTTAGAATTTGGAAGCTATTTCAAGGTCAAGAGTTCCAGTTTTCTTCCTAAAGTGGGTTTTCAGCTGGTGAAGTGGGCTTCCTACAGATTTCAGGGGATGTATTTATAGGCAATAGAGGTATTTTGTGCTCTCATCATCATCCAAAAAGAGAGATGAACCGCAGCTTGATGAGAAAAGCCCCACTAATTGCACATCCACAGTCACCCATTCCTCATGCATTGTGGGACCATGAAAGCACTGACCATAACCTGATGCCAAAAGTGAGGCTATTTTGACAAATACAAAAATCACTTCTATAATCTGCTGCTGGTTTTCCTTTTAGTGTCCCAAATTTTGTATACAAAGCACCCTCCTTTTCAGCCATCTGTGCTCTGGTCATTTATTCCCTCAGCATGCAGGGATTTGAATTAGGTGGTGCAAGCAGGGGACAAGCATCCTCACTTTGGTCATGGGCTGCTGCATCAGGATACACTGAAGATCAGGCTCAAAGAGATGGTGGGGAAAAAATCCACCTGTGGAAGGTCCACTTCAGTTGCCAGTACATCACATCTTTACAATAGGTGCTAATATTCTCACATCCCTGATGTGGGTTCTTACCACAGAGAGCACACCTGTGACAAGGCTAAGATAACCAAAGGGTGACCTGTAAAATTATTCTGCCCCAGGTTTTATTGTCAGTTAAAATAATTTTTAAGAAATTTTACACACACACCTCAGATAGGGCTGATGGGAGGAAGTATTTCTCTCTCTCTCAAACACCCAGAAGCCCATAGATGTGCTCTGGTACAATACTACCCTTTCTTCTGTTTCACCAGGAAACAACAGGATGCCAACAGAGCAAGCCCAGATCAGACAGATTACTGTATTATCTCCATTCATCTGCATTTCCCAGCAGAGAAGCAGAAGTCAGTTAAAACTGAACAACTCGCTGCTCTGATTCACATCCCTCTGCTGTTTTCCTTCATCCCACTACTGCACTGGTAAACAGAGCTCAGCAGGTCTGCTGAGTGAAAGCCAAACTGCTCCAGACCACTCCAGAGGCTGATACAGCAGGTGAAGCCCAGATCAACTGCTGTGACACAATCCCATCTTTGGCAAGTCCCTACACAACAGCGGTACTGCAACACAAGAACTGGGGGCAGCCAGTGTCCCTTGCCCCTGGTGGTGTGGCTGGGGAAAGAACCAGTGGGAAGACAACAGACATCTGCAGGGCACACCCATAAAACGTGCAGCTTAAGCAGAGGGCACAGCTGAGCCAGGCATGCCAAGAGTTCATCAGCTGCCACTCCCTGCAAGAGAGGGCTGTGGGGTCTGTTAGGTAACTCCTCCATGCATTTGGGATGGGGTTCATCACCTCCTTTCTCACCTCCCCCAGTCAGCCTCCTGAGTTTTGCCATACTCCTGCAAGAGTATGCTGCTCAGCCTCACATACCCAGAGCTGCCTGCCTGCCTGCAGCCTCTTAGCAGTCAGACCCAGTCACTAGAATACGTAAAACTTCCTGCAGGAGAGCTGTAGACCCACAGTAATTACAGGCAAACTGCGGTGCTGGCTGGGGCTGGGCTGTAATTACCAGCAGCAAAGACAAAACTTCGGAGCAGGCTCTCAAAGCTATTTAGGTTACAAGTCCACTCAGCTTAGCAGTGCTCTCTGCAGCAGCATCTGTATTTCAGCAACATCAGCTGGTCACCATGCAGGGCTACATGCAGTTTTATCTCCTTCCCAGTTCTTCAAGATTTTGTTTGTCTTGAGTTTCATTGTGTGGTTTGGGGTGGTTTTATTTTCTTTTTAGGGTCAGCTCCTGTATGAGACGTTTTGGTAAGATTTTCTCCCATAAAGCCCTCACTAGGCCCTGCTTTTCAAGGACCATACTCATGAATTTCATTATTTCTGAAGGAAATTGCATGCATACCAAGGCCCTAGAGCGTCAAGTGGAGGTGATTTGACTACCGAAGTCACTCTGATAATTTTGTGCCCAGGTTTGGGCTGATTCTCCACTAAGTGCTTAGTGTCTTAAATTTTTCATGGCTAAGGTATCTATGACTAACTCATCCAGAAAGATGATTCTTTTTAAATATAGGTTAACTTCTCTTTTATTTGATTAGTGTGGGTGTTATTTCACTCAGTGCTTCAGTGTCTTGTGACCCACTTACAGGCTGCAACAGGTTTTGGTGAACTTTCATGCCTTAATATGCAGGTTGCTCTTAACTTTAAAAAAAAACAACCAGCAATCCACCTCAGAGGCAATTTTATCCTCAGGTTTTAAATTGGAACCAGCTATGCTGCCTAAGTGATTGTAAAAATGTTGTACCAGTTCAATTAATGAGTCTCACAGCCTATGAGGGCCAAGTGGGGTCTCAGCAGGGCTCAGGGTGCTAGGCTTGCTTAGAAGGATAAGAAGTGCCAAGGACTGTCATGAGCTTTTGTTTGTCCTTGTAAAAGTTTGTCCCCTGTATCCAAGAGTGTCATGAATCCAGAGCATCTCCTGATTTACATGTGGCAATTGGGGTGAAGCAGCTGCAAAGGCTGAGGTGCTCCTTGCCCACATCCAAATCTTCCCCTGGGCAGGAAAAAGCACCAGGAGAACTTCCAAGATCCCTTTGGAAGGAGTTTAAAAGAAAATAAAACCCACTTCCACCCAGAAACAACAGTGCTCTTGTGTGGAGCTCCTTTGCTGCCTGACACTGTTTTACTGGTGTAACTGTGCCAGCAGAAGGTGTGTACTCTTCCGTACTGACATGCCCTTAAGGAGTTTAAGCGGTTGTCTTTGAAGACATTGTGAAGTGACTTAATTACTATGTAAATGCATCTTTAGAGGGAAAAGATCACAACATAATAGCTGGGAGTTACAGTCAGGATACCAGCCTTAGCAATGTAGGACATTTGTGCAGTATCAACACCAGGTTAACCTCACCCAAATGAAGCTCGTGAAGCATGAAAATGAACCATAAGGTTCCTAGTCTCACATCAAGGAAGGATGTCTTACCAAGGAGTCTGATTTAGCCAAAACCTGTGATGCATAGTGGGAAACAAATACAGCTATTGTACAGTACAGATTTACTAGTAGTCTCCTCTCACCTTCAAAGTCATTTTCATTGATGGCCACTTCAGAAGCTCCTGCAGTGGTGAGGAGAAATGTAGCTATTCGAAGCAAGGGAAGCAAGATGTAGATATGCAAAAACATTGCGGTGACATCTGCAACTTAGAATATTTCACGTGTATGGTATGAGTAAGTTAGGCAGGGTAGGCTGCGTTTTGTTTTTAAGAACTATGCAAAGTAACGAGTCGCAGAGGAAAACTAACAAGACGGAGAAATCGCTTCTTCAGAGAAAACGACAGCCAAGAACCTAAGAATTTTCCCTTCAGTCCTTGGAGTAGGATGCACCAAAGTAATGTGTATTTCATGTAAAAAACTTAGTTGTCCACCTCATTCACTAGAGAACTCAGAAAATTCAATGCAAGGTACTTACTGTAAAATGTCGGATGCCAGCATAAACACGCAGGTGATCTTGTCCTGTTGGTTGGAAAAGACCTCACAACCACATAAACAAAGGCAGTAAAAGAGCAAACTGAATTCCACAGGCAACAAGCACTTGCAGAGATTTCTGAGCACTGAGATCAACCTGTGGGTCCAATTGCAACTCCATCCATTCCTTTCCACTCCATCCTGTCTCTGTCACACACCAGTAGCAGCCTTTTGTTAATGGGGGGCACCTGTTTTAAACATTTCCCATTCTTTTCCAAAATACTTTAATGCTCTTCAGAAAGGTTGCTTCATATCCCCTGTGACTCAAAGCAGAGAGATTGCAAGACTAAATGTGATGGGTAGTTTCTAAAGACATCTAGAACATGCTTTTTATTTACACACGTACATGTGCATTTAAATTAAGAAATCATTACTGCAGTTTACAGCACAAATCCAGCTCTGTGATTGCAAAAGGGTTTGCTTTTTCATTACTTCAATGATTTTTTGTTGTTGTTGTTGATTCTCTATTCAAAGGGCAAGTGTCAGGAAGATGGAGGCAGTCTCCTCTTAGTGAAGAGTGATAAGACAAGGTGTAAGCTGGAACATAGGAGGTTCCATATAAATATGAGAAGAAACTTCATATTAAGTGTTTAAGACCCACCTGGATGTGTTCCTGTGCAGCTTGGTCTAGGTGATCCTGCTGTTGCAGGGGGATTGGACTAGTTGATCTTTTGAGGTCCCTTCCAATCCCTAATGATTCTATGATTCTAAGTGAGGGTGACAGAGCATGGAAAAGGCTGCCCATTGGGGTTGTGGAGTCTCCTTCTCTGGGGATGTTTAAAACCCCCCTGGCCATGTTCCTAATGCGATTGGATCTAGGTGATCCTGCTGTGGCAGGGAGATTGGACCACATGATCTTTCAAGGTCCTTTCCAATTCTTAACATTCTGTGATTCTGTGATCCTAAATAATTTTTCTCCTTATGGTAGAATAATAAAAGACAGTTTTCAATAGGTAAATTGGCTGTTCATTTCTGAGGTGACATTAGCCCTTTTCTCTTCCTGAGGGAGATCGGATTGAGGTTAAATAAGGTTGAATTGAAAAATATGAGACAACAAAAACATATGCTGAATGCCATGGTGTAAATCAGGGAGTCTTTTACTGGGCAGACTGGTACTGTAGGAGACATCCCTGCATGAGACACAACTAAGTTATTTCATAGAATCATAGAATCATCAGGGATTGGAAGGGACCTCAAAAGATCAGCTAGTACGATCCCCCTGACCTAGACCAAGTCACACAGGAACACATCCAGGCAGGTTTTAAACATCTCCAGAGGAGGAGACTCCACAACCCACCCTGGGTAGCCTGTTCCAGTGCTCCATCACACTCACTGTGAAGAAGTTCCTTCTCAGGTTGACGTGGAACCTTCTGTGTTCCAGCTTACAACCATTGTCGCTCGTCATATCACTACATGACACTAAGAATAGTCCAGCTCCATCCTCCCGACACCCCCCTTCAAATATTTGTAGACATTAATGAGGTCACCCCTCAGTCTCCTCTTCTCCAAGCTAAAGAGATCCAGCTCCCTCAGCCTCTCCTCATAAGGGAGGTGCTCCAGCTTCATTCTAAGTTCTTCATTCAAAACCTGATATAATTCAAAACTAGAAATGTTTATTAATGAGGAAAAGCAAGTTATTTCACCAGTGCACATACATAATCCTGTCTTTGAAGAAAGTGACAAGTGTATGCATTTGCTGAAATTATCCCAGAAATTCAGATTTTCTAGTTTCCCACCTCCATTTGTCTAACAGAAGTATCTACAATAAGGACTTTCTCCTTAACACCTGAAGTAATGAAAATAAACAACTTTCTAAATAATACCCATGGACTTACATGACTTTGCCAAAGCTCAAAAACGTTCACAGCCCACACGATTCTGGTAGTTAAAGTATCAGTCACTGATTCTCAGCAGTGAAAGGCAATGCAAAGCTTCTCCACCTCCCCACAACACCCATGCCATGCTACAGGCAGGTCTGGTGCCTTTCTTGGGTTCGCTGCCTGGATGAGACCACTTTGTTTCATTATCTACCTGATGTCAGCATCAACTTGTAAAAGAAATGTTGATTCTGGCAGTTTGGGTGGCAGTCACTCCACTCTATCAGCCAAATTAGACATTAAAAATCTGCATTTAAATCCAGTTGCATGAAAGAACTGAAAGTTTCTAGCATGTGCAAAATTTTGGTGCATTCAGGATGAAGATGAATCACATTGTGATGTTAGATCTCCTGCTCAGACAGAATAAGAGCAGAGCACAGTCTGTTTCCTAGGATGTTGAGTTTTTGAATATTCAACTTGGGAGTCACAGTCAAAGCAATGAAACTGATCACAAGATTACAGAAATAGTAGCTGACTAGGACCTTTGGAGGTCATTCAGCTCAACCTCCCACTTGGAGTGAGGTTTTTGCCAACACTGGATCTGTGTTGGATCAGCTGTGGCTTTGTCTAGACAAATGTGTAAGACCTCCAACAATGGAAATACCATAAGGCCTTTGTTTAGTCTGTCCTAGGGCTGCACCACCCTCCTAGTAAAGAAACTTTTCTGAAGTTCAATACAAAACTCCAAAGGTGCAGTTTGATGCTACAAACCACTAGTATATGATCTGCTACTGAAATCAGCTCCATCTACTTCTTCTTATAGGCCATCCAGACAAACCAGATAGACCTTTAGTGGATTATTTCCTTAAGGAAAACTATTTCCTTAGGGAAAATAGCATCCTCTTTGAACTAGAAGACCTAGAGCTTCTATGATCTTCTGTATGGAGAAGAGGGATCTAACAGCTTCCCTCATACTGCTGCCTACTTTTTCATATTGTGATACGAATGTCCTGGTAACTCACACCTAACATGGTCCATGCCTCTTCCTGCAGTACCACTCCCACTTGCCTCCCAGCCTGCACCAGTACTTTGGTTTTTGTCCTGTTCCTGGAACAGGACCCTGCAGTCCTTGTTGAAATTTCTCTGGTGTCTCTCATCCCAGTGTTAAGCTTCTCTGTGTTTGTCTGTGAGGCACATCAGCTACTCTTCCTTAACTTACTATCCACAATGAGGATGTACCTTGTCTCTTCATGTAGGTAGGCAACAGTCTTCTTGAACAATATTAGTCCTAGTCTACCACCAGAGCCTATGTTGCGTTAAGGGGGGAGGCAGTGGATTTGGCAGGGAGTACAGGCCCAAATCCTGAGCAATATCCAATTTCACACTAGGAGTCCCACAACTAGGTCGGATTCACTCGATAGTGTGTTCTGTTCTCGTCTAGCCACAATCTATGGACTCGCACGGTGTCCAGTGAGGAACGGCAGGGCTAGTTCACATGAACAAGAGTAATTTATTAGANGACCCAGTTGCCTGGAGAACCATCAGAGGAAGGGATTCCTTGTGTTCCAGCTGTACTCCACCCTAGAGGCTTAGAACTTTCCTTAATGTGCAAATAATGCTAAGTTTAATTTTTAAGTTATCCCACAGCCTAGCAGTCCAAACAATTTTTGCCCCATCTAATAGTCCAGTCTTTCAGCTTGTACTTCCATAGCTTTTTTAAAAAAGTGCTGTACAGATGAAAGCTCTTCCTGAAGTCAAGCAGTTGCATATCAACCATCCCCTTTCTCTCCATCTCTATAGCCAGGCATTTCATTACTGAAGGATATTTTGCTAGTTCAGGCTCAATTTGCACTTCATAAACCTTTTGACTGTTCTCTAGTACCTTCCTGGCCTCTTTGGAAGTGGACTTACTAGGTTTTGCTTCCTGTACTGTCCCAGGACTTGAAATAAGACTAAACATACCATGTTCTCCATCTGAAAGATAGGTACAATGCTGTCCCAATCACACTGAGACTTCCCTGAGTCAGCGTGATTTTTAGCTGTCACTCTCAGTCTTGGAGTGAATCCCACCCAGCTCTGTATGTCTGCATAGATCCAGCCTCTCTGAGCAGTCCCTACTGCTGGCCACCCTCCTTCTTCTCACCAAGCTCTGGCATAGATGAAGAGCCCATATTTCATGCCTCTTTGTTGTCTTTTGCTTGTTGATGGATCCCCATGGTTCACTACTGGCTATCTCCTCTGGAAATAGCACAAGTGTTGCTGCAAACCCTCCAGATCTCCAGTGCTGTGTGCGGGAAGCCTAGGCATGAGGCTTGTACCCTTTGGCATTGAGTCAAGCCTGGAAGGAGAGAGCTAGCTATGCATCTGAAACCAGCAAGGGGCAAATCTGCAAATCCCTGAGCAGCTCAGAGGCACCAATGTGCAAGAGCTGGGACTCATTTTGTTGTGCAACCAAACAGGGTGATAACCAAGAAGACTCAACCTCCACTGACTACTGTAATGATATGGAGTGAACTCTCCTGATTTTTTTTCTGTGCCGCTGATGAACATGACCTGCAAGGCAGGCTAAGAGCTAAGACCAACTCGCTTGCACCTCTAGTTACTTGCTAAGCCATTACCCCCTACACTTCCAATAAGGCTGCAGTAATGGTCACTCTGCTCACCACTGCTGTGCATAATAAATGAAAATGTGCCAGAAACTTCTGCTATTCATGGATCACAAATCCCTAACCCTTGTGCTGTCAGCCCTGTGTGATCTTGGCAACAAATCCTGTCTGCTCTGTCACAGAAAGAGAAAACAAAAAATATACATTACTATGATCAAAAGACAACTTTGCTTCCTCTTAAAGGAAAATGTAAGTTACTTCAAAGCCCTTAAGATGTTTTAAGGACTCCCTCACATCAGTGGTGCTCACACAGAAGGGTCTCTGTATGTCTTTGGCTGAAGATCTCAGATTTGAGTATATTAAAATGTGTGTAGATCTTCAGCTGGATCTCATAAGGAAGCTCTCTACAGCAAGGGCCTAACATCAGGCAACATACTTGCAGTGACGCATTTATTAATGCAGTGAGTTCAGCTCTGTTTCCTGCTTGCAGCGTATCCAACAAACAGACCTCAGTTGTTATTCCAAATGTGTTTATAATTACATTTTATTTCAGGCCTGCTGTATTTATACGTACTCCAGCTTAAGAGACATCACATGGACTCCCTTGTTTCCCGTACGATTGCTCTCCCACATGACGTGATGTTTTCCTGTAACCTTTGTGGACAGCCGCATTACCTTCTCCCACGCAGGCACAACCACAGCCCCCAACACACCTGCAGTTTATTGACTGGCATGCATGAACCAGACTGCTCAACACACAGCTCTCCAGTCTCTTTGTCATGCTCAGAAAAACTCTTTGATCTGTGGTCTCCTTGGCACGTGTGAGGTGGGACTACTCAGAGAGTGACCTCCCGGGGAAGATGCTCAGGTCATGGCTGTAACAGTTCTTGGCCTGCATGGATAAAGAGTAGCCCTCACATCACCCAGGGGGCAGCGTATCTTCCTGGCTTCTGGCCCACGGACAGCTACACTTTCACAACTTTTCAAAACGCCGTTAAGGGCATTTCACAAGACAACAGACTTGGGAACTTCAGACCCTTCCAGGAGAGAAGAGGTCCAAGTTTTTGTTCAGGCACCAGTGAGACTTTTCCTTCAAAGGCTGAGGGTTGGACTTAATCATCCTGGTGGTCCTTTCCAGCCATGATGATTCTATGGTTCTGTGTACTGTCACAGCTGAGATGGGTCCCTGGGAAACTGCTGCCTGGACAAACCATCTCCTTCTGCTAAGCAGTTTCTGCAAGTCCTTTGAATACAAGGTCCAGGATTTTTTATAGTATGTAGGCCTTGTTCTGTTTATCACTGCAAAACTTACACAGGAGTTAGCTAAATCTTATTTTCAGATGTGACTCAGGTCCTCAGAAGCTTAGGGAGTCAGTGGGGTTGTAAGTCTGGTTGAGACATGATTTGGTTTCATTTGAACAGGCAGGAAACATGGGACCTACAAAGACACACTGGCAAAGGCCAAAAAAGCTTACGAATTGCCCGTCATTTCACTTCACAACCACCAAACTCTTCTAACATCTATGTTCAAGACCAGTTTTGGGTCACAGGGAGAAAAAAACCCCATTTAATAAATGTACAAAAGGGGCAACAGATGATAAATATTGAAAGTTTAGTGCATTAGATGATGGTAAATCCTTTCTGAGCCAACATCAGATGCACTAGGTGGGAAGGAACTGAGTGACGTACTGGGAGTTAAAGAGAAACTATTTCAGCAGATTTTGCCATGAAAACAGTGTGTTCACTGTGCACCTTTCTCCACATGCCTTTCAATGCAAGAAATCTTCAAATAATGTGTCTACAACTTCCACAAAAGTAGCCTAATAGAGAAGATGATTTTCTGAGCTGCAATATGAATTCTTAAGAAGGTGAGAGCCCAAAAAGGAATGTTATTCTTGCATATTATGTTCTCACTGTAGGAAAATCTTGATGGAGAGCAAATCCTTAGACCGCTGACTCAGGAACAGTCTCTGCTTAGAGAAGTGGCAAATCATGACACTGAGCTCAAAGTTCTCCCTTCTGTATAGACAACAGACTGCTTCTGAAGCAGGAAAGAGAAGTTCCAAAGTAAATCCATATCAGGCTTTGTTCACCTTAACAAACCATGTGTTACAAGCTGTAGAAGGTGGACAGCTGTTTCAGTTCAGCAACCGAGGCAGCTAGTATTCAGAAAGGTATTTGTTGATGGTGGGGAGGTTTCTTCAGGCATTGGCAGGAAATGAAAGCAGAGAGGAAAGAGGCTATGAGGACAGGGTTAAGCTTGAGCTGGCAACAAACTGGCAATAAAACTGAGAGCAAAATGAGGCTAAGTAACAGAAAAGCTAGAGTGGTAAGACCAACACTTGGAAATTGGTACAACTCAGTTTTTAGCACGAAAGAGGAAGTCACTAAGCAACAGAAGACCAGGCAGCACAGACATGAGAGATAAAAGACAAACCAGCTTGGAGGTATGGAAAATGGGGGCAGGGAGAAAAGCCAAGGGCTGCTACTCATCACCATCTCTTTCCCTATTCTTTTTGTTTGTCCTAGGAACCAGCTCTTTCTACAGAGACCCATTCTCCTCTTCACTGGCATTTCACAGGCTTCAGGCCAATGACAGAAAACAAGACCACATAGGAGGAAACTCCAGATCATAAGTTAATACAGGCAGCAGCTCTGACCACATTTCAACCCCAAAGATCTTGCCCTTCTACCCCAACTCCTACACTTTGTCCTACAGTTACAAAGCACTTTGCAGCACCTTGTTTCCTGAGTAATTGAACTGTTGTGTAGATTAAACATTATCACAGATTACTTTAATAAACTACTTCTCTGAAGCGGGAAACCCCCTTGAATATAAAAAGACAAAAGACTGACAATAGAGGAAATCAGTATGTAACACTTTGATTGCCTGAACCCTAGTTGGGGCAGAACTGAAGCTTTGATGAAAACCTTAAAAATTCCATTTCGCAAACTAGTGAAGACCACAGCCTCAGGAAAAACTGGAAATTTCTTAGCAAATGAAAAAACTGTTCCTTTAGGTGTTGCGTGCATGTGACAATGCAGTGACCATTTGCCGCTCATTGCTTGAAAGGGTGCTTTATTTTGTTTCAGTACAGATCCAGTCCAGTTCACAGAGAACACATCAGTTAACACATATCTTCACTTTGTTGGACATATGGGCATGAACGCATGGCACTCACTTCACCATCCTTTTACAGGCAATTTATGCAACTTTTGCCTCAAAAGCTTACGTGTGGCAGACGGGTTTCAGCAGCATCCCCTACAGGACTACTGTAACATCATCTCCAGAAGCAGAGGAGGATGTGTATCTCAAGGACTGTGAAAGTAAACATATGTACACTGCCTAGGGATTTTACTTTTAAAATATTCTTTTTGACATTAACTTGAAAGTTTGTTTTAAAAGAATGTGTCCCTGAACATGTTTTTCCTTGAGGCACGTGTTTTTCAGGCTATGGATAATGATCTCCAGCAGCCATTGAGAGCTGAGAACTCCGAGTAGACAAATTTTTCCTAGAATCAGGTCTCCAGGTCTCTGTGAGCTGCAACAGAATCCAATAGAAAGAGGGGTAGCTGAATCTCAACAGAACAAAGCAGTCTTCTACGTTTAACCGTTCTACTGGAACCTGAAATAGCAACGAAGGCAAGTATGCTACCTAAATCAGCTCGTGTTAACCCACCAAATTTACCTTCTTTGTTAGACAGTAAGGTCTGGTAGCACTCCTGAGGTTTTTGTAAAGCATGAAAGGGCTCAAGACTCTGAAAGCTCAACTACTTCCCTGCATATGTGGGCTTGTACAAGGTGGTCTTCCAAAACACACTTGCACCTCATAGAACCTTCATTTCTTACAGCAAATTTCTATGACACACCGAGTACAAAGTCTTATCATCACAGAGGTTCTATCTTTAAGAGACATAAAGCTGACTAATACCAGAGGCAGTTATTTTCTATGTAGAAAACGAAAACCAAAGGCAGTGACTTATTTTAAATCATGTTGCCTGTAGGGGTGACAAAACCCCCACATCCTCCACACCTAAGATGAAACCAGCAGAAATGTGGAAAACACTCTCAGAGTAAGAACAGAATAACAGAAAAGGGACTCTAAAATACACTTCCAGTTTGAAACATTTAAAGGAGCTTAGATTTTCAAAGCTATTTTAAAAGTTCTGTGCATTTAACTTGCCCCCAAATACAGCACTAAGTTTCAGACCTTTCTCTCCTCTCAAAGAGCAGCAGAAAATAAGAAAACAGGAATGAGACAATGAAAGCAGTGAGTTAGTGTTTACTGTCAAACACAGAGAGTATTCTGTAAGCTGTCAAGACTAAGTGCAACACTGCAGCTCTGATTTTTCCTCTACTTAGAACAATCACGTTTGGAAACCCTCTAATAAAAACATCCAAAAGTTCAGACCTCCAGTTCTCAAAGTTTTAAACACAGCATCTTACAACTGAGAGAACACTGTCTTTTTATTTGTAAACCAGAGTTGAAATATTTTACAATACACTTATGATTTTGTTTTTCTAAAGAAATAGCATTTAAGAAAACAAAGAACAGTGTGCCATTAAATGTTAAGGACCATATTTTAAAAATCTCTATCGAAAAAGTTATATCAGTATGAATTTAAATTGCATTTTAAAGTCAACTACTTATGCATCTAAATGATTGACAATGGAGTGCAAAATTGGAAGTCCAGTTACAAACGCGGCTGCAGAGTTGTGCTCAAGATAGAAGAGGTCTACCCATGGCAAGCACAGCTACACGCTCACAAGCTAACTCAGCCTGTCTCAGCCATTAATAATCCTGCTGATCTGAGTGACACCATTGATTAAGCCAGTCTGATCTCCTATAAACTCTTCCTTTCTAATAAGGACAATATTAGACTAAAGCTTTCAGTTAAGCAATAAAACCTTTCTAATTAGCAACAAAAAAATAAAAACTACATGCTTGCGCTGTTTCAGGCACTTTCAAGATCATAGTTTATTTACTGTAGGTAAAAAGCTAGTATACAGATTAAAGGATTATACACCATCTAGTATTCTTGCTCTGAACATTAACCAAAAGTTTCTAAACACCTGTAAGCCCCACTATGAGTCTGCACTGTCATGAGGAAAAATAAGATCAATACTTAATTTTTTCAATGCGTAATATTTACACTGTGTAACCAATGGGAGATAACAAGCATCTGAACTGCAGTCATTACTCACTAACGGCCTATGTGCAGCACCTGCTAGGCCTAACTTGTTTCTGAAGCGTAAAGCAGATTATGTAGTTTAAGAGACAAACGGTAACTCATGTACGAAAGTAAAAACTGCCTTTAAGAGCTGAACTGCTCACGAGCCTCTTCAACACAGGAAGGGCAGAAAACCCAAAAGTACTACGGTGTACAGTGACAGAAAACAGCCTCGTTCCATACACTAAATACCAAAGGCAATGCATAGACTGAGAATACCTGGATGCAAACTCTGCAGACCTTGGAAAAAAACAGCCTTCACATAAATGCTCTCTACAGGAGGCCTTTCTTTACATCAAATGACAATGGTTTATAGCAAGTAAGGGGCACCAGGTGTACAACTAAGTAGATTTTGCAAAATACTAAGATGGGGCAGTCATTACTATACATTTGAACTCTATATACAATATAATGGAATGTATCCCCAACCCCAAACTGGTTCATGAAACAACTGGACCTTTCTACAGTAGTAGCCTTATGACTCAACTATCATTCTAACAAAATTATAAGTACACAGGAGACTTGCATGAAAAGTAAAATTCATGGGACCTATTGACAAAGCTGCTTAATGGCATTTCCACTTTTAAATTTTGTTAGATATAATTGAAACAACATCTGCATATAAAATGTCCTTCAACATGGAGCTTTGGTGATTTAAAAAGGCCCTTTTTAATCTGCTTGTACTGCAGAAGTACTGATGCATGCACACAACTGTGTCAGCTGAGACTAGTGATCCAGCTGCATGTACATTTCCCCCCTTGAGGTGCTTTCCATGTTAAACCACTTTAGTTAAACAGTAGGGTGAAAAATGGATAAAGCTAAGTACTTCGGATAACTCAAAGTTAACAGGAAATGGAATGCCAATATGGCAGTAAAACTTTTTTCCGTTGTTTTTAAACACGAAGGTCTCTTGTACCAGCAGAACCCTGTATACAGATACACAGAGAAGGGAATACACTACTTATAATCCCCATTAAACAAAATTCATCATGTGTGAAGGTACAAATTACAGAAAATATGAATAGTCAATAGAAGAGAAACAACTGGTTCACATGAAAGAAGAGAGAAGACTTCAGTCTGAATGCAGTTATTTTGTGAAAGCTGCTACAACAGCCCAAAGAACCTCATTTGTGTTGGCTTTCATACATTCAACCTCAGGGTCTAAATCCAGAAGCTGCCGCACTCTCTTTGTGGCTAAATCATACTGCTCATCCAAAAGGGGGGCAAAAGCGTTCTCCAGAACATCCGAAGCATGGGCTAAATAAACCAGTGCCAACAAGCGCTTGTCCATGCGATGAGGGTCATTCACCCATTTGTCAAGAACTGCTTCCTGCACCTTCTTGATGAGGCGTTGTTTGATATTGTTGTTGGTGAGAGGGTGCGTAGTCATGTCAAAAAGAAGGAAGTTCTGTTTCTCCGTTGTCAGCACACCTTTTTCCACTAGATTTTTAGCTAATCTTTCACGGACATTTCGTAGTTGGTAGTGCAACTTCAGCGGGTTCCATGTTTCACCTAAAAAAAGCAAGCAAAAATACAAACCATAAGACATTTAGACTGCACTACTACAGTAACATTCCCCACCCCACACTGTGGTGCAGAATGAGCTGTCAAACTTGAAGCTGACTACTACACTAAGACACTATGCTAATGTCAGCATTTCTCTGATCTCTGACCTACCCAGATACAGGCATAGAAAGACCATGAAATCTTCCTTGTAGGAACTTCAGTGTACATTTACAATGTGGATTGAATACTAAGCCATGTGTAAATTTAAGAATGTGTCACATAAAACACCCCTGTACTGAAGAAAAAAAACCGAACCAAAGAATCTCAAAAATTTAAGCATAAAAATATCCTCCACCTGTGCACTAGTCTGCTTCCAGCCTTTTTACCGTTTCAGAACAAGCATCATCACCTTTCTGTCACATACCTATCCTGTGCATATCTCTATTTCTTCAGGTTTTCATTCTTTTCTCCCTTCTTGCCATCAGGGGAAACGCTGACATACAGGGCAGGGGCTTTAATGTTTCTATAAAAATTATTTCTAATGATCCATTTGTTAGGTGGATATGAGTATACAGAAATAAAATCAGTACGGTGGGGACACCTTGTGACCAATCTACTCAATTACACAGACACTTGCGCCTGTACTGTAACCTCAAGCAGCACTCTTCGCATCTCTGATAAGGATGGATACAGTAACTAGGGATCTGGCCTTAAGACAATTCTACAGGAGTTTGTATTTTTTAAAAAAGTCAAATCACCCAGACAAAGCACCAAAACATTTTTCTTCAAAGGGTAGTCCTCTAAACCATGGAAAATGCAAAGAATCCAAATGCTACTTTGTAATTAATAATCAAAAGTAAGTAGAAATGTCGTAGCCACAGCACTCTCCACAACTGTCTTCAAAGAACCAGAGCTCAACAGACCTGAGCTGCAAGGCTGAGCAGCAGCCATTCCCCCTACTGACAAGGGCTGCCTTGTCTCACTGGTCTGCCCTAAGAGACACCACAGTAAGAGATGAGGGACGGCAATGACAGGGGTACGAACTTCTGTTTGTAAAACCATCCTGAAAACAAGAAGGCATAAAAAAGTGGAGAGATGTTGCTCGTTTGTGAAACTCTCAGGTATCAGCTGTTACCAGTAACAGAGTTAGATGGACAACTTCAGGCATCATTATCCCCACCCCACAGGGTCACTGTTGACATAACAGTGGGGTTTTTCCTGTACTGTTTGCACAAATGAAGTACAAGTCTGATCTACAACAAGGAATCTACATTTTCTTTGTTTTATAAAAAACAGCCTTGCCCTGATGATGAATTCTGGATACAGAAAAAACCCAAACACTACTAAATCAAACAAAGCAAAAGAACAAAAAAACCCCACTGAATGCTAAAAGATGGCCACGACTTATTTCAATTTATTTTTGTGTCCCCAGGATCCAACTGTAGGTGAAGTATATAAAAAATGTTAATTGCAGCTATAAAATTAACTGTTTTGGCAACAACTTACTCTGTCTATAAGAAGAGTTGTGTGACAAGTACTCACCTTGGAGACTGTTCTAAACAAGAAGTATCTGACATTTGAAAATATTTATTACATTTCTCACATTAATTGCAAAATAGAACTCATGATTCTTGTTTTACTACCAGCCAAATCTTTCTCAATTTTTACTGAGTCTGAGCAGTAAGCTCCTTATCACCTTCCTGTACTGAAATAACTGAACACTGAATCCATACGCTCTACCCTAACCCTCATATCTCCAATTACAGAGAAAGGCAGTTGTATCTCCAGGGTGCAGTCCTGATTTGCTTCAGAGACTGCAGAAGGCTCTCCTTCCACAGAGCTGAGATCTTCTGTAACACTTCCATACAGACCCTTTCTGTACAAAGTTAAGTCAAAAGCAACAGTTACTTATATTTGATTAAAGGCTACAATCAACAAGAGACTACTTTAGAGAAAAGACTAATTAGCTTCTTTTGCATACTTTCGACCCCAAAAACCTTACAACACAATCTCCAGGGATGCCAAATAATTAGCTTTATTTCTGGAAAAAGCAAACACTATGTGCAAGATTTACCACTAAGCAGTTCAATCCAATTTTGTACTGTTTCAGGAGGCTGGGTTTCTTTTATGTGTTTCAGAGCTTCATCAAGCAGAACATCACCTGTAGGTGCATCTGACTTGCAAATAACCTAGGATAGAATAAAATACAATAAGTATTCTGGGTTAATTAATGTAAATATCCACCAAAAACTAGAAAAATTTACCTGTTATGAAAAAACAAAGAACTTTCAAAAGTAAGGAACCATCACCAAGAACTTAAACAGCTGCCAAAAAACCCCATGTTTAGGATTTTAACCATAATGCTATGCCTAAGTCTTGGGTTATCTATAACTTCATTGACTAAAATGAATGGCATTAATAATATACATTATACCTTAACTTTTGTAAGGAAGAGAATCAGTAACTCAGATCTTTTGCATCCTCCCCAAAATGAAGAACACTGCTAACTACTCTCTAGTACCAGTCTACTTATTCAAAATACTGCAGTTAAACAGTAAGATGATGTGAAACTGAGAAATCAGTTACAAACAAAAAAATCAGGAAAACTGGTTTTCTTCTTCCATTCACAGAGAAAACCTGGTTCAAGACAACATAAGTAAGCTTTACAGCTCTGAAGAACACACTGACCAACAGGATTACATCCCATTCACTAGTAATCACAGAACATCAAGGATTGGAAGGGACCTCAGAAGATCATCTAGTCCAATCCCTCTGCTACAGCAGGATCACCTAGACCAAGTTGCACAGGAACATATCCAGGGGGGTCTTAAACATGCCCAGAGAAGGAGACTCCACAACTCGCCCTGGGCAGCCTGTTCCACTGCTCTGTCGTCCTCACTGTGAAGGCATTCCTTCTCACTTTCATACAGAACCTCCTATGCTCCAGTTAACAATCACTGCCCCTTGTCCTATCACTAGATGACATTGAGAAGAGCCTCGCTTCATCCTCCTGACATCCACCCCTCACATATTATTTATAAACATTAATTATGTCACCCCTCAGTCTCCTCCAAGCTAAAGAGACCCAGCTCCCTCAGATTTTCCTCGGAAGGGAGGGGTTCCACTTCTTTCATCATCTCCATTGCTCTACGCTGGAGTCTCTCCAGCAGTTCTATGTCCTTCTTGGAATGAGGAGCCCACAAATGGACACTGTATTACAGATGTGGTCTCACCAGGGCACAGTAGTGGGGGAGAAGAACCTCTCTCCATCTGCCAACCACCCCCATTCTGATCCACCCCAGGATGCTGTTGGCTTTCTTGGCCACAAGGGCACATTGTTGGCTCATTGTCATCCTGCTCTCCACCAGGACACCCACCCACTCACCCCCACCCCACCACTCCGTCCCTTTCTCCTACACAGCTCTCCAACAGGTCAGTCCCCAGCCTCTACTGGTACCCGGGGTTGTTCTTGACCAGATGCAAGACTCTACGTTTGCCTTTGTTAATTTTCATTAAATTTCTAACTCCTCCTGCTTCTTCCCCACGCAGCGTGCATTGGTGTAGACGCATTTCAGGGAGCGAGCTGAGCGCTCTGATTTCACCCTAGGACAGTGGTAGGCCTCATGGCCTTCATCAAGACCAGAGCTCTGTCCCACTGGTGCACAATCATCAACAATCCCACTCCCCTTCAAATCTAGTTTAAAGCCTTCTGAATGAGCCCTGTAAATTCCTGCCCCAGAATCCTTTTTCCCTTCCAAGTTCAACCTCTCCGATGTATACCTGTCAAGTCTGGTGCCTTATAAAACCAGCCAAAAGAACCCAAAGCCAAAACAGATGTATTAGACAAAACATGTATGTATTGAGAAAATCCCTACTATGCAGAACAAGTGTTATTTAGTAACTTCTAAAACTAAGCTCTTCCCTCAAGAAAGTACAGAACAGCAACGAACACTCACAGTAACAGAAAAAGATTTGAATACCTGCTCGTATACAGGTGTAAGAAGTTTTATACACCATGTTCAAATATTGTTTCTTGGTAGAAAAATTATAGCACCAAATGAAAACATAGATTAAGCTAGCCCAAGTCAGTATGTTTGTACTCAAACAAAATGCTAACAATAAAATCTGTTATTCTTTAGGAAAAGAAGAATTACTATAATTTCAGCTATTTCTGGAAAAAAAAAAAGAAACCCAAAACCAAATCTAGCACTTTATAAAAGCATCAGGTAGGTAACAGAAAAACTAACACACTAGAAGAGAAGTAGTGAAAGCTCTTATTTTTCTTTGCACTTCACACTAGTCCAAAAGATGTGCTGGAAAATACAGAACGGTTCTAATGAAATATATTCCAAGTATAGTTTTGCTCAGAAGAGAACTCTCTATGAACAATCTCTCTACAAACAATAAAGCAGCACAATACATTTTCATAGAGTCTACAGATGACACTGGAACGAGTTGCAGTGGAAGACAGCTTCAGCACTGGCCAGATAACCCCAAACTGGTGTGTGCAATGGGATGAAATGAAGAGGAAAAACTTCTGGAGCTATCTTTCTGAATTACTAACATATCATGGACTGAATACCATTTCCTATTTAGACAGTATATATAAAAGACAGAAACTAATATGTCTAATAAAAATCAGCAGGAATGAACCAGTCCACAATCCCAGACTACAAAGTTTGTTGAAACCAAAGCAAAAAGCATTTAAGATACTTTCACAAAGAGGGTATCAAATAGTAGCTTAGGGTGACTACTTCGGGAAAAATCAAAACTACCAGCTTATTAGTAGGTTCCAGGTAGCTGGAACATAGGAGGTTCCACATCAACCTGAGAAGGAACTTCTTCACAGTGAGGGTGATGGAGCACTGGAACAGGCTGCCCAGGGGAGGTTGTGGAGTCTCCTTCACTGAAGACATTTAAAACCTGCCTGGATATGTTCCTGTGTGACTTGGTCTAGGTGACCCTGCTCTGGCAGGGAAATTGGACTAGATGATCTTTTGAGGTCCCTTCCAATCCCTGCTGTTCTATGATTCTGTGATTCTAGAAATCCACAAGATACACAAGGTACTTTCAAAAGCTTCAACAGGTAAACAGATCACCTAGGATGCTCCTGGACTTTATTTTAAGAATATACACCTGCCAAGGAGGGACCAGAGGACCCTCATGAACTACTGCTGCATCAAGAGGAAATGGTCTCTTGAGATACTGTCCAGGTCTCAATTTTGGGGAGCTGGATATTATTCCAACCTTAAATCTCAAATATTTGCTTCTATGAACACAACTGCAATCTAATTCATACAATTCCTGTTTGAAACTAAATGCCAAGAATGCATATTCATCCTTCTGATTTACAAACCTGCGGCACAGAGTCACTCAAATACTCTAACCACACGGACGTTACTACATGTTTTCTACTTTGATATGAATAATCTGAATATTTGCAAGTTTCTCTATTTATACAGAAGCGTAATTCAAGTTGAGTTTCTAAGACACTAGACTGCAGCTATTAATAGCCACCTTTCAGGTATTTCTTTAATAATTAGCCCCAAAACACCCAACTTTTTCCTTACTTCTTTTTAAAACTGACACTCCAGCAGTAATGCAGTTTATTTGAAGTGTTCCGTATGATTAGTTCCATAGTAAACTTAATTACACTGAATAGAACCAGCCTGCTACTCATCATTTCAATTTAAGAGGTAAGATGTGAAGTCATATTTTTGATCTGTTGGGTTGTTTATTGACCTCTTTTTTTTTTTTTTTAATGGTTTAAGAGCTTTCCTTGGTTATTTGAGCTTCACATACATTTTTCTACCACAGCAAAAAAAAGTTTAGGAAGCTATCCTGAATATAAAGCAGCACCATGAGAGCTGGAGCATAAACATACAGGCTTTTAGAGGAAAGAGCTGGAAGGAATAAACTCTCCCATTCAACTCAGTCAGGACTGCATGCTCCCACAACGCACAGCAACTGTCTCCAAGTTTACCCTTCTCTGCAGCCAGCCATACAGCACTGCTTCTTCTCGCTTCTCTGCTGAATATCCACTACACACATTCTTCTGATCATTCTTACTCTCAAACAGAAGTATTTTCATTCCCATTTTCATGGTATTTCTCTTCCATCCCCTTCCCAGCCCATGGACACAAGCAACAGTGGCAGCCTGAACACATCTCTCCTGTCTTCGTGGTCACAATCTTTCATGAAAAGTGTATTAACAAACACTTCTTGGCTAAGTAACTCTCTTTAGGGTCATAACTGCACAAGAAGAGAGGGGAAACTGAGTGGCTTGGAGATCCTGTGTATTGAATCACCACAAAAGATTAAGCATCTACAATGGTTAATCTTCTGTCTTTACTTAATCAAAGTAGAAGAAGCAGTTAAGACCTTGGTTCTTCAAAGACTATTGCCCTTAGTTGTACTGCAAAAAGTCCTTACTATTTCTAATTATTCAGTGGTTTATCAGGACTTACATCTGCCTTGTATCCAACTGCTAAGGAAATTTCAATTATAAAAAATATTTGATTAGCATTTCTGCCCCATGCAGCTCTGCAATTATGCAAAGCTGAAGATTATAGTCAGTACAAGAAGTGCTTAAATTTCAGTATTTAGTTATAACACAAAAATTAACTCATGAATCACTCAGAACTGTCAGCTATAAAATACTAAACTTACTCTGATAAAGATTAGTCAGGATTTGTTTTTAAGAATTCTAATGATTTGTCTTCTGAGACTGCCTGCTGAGATGCCAGGATGATTACCTGCTGCTCATGTCAGTTAAGGATGGGGCAGACTCGCTCCTGGAAGGGACTAAGGTCCCAATATGCAGAGCTGACCCCCATCATAGGGAAGTCTGCAGTTTACTGGGAGCCCAATTCAGGGACATCACTAGGTTGCTCCCTAACCTGGTGAGATCAGCTGACTGTAACCCACTGTTGATCGTACAAACAAGTGGGGAGGAAACTATATTCAGTAGTCTGAGGGGAATGAAGAAAGACCTTAAGGCATTAGGACATTTCGTGAAGGACTCTGGGGCACAAATTGTATTCTGTTCATTTCCTTTTCGGGGTGAGGACATGGGTCAGAATAGAAGGATCAAGTACATCAACGCCTGGCTATGAGACTGGTGTTACAGGCAGGGCTTTGGGTTCTTTCAGACACCAGGCTTAGCAGATACAAACGGGAGGGATTTAACTCAGAGGGGAGAAAGGGTTCTGGGGCAGGAGCTGGCAGGGCTCATTCAGAGGACTTTAAACTACATTCAAGGGGTGGTGGGATGGTTGATGGGTGAGCACCAGAGGGGCAGAGCTCTGATCTTAAGGAAGAACAGGTGACCACTCGCTCTCCTTGGGCGAAATCGGAGTGCTCGGCTCGCTCCCTGAAGTGCCTACATACCAATGCACGCAGC
>VXBP01000508.1:0-17361 GCA_013400115.1 Rhinopomastus cyanomelas | reverse complement strand
TGGTTGTAAGCTGGAACATAAGAGGTTTCACATCATCCTGAGAAGGAACTTCTTTACAGTGAGGGTGAACAGGCTGGAACAGGCTGCCCAGGGGGGTTGTAGAGTCTCCTTCACTGGAGATGTTCAAGACCCACCTGGATGTGTTCCTGTGTGACTTGGTCTAGGTGATCCTGCTGTGTCAGGGGGATTGGACTAGATGATCTTTCAAGGTCCCTTCCAATCTGTAATTATTCTATGATTCTATTATTCACTTGCCTAAGTTAGACAGTCTAGACAGTCCTGAGTTAAGACAGTCCTGAAGCTTCGTGCTGTGTGAGACTGATAGCACCAGCTCAGGAAGGCTGTGATAGGAATATCAGGCATCACTTCAGGCATCACTGAAGGAAAAGTGTTTAGCGCCTCTTTGCTCTGTTTCCATCCATGAGGAGCATTTGTATGACAGAAAATAATCTTTCCCCCCGAATCTTCCCACTGCAGGCTGATGAGAAGCAGATCTCATTCCTACCACCAAGAAGCAAATTGCTTGCACAGAGGCAACCTGAATGGAAATAATGCCTCATATTTTCTCAAGTTTTGAGACTTTTACGCAAGCAAGCTCTGTTTTACCTGCTTGTGGAACAGGTGGCTTAGATGGCTTCCTGAACGTTGCTCCAATTTAATCTCCATGTGCGCTAAGATTGTATTTGTGGCTCTGTCAGTTTTCTGTAGATGCTATATGACACACCTGGACATACTCATTTACAGTTATCACAGACAAATAACACAGGAGGTTTTTTTGATAGCAAATATGTGGTAGTCCTGGAATAAGACTACAAGCAAATGGCATTATGTTACCAGCAGGACAACAGCAGAGACATTGCTTCTAGGTGGATGGAAAATAAACTAAACCTTAGTATCATTACTTTGTGAAAGAATTGAAAAATGCAGATACTCCCAAATTATTTATTCAGTAGTGGTTTTTAAAATTACATGGCCAGTAAAGGTATGTGATAAAAATATTTATGTCATATGGGATTGTGTCTGCTTGTTGTTACTTAACTTGCACCTTAAATGTTTGTCTATGAGACATAGACACGTTTCTTGACTATTTCTTTTTCAGGATATAAATACAGTAATTTCTGGCTGTAGAACCCTGATTGAAAATGTTAACTGTCAAACACTGATAGTATTTCCCCTGAAACCAAAACTCAGCACTTCATAGAATCAGGGTCTTGTGCTTCGTCATGTTCAGCTATACCTAGATAAAGTGTACTTCTTTCAAAGAAAAAATGTCATTTTTCCTTGCTGTCAAATTAAACTCACTTCCTAAATCAGCTTATGTGCTACTGATTCACATTCTTAATATGTGTCACACCATATTTTCTTGTGGCCTCAGAGAAACAAAGCTATGGTGTAGGTTGACACTGATTAAAAGATCCTCTACCTCCTCTAAAATTAAAGGTGAAGAATCACTAACTAAATCTGCATTTAATGTAAGCATGAGCAACATTATCAGCTCACTAACAACAGATGGACTATTAATACCTCAATCCCTTTGCTCATGATACAGATAAGAAAAAACAAATCTCATTCCTCCTTGACATAGGATTCTTTGCTTTTGTATCACTGCTGTCTAAATTCCAAAATCTGATTGGCAGGGATGAGCAGCTTCCGCGACTGAAAGGAGTGTTAAACACGTATGTCCTAAATCCTAGTTGAGGGTCTTCTGCTGACCGGCTGCACTAACCTCACACAGATCATCTTGTCAAGCCACTGCTTTCATTCTGATTCTTTGCTGGTCTCATTTACGGAACTGCATGCAGAAGTGTTCTCACAGTTAGCTTAAGCCTTATTTCCACAATGACCACTGCATGATCACTATGGTCCTTGAACATCTGATTAATAATGCTTGTATAAAACAGAGCCACTCAGTGCTGTAAATCTTTGCTGCATCAACACCTAAATTTGCCAGAAGGTTAATCCTATTTTTCTTCATGACAGCAAAAGCTTAACCAGAATGATGTTTTGCCAACTGCTAAAATTTTTAGAATTTATCTACTGAGGTACATATACTAGTACCCTGAACTTGAAATGAGTTATGAATCACATTAAGTCCATAACTTCAAGTTTGCTTTATTTTCAAACATCACATTGTTTCTGTGTTTGCTCAGCATTGGTAAAGTGATTTCTGACACTGTCATGTATTTTTTGGAGAGGCTCGTTCTTTTAGTTTTACACAGTGCTAAAGCATGTATCGTACTAGAGTACAGTCCATAGTGGTATGCAGTGACCTCAAGACTAGGGATGGCATGCAGATAGTAGGAATATCTGCCTGCCATTAAAGACTTGCATGAGGGATTAGGGTGCACTGTCAGCAAGTTTGCTGATGACACAAAGCTGGGTGGTGTTGTTGACACATCTACAGACTGTGCTGCCATTCAGGGAGACCTGGACAGGCTGGAGAGCTGAACTATAACAAGGGTAAGCACATCTGGGCAAGAAGAATCCCAGGTACCAGTATAGGTTGGGGACTGACCTGTTGGAGAGCAGTGTAGGAGAAAGGGACATGGGGGTCCTAGTGGAGAGTAGGATGACCGTGAGCCAGCAGTGTGCCCTTGTGGCCAAGAAGGCCAACGGCATCCTGGGGTGGATCAGAAAGAGGGTGGTTAGCAGTTTGAGAGAGGTTCTTCACCCCCTCTACTGTACACTAGTGAGACCACATCTGGAATATTACGTCCAGTTCTTGGCCCCTCAGTTCAAAGACACGGAGCTGCTGGAGGGAGTCCAGTGTAGAGCAATGAAGATGATGAAGAAAGTAGAACACCTCCCTTATGAGGAGAGGCTGAGGGAACTGGGTCTCTTTAGCTTGGAGAAGAGGAGACTGAGGGGTCTCTTTCTTACCATGCTCTCTTTTTTTAGAGCTCATAGATACACTAAAAGGAAAGGAAGAACATGGCATACTGTTTATAAATATGTGAAGTGTGGGTGTCAGGATAATGGAACCAGGCTCTTTTCAATGTCATCTAGTGATAGGATGAGGGGCAATAGGTGCAAGCTGGAACATAAGAGGTTCCATATAAATGTCAGAAGGAACTTCTTCACAGTGAGGGTGACGAAGAATTGGAACAAGCTGCCCAGGGGGGTTGTGGAGTCTCCTTCTGTGGAGATGTTTAAAACCCACCTGGATGTATTCCTCTGTGGCTTTGTCTAGGTGATCCTACTGTGTCAGGGGGATTAGACTAGATGATCTTTTGAGGTCCCTTCTAATCACGTTTAATGACGTGTTTTTCTCCTCCATGTCTTACAAAATCCTTTATGGTAGTCCACAATGAGTTATCTTTTTGAAGTGCTCTGTATTTAGTACAGGCGTACTTCTTATCTTGACAATTTTCGGTTCTTGTGGCTTGATTCTGCTCTCTGATTAGATTATTCATGCCTGCAAAGAATGGATTGATACATGTAATTACAAGAACCCATAAATCTTCTATGCAATTTGTATTGATTAATTTGATTTCCCTTAGGTATTCATTAGGATAAATACATTTGCTTATTTGAAAAAAACCCAGAAAACAATGAATAAATAGCATTGTTTAAATGTAGCTCATTAAGCTTGTTATATTTCCATATTCTTTGTGAAACTAGCTTATTAACTGACATTTCAGCTGTTTGATATGTTTCAGCTTCATCTGCTTACAAGCATCTTCAAATGCTTGTGCAGGACACAGAAAAGTTTCAGTCAACTTAGGATTTACAAAGCTTTTAACTATATGTGTATGCAGCATTCAACACTGCGGGGCATCATATTTGAGATAATTAATATAATGTACTAACAAGGCAATTTACATTATAGAGTTATTGTTATTCTAGATCATTGTGCACATAGGAAACATTGTTTTCACAATCCATTTAGTATTTGTCACCTTGTAATTGGATCTGTCATTTTAGCAATCAGTAACTCAAAATCATGAAGAACTTTGGTTTGTTGCAGCCCCCTTTGACTTAATGGCCTTGAACAACAACTTTCTCTGGATTAGGCTCATATCTGACTTCCTTGGTCAGTAACTTTTAATTACAGAATCGTAGAATCATTAGGGATTGGAAGGGATCTTGAAAGATCATCTAGTTCAATCCCCCCACAAAAGCAGGATCACCTAGACCAAGTCGCACAGGAACACATCCAGGTGGGTTTTAAACATCGCCACAGAAGGAGACTCCACAACCCCCCTGGGCAGCTTGTTCCAATTCTTCGTCACCCTCACTGTGAAGAAGTTTCTTCTGACATTTATATGGAACCTCTTATGTTCCAGCTTGCACCTATTGCCCCTCATCCTATCATTAGATGACATTGAAAAGAGCCTGGCTCCATCCTCCTGACACACAACCCTCGCNTTGAAAAGAGCCTGGCTCCATCCTCCTGACACACAACCCTCGCATATTTATAGACATTAATGAGGTCACCTTCAGTCTCCTCTTCTCCAAGCTAAAGAGACCCAGCTCCCTCAGCCTCTCCTCATAAGGGAGGTGTCCTACTTCCTTCATCATCTTCGTTGCCCTACGCTGGACTCCCTGCATCAGCTCCGTGTCTTTGAACTGAGGGGCCCAGAACTGGACGTAATATTCCAGATGTGGTCTCACTAGTGTACAGTACAGGGGGAGAAGTACCTCTCTTGACCTGATAACCACCCTCTTTCTGATCCACCCCAGGATGCTGTTGGCCCTCTTGGCCACAAGAGCACATTGCTGACTCATAGTCATCCTGCTGTCCACCAGGACTCCCATGTCCCTTTCTCCTACACTGCTCTCCAACAGGTCAGTCCCCAACCTGTACTGGTACCTGGGTTTGTTCTTGCCCAGATGCAAGACTCTACACTTACCCTTGATATAGTTCATTGCATTTCTCCCTGCCCAGCTCTCCAGCCTGCTCTTGCTAAATGGCAGCACAGTCTGCTGGGAATGTCAGTGACAATACCGAGCTTTGTGTCATCAGCAAGCTTGCTGACAGCACATCCTAAACCCTCATCCAAGTCATTAATGACCAGATTGAATAGAACTGGTAGCTGTACCTACCTTTAGGGGTGTCCTCTAGATACAGGCCTCTAACAAAACTTTGTCCCGTTGACCACCAGTCTCTGGCTTCTATCCTGCAGCCAGTTTACGATGCACCTCACTATCCGATCATCTAAACCACAGTGCCTCAGTTTGGCTGTGAGGATGATATGTGAGACTGCGTCAAATGCTTTACTGAAGTCAAGATAGACCACATCCGCTGCTCTGCCATCATCTATCGACCTGGTACACCCTCATAAAAGGCTATCAGGTTGGTCAAGCAAGACTTCCCCTTTGTGAAGCCATGCTGACTGTCTATAATGACCCTTCTGTCCTGATTTGTCTGGAGATAGTGTCCAGGACAAATTGTTCCATCACCTTTCCTGGGATGGAGGTGAGGCTGACTGGTCTGTAGTTACCTAGGTTCTCTGTCTTACCCTTTTTGAAGACTGAAGTAATATTTGCTATCCTCCAGTCCCTAGGCACCTCTCCTGATCCCCATGACTCAGAAAAGATGATGGAGAGTGGCTTAGCAGTTACTCCCACTTAGACTCCCTTAGTACACGTGGGTGCATCCCATCAGGGCCCATGGATTTGTGTACATCCAGTTTGATCAACTTATCCCTAACTCAGTCCTCTTTAGCCAAGACAAGCTCCTCTCTTGCTTTAACTTCCTGTGGGGCCTCAGCAGTCTGGGGCTTGATATCAAGACAACCCCCAGAAGTATAGACAGAGGCAAAGATGGTTTTCAGTATCTCTGCTTTCTCTCTATCCTCTGTCTCCAGGGCACCCACCTCGTTCAGCAGTTTGCCTCTAGTTTTAGTTTTACCTGCAATGTATTTGAAGAAGCCCTTTTTGTTGCCCTTGACTTCTCTTGCAAGGTTGAATTCAAAGGAGGCCTCGGCTTTTCTACTTGCATACCTACATTCACCAGAGTCTTATAATCATCCCCAAGTGGCCATCCCCTCCTTCCATAACCTATAGGCTTTCTTCTTCCTCTTCAGTTTGCCTAGCAGCTACCTGTTTAACCATGCAGGTCTTTTGGCTCCCGTCCTTGACTTCTTTTCTGTTGGGATGCTCTTGTGTTGTGCCTCAAAAAACTGATCTTTGAATGTTAACCAGCTACCCTGAGTCCCTTTACCTGCCAGTACTCTGTCCCACGAATCCTTGAAACACACTTTTAACTTTGTGATGCAACTAGCAGCTCTTACAGAACTGGATAATTTCTCTTTAATCAATACACATGGAATGAAAACACAGCTGTAGCAAATAGTTGAAAATTAGTACTCAGTTCTGCAGTAAATCCCACTGTTTGAGTGGGGGTTTTTATTAATTCTTGTATAACACAGACAGTGTTCAGTGGTGACTGTTTTCCACATGTTGCAGGAAAATATAATAAATATTGTGAATGTTAGTGCAATTTATACATGAAATCTAGTGGTCAAATTATCACTAAATGTTTGTGCATATGCGCAAAACCTGAATTTAACAATGAAACTGTAAATAAGAGTTGTCACATCCTATCTTCAGCCTTCCTGGTAGGAGATTTCTTGCTGTCCTCCTTGTTTTGTAAGTAGAGACCTGTTTGCAAACATCCTGGATCCAACTACTTTACAGCATGCCACAAGAAGGACACAGCAGAATATTAGGGATGGGAAGGGACCTCAAAAGGTCATCTCGTCCAATCCTCCCACCACAGCTCTACTCTGAGTTATGAGCAGGATATGAGCAGTGTAGTGGAAAAGAACCCTTGGGCTGCTTTTTACCTAGGGATCAGGAGTCAAATCCCGATGTCACTTAACTAGCGAAGATTTAATTTTGGTAGGAGTAGGGTCAACCTGCAAATCTGTGAAAGAGTGAGCGTGGCCATGTGCAAATGTCGTGTTCCAAGAGACTGTCTCATTTAAAATATAATCTTTTTAAACATTTCAAAAATAGAGTGAAGCTAGGAGTGCCTGTAGAGTCCACGCATTAAGCTACTTCTGACTCAGAGTATAAGGCAGCTGTAAATGGCTTATCTAAAATTCTTGCTGAGTCACCAGCATAAATCCTGAACATTAACATATCCTCTGGTATGATGCAAATATTGTACAGCTGAAGAAGGGGTAAGCCTGAAGTCTGTGTTTTTTTCCAATGCCCTAGGATTATCTGAATCAGCTATATCAAATCCCTACACGCAAACAGATACCAGCTTGGTGATTCATAAACATTCATATGCCCACATTTATCACGTAAACTTTGAAAGCCAGGCTTGAAAAACCCTCTTTCGCTCAATGAGCAATTATTCACATAAGGGGACATCTAAGTAAATATTAATGTGAGTAACAACTCACCAGCATGAGTAGATATTTCACACAAGGGTTTTCAGAGGATGTTTGCTTTTCACTCTTCCTTGTCTAATTATATCCTGTCACATCTAAATTATAAAACCATATAGTTTTATAATAGTCAAATAATTTTCGAAACATAACTAAAGATGGTCAGAAAGCTTTTTCCAATGTCAGATAATTAACTTTATCATAACTTTACAATAAATGTATTACGATTGTTCTTTTTATGCGCAGTAACATTTATTTAACTTTTAACTTGAATAATTTTTCCAGTTTTTCATTGTAGCTCTTCAATTAGTTTTCTTTCTCTGGCATTGTACACGGTACTAAAATGCTTAGTTCCCAAAGTACGAAAACTTATATTAAAATCCCACCTGAAGTGAAACTGATTTTGTATTTCAGGTAACACAGCTTTTGTAATCAAAACTGATGAAGTTGTAATGGAGCATTTAAATTTTGTATAGATCTCTGCTTTTAAGAAGAATATCAAAATTCTGGTGTAAAGTATTAACATAGAAGAAATAGTCTCCTGTAAGACTGGTGACTGCTTCATAAACAAATCCAGGATGTCACTTAAATTAATCATGGTTTTCACAGAGATATGCAGCTGCAGTTAATCTTACCTCCTATTTATCACCTTATTGATTATTGAGCTAATTTCATTTTTTGCTTTAGATCAAATACACAAAAAACAATAGTGCATGAGGAAGTAGAAGACAGGAAGAGGGAACTCAGTTTTCTTCATCTAATGATCGTTTTCTGAATACACACAATGACTGCAAGATCCAAATTGAGAATTATGTTGCTAGGAGCAACGCCATGCCAAGTATTCTCCCAGCAGCCTCGGTTATTACAGCTCTGTCTACTTATCATCTCTTGTATTCTTTAGATGTAATGTACTTCCTACTGATTCAATTCTCATAGCCTTCCAAGTCAACCATTTCTTCTGGAAAGCCCACAGAGACAACCACCCAAATTGTTTTGTTCCAGTAACATATCTAGAAATGAGATTATGTCAGAGAGAGGTAGAACATAGCAGAGTTTAGTTAATGACAACTGTTGTTTCCCAGGACACTGAAAATAGCACTTCTATGTTTCCATTTGAAGTTCTCTGACTCTTGAGATGGAGGAGCTTCTGATCAACACTGAGTATGTTGGCACACATGTGATGAATGAGTACACGTTCGAGAGCTTGTTGCCTGAGAGCACAGGAAGAACCACTATAAGAAATTTGTGATCACTTCTCTATTTGTGAGGGTGCAATCACCTACAGATAAAATGATGTTCATCTACATTTTTTGAAGTTGGAAAATGAGTGTAAATCTGATAAATTCTACCTCTAGCTATCTGATTTATGGCCTGTCTGAGTTAGAAATGTTTAGTTACAGAAGAAGTTTCAGGTACGGTAAGGACTAGAACTTGATCTGACACATTATTTCCCATATTTCAATAGGGCCAAGTGTTGGGTCATGCATTTTGGTCACAACAATCTCATGCAACGCTTCAGGCTTGGGGAAGGGTGGCTGGAAAGCAGTCTGGCAGAAAAGGACCTGGGGATTCTAACTGGCAGGCAGCTGAATATGAATCAGCAGTGTGACCAACAGGAGAAGTGATTGTCCACCTGTACTTAGCACTGGTGAGGCTGAACCTTGAGTACTGTGTCCAGTTTTGAGTACCTCAGTACAAGGGAGATATTGAGGTGCTGAAACAAGTGCAGAGGAGGGCAATGAAGCTGTTTAAGGGCCTGGAGAATAAATCTTACACAGAGAGATTGAGAGAGTTAGGCTTATTTAGTTTGAGGAAGAGGAGGCTTAGGGGAGACCTCATTGCTCTCTATAGTGATCTGAAAAGACATTGTAGAGGTGTTGGCGCTCATCTCTTCTCACGGGTAATTAGTTACAGAACCAGAGGGAAGGGTTTCAAGATTCAACAAGGTAGGACAAGGTTTAGACATCAGGAAAAAATTCTTCACAGAGAGAATGGTCAGGTACTGGAATGAGCTGCCCAGGATGGTGGTTGTGTCACCACCACTGGATGAATTTAAAGGTCACTTAGATGTATTGTTGAGGGAAATGGTTTAGGGGTGAACTTGTAGAGTAGGGTTGATGGTTGGACTTGATGATCCCAAGGGTATTTTCCAACCTGGATGATTCTGTGAATTTATGTATGCGTGCATAGAGTTGTATACGTATATGTATTTTTATATATTACATATACAAACACGTACCCACAGACGTCAAGGCATAGCCTGACATTTATCCTATTTGTGTTAAAGCTTACTCTCAGTATTTGATTTTGTTTGTACGAGGTGAAAGACAACCCTTCGCTGTACATAGAACATAAAGCAGTATACTTAAGGCACAAAAAAGGTCAGCACAAGGTTAATTACATTTCACAGAAAGTATGAGTTCTTTTCATAGTAAAAGTTTAAAGCACCAGCTGGCAGCACTGGCAGCAAACTGTGGGGTTGTGAAAAAACAATCAATATACCAAAACAAAAAGGAAAATCCATACTTTGTAATTAGTAAGCCATTGTAGTTGTGGGAATGATATAATTGTAAATTCAATATTTGCTCAATACTGACAAAAATAACCCAACTATTCATTTTGTGAACGAGTTTTTTCTTCTAAACATACTCTATTTAGAAACTGGAGAGGAGAAATAAAAACAGAAAAAAAAGTATTACCAATGGCTTTCAAAATACTCTAGGATTCAAAAGCTTAAGAGACAGAAATATATGTATATAATTAAAACAAATAAATATATTTTAAGAAATCTCTTACTAAAATCTAATTTCATTGCTTTTTTCCTGCACTTTTCAGGGTAAAATGGAATTCAAAGAATAGAAGCCAAAAAGAAGACTTGGAAGCCTCCATGAAATGTGTTTTTCATAACAATGTTATGAAAGGCCACTGTTATCACTTCAGAACATTAAGAAACACCCTACAATGCACACAAACAGTGACAATCCAGTTTTACTCTTTATAGCGTTGACAACCTTGGCACTTGCCATCATGTAATTCTGAAGACTGCCTTTCTCATACGTCTTGCATTTATTAAAAATATCACAAAGAATTGGGCAAAAATTAAACCTAAATGTAGATAATCACTCTTGCTTGCTTCTTCTCTTTTTTAAGATCATGTACAGTTCATAGCAGAGTAATAAACCCAGCTTCCAATTTGCTGGCATAACAGGCAGATTTTTTTCTAAAGTCTACTCAGTTATAGCCTATCATTCACATGTAGTCCTAAAATAATAATTAATGCCACAGTACAAGGTTAATTGCTGAATAGGATTACCAAGATGTTTACAGAGTTCTAGGAAAAAAATTGCAATGACAGCAACTTAATAAAATTCTTAAAGCAAACGTGCAGTTTGTTGATGTGGAATTAGTGGTCTAATGAATAATGGGCTGATGAATACCTATATGAATGGAAAATACTGTAAGTCAAATACATTTAAGTCTAGCTAACAAAACATTTGTGAGCTTATTTTTTAAAAAAGGATAGAAAATAAATGCAATTCTACCATAAACCAACTAGTTTATCTATGACCACCCTCAAGCTATATAAAGTACTTAGTGTGAGATTACCCACATAGGATTACCGCCTCAGTCTAAGCACCACTGGATATTCACAATGTGTGGTCTATCCATTTTGTCTAAATTTAGCTAAAAACTGTTATGTGTCATAGGTTAATTTCTGTACTCATGACATGACATGACAGGTTAGAGAACCAAACAAATTCCATCATATGACTACCACTATAATCAGTGGATATCCATTCTCCATGGTACTCACTATAAATGGCATGTAGGAGGGCTGAACTCTTTCTCTCTCAGTCTCATGGCCTGAGCCATGAGGTGGACAGATAGGCTGCAGATCTGCTGTTTCTGCCTTACACAGGACCTGGTGAAAGACAGTCCCTCTACATCTCCTTGCCTGATAGCTTCTAACGCTCCTTTCTATTTTTATTCAATATTCCCTCATTCCTGATTCACTCTTAGTATCATTTAATGCCCATATCCATTTTCTTTTCCTCCCTCTCTTCCACCCTCCCTCCCTTCCTCCCTCCCTCTCTTTTTCTCTTCTTCCTACTTCCCTTCTTTCTTTCGCAATTAAAACTACTGCCATTTCCTAGCCACCCACTAGACAGTAGAGAGAATGCTTTTCTTATTTTATTTCTTTTTTTAGGTTTCTGCATGGTTTGGCTGTTGCATCTGCAGTAGAGGAGGGTTTATAGATTGGGTTTTTTCCTCTCCTTTTTCTGTTTCTTGTTCTTTTTCAATAAAACTTGTTATTTTTCTTTACTGTAATATTGTCTTTGTTTTTATTGCATTTTCAAGACTCGAAGAAATCAAAACCAGGGCATTTTGTCACCATTAATTAGGTCAAAACAGCTGTGTTCATTAGGCCCCAGTCAGGTCTTTGTTAAAATGTCTCTAATTACAAACATAATAGCGGTTCATAATTTATGAAGCTCATAAATCAATATAAAGCTTCATTTATAAAGCTTTATATTTTTCCCCTGAAGACATGAAGATTTAAAGGCATGTCAGACTGAGAAACTGACAGATATCTGCAATGACACTGAGAATAAATAAATATGTAATAACATACTCAACCTTAGCATTTACAGTATTCCTTCCATGACCCTTACCTATCTTTTGCATAACATTTTTCATAACATATTTCAAAGCACTTTCGCACTTCATTCATGCCCTATAGAAACTCATATAGTCTAATGTATCATGTGAAGAGGTGAAGAATTTGGCTCCCAAAATGCTAGAAATATTTACTCTATTGGAAAAAAGAGTGGGCTAAGACACTGTGCAAACCGTGGTTGTAGAGTAAGCTGTGAGACTTCATACTCTTAAAAAATCAGAAATTACTTAACTAGCCTTGCCCAACTTGAACTTCTTAATAATAATGATGTGAAAATTGAAACGACAAGTAATATTTTCAAATTGGCTTGGCAGCAAACCAGCGTATTTCTTTCCCAGTTTTCCTAATTCATCGATATAGTCCTCCTCAGCCTATGGAACCACTGAACACAGATGTAACAGGTCTCTGTTTCCTTGGGCCTCACAAGTTGTAATCTGCTTATTTTTATGTGACTATATGTCTGCATAGACTTTCTTTCCAGTTATAAAGTGTGTTTGTTAATGATAGCAGCATTCAAAAAAGAATCACCATACGTCAAACATAAACAGTGGTGTATAGAAATACAATAAAGTGAACTAGTGTTCAGAAAATGCTGAAGGCTAGAACATCGACAGCTCCCAACTATTAAACTTCTTTAAGATCCTGACCGACATGCTTAGAAACAGAAGTAGCTTTAGCAGGAACTTTGCGAAGTACGTTATTTGAAGGCAAGCAGTGAACAGCAAAAAGACACTAACATAACATCATTACTTAATATGAATCCAAGAATAAAACATGACCTTTTTTAATTTCACAATGGGTAGAGTCATGGAAAGTATTTTGAGAGCTTAAATGCAGATACAAGCAAGGTCACACTTCACATTTGTTTAACAGGACTGCTAGAGAATGAAGTAAACATCATGTTCTCCCACATCCCAAATTCACTGATCCTTTTATACAGTTACTGCACACCGAGGAACATTACAAGAATAAATTTTCATCACACTTAATTTTGTTCCCATAAAAGTTGGATAGACTGAATATGCTTTCTCAGAAGACAGCAGTTAAAGTTGCTTACTGTAAATGAATTACAAAAACTTTATTTCTTCTGGAATAAAATACATGTTCTAAATCTAAAAGCTCCAAATTCTGTAGTTTATTTAGGTTATGTATTTTTTGAATTATGCAAGGTTAATATACTCAAGTAAAGATATTACTCAGAGATAACACTGACAAGTTACTTACTGGAGAAACAGTAAAAAATGAAGCAACCTCAAGAGAATTTTTCTTAACATAGAGCAGGATCAGTTACATCTGCCTTACTACTGAAATATGCATATGAATCTAACACCAGTGGTGACTGAGACATTATGCCCCCCCAAACAACATATCGGTGAGCTTCACTATCCTACCATTAAACCACAGATCATCCCACAAAGAAGTAAAAATAAGACAAGGGGAACATAATTCAAAGGAAGATTGAGGAAATATTTAGGTAGCACATACAGAGCTGTATCTTCTGATGTAATTAAAACTATGTTGGTTTTAATCATATGTCATTTGTTGATATTTTATGTGCCTTGTACCACCTGAGATTTCTCACAAGTATTTTTCCATTGCTAATATTTAAAATGCAACTCAAACATGTGGAGGAATCATCATAACCACTTTCTGCTTCCTTACTGAATGGAGGTATTCAGGGTCATGTCATGGTGAAGTGTATTTGATTTCATAGAACCAGAATATACTTTTTGCTGGTGGCCTCTAATATTTGCTTAATGTTTACTGCTTTTATGAATATTTTATCCAGAAAGCTTACTTGATTTAACACTGGCAGAAGCAACTACAAACAGTTTAAACTTAGTATCACTTAATTCACCTTAAAAAAATGCTTAATGAATTTAATAAAATTGTGAAAATTTACTCACCTGTACCACCATAGCAGACTGCAAAGGCTGGAAGAACAACTAATCCTAAAGTCACATAAAAATACTATACTGTAATATGAAAATCAGCTGCATGATAATTATGTCAGTGAGACAGAATTTAGAAAAGGTTTTTTACCTGATCTTTCTAAACTTTATTATTCAGAACTCTGAGGTACTGTGGAACACTCCAAGGAAATCACTAGATGTCAGTGACATTGGTCTTCTAAAATTTGAGTACAGAAAGCATTGCTGGGCCCTGTGTCTCAAATGCAGTAATATCTCAGTCTGCTTAAAACCTACTTGGAAAATAGTCCTTCACAAACCGTGCAAAATTAGTCATTCCTGTGTCCCTTTAATAACCTTTAAGAAAGAGTAACATAGAAAAAAAGGAAAATTTAAAGGGGATCTGTAGTCTTCAGACCAGCTTCAGCAGCAGCAGAAATATTCAAGGCGACATAATACAGTTGTTCTCCTTTTGCTCTTCATTCATTGTCTGGATAGACCTAAGCTCATGCTTAACACAATAATGCTATTTATATTCCTTTCAGTGGTTAAGAAGAAAAACACACTCTGGTGTGAAAAGCCTGAAGTTATAACCCAGAATATTCAGAAAAGGCAGATTAAATGACCTAAGAGGCTTCCAACTCTGTATCGTTGCTCTTCACTTAGCGTTCATGCTTTCTAGCTGTACTGCTGGGCAACAGCATCGAACTCACAATGCATTAACCCGAAGTACTACAAAAGCACTTACTTCAACGGGGCTGCTTTCCATCACAAACAGCTGCATGTGGTTACTATTAACCACCAAATAGTGATTAGTGTCATGAAAAAAAAGAATCTTAATGGGTTTCTACAAAGACAAAGGATGAAAATTTTTTGTTTGCTAATGATTGTTTGCTGTCTAAAGAGGAAGGATTAGTGCTGAACACAGGAGAAGGAAAGGCTGGTTTCTGAACTCCCAAATGTTTTCAGTTGAGGGATCTGCCAAACTTACTACATGCTTAAGGAAAGCTATCATTTCTGTCACTGGAAGACTACTAGAACTGTGATTTACTAAGTTATTACGCGAAGTTATATTCATGCATTTGAGTTTTGTTTTATTTGCAGTGATGATAATTTATGAAAAAGCATTGCAGAAGGCTACAGGAAATTTTATTCTTTATCAGTTTTTTTATTCTCTATCAGTTTTAACTCATTAAATGTATTACATAGTTACAAATGAGAGAGTAACTTCATATTCCATATATTATAACTGCGTATACAACTTATGCATAAAAGCTTCAGCCTATAAGGCTAATTTCTTTTTTCAACAGTATTTGATTATTCCGGCATCAAGCACAGTTTTGGCTTAGGAATCTTTGAAAGAGGTTGCCGTTTCATTGATGGTTACTTGGATGGATATTTCTTCCTTAAATCTATCCAATTATTTTTTGAAAAAAAATAGGATCATACTAAGGGGTCAGTCCTGTGGCTACACAGTAAAGAAATAATGATGTGTGTCATGCGTAGAGGTCTCTGTACTGCCACGCAGAACACTCCGAATGCCGGTCCGCAAACGCAATTTATTGAGGTTTTTGGGTAATATGGAGATTCCCTGAACGGGAAATCTTGGGGGAGAAAAGGGGCAACTGCTGAGGGTCTAAATCTCTCATGGGAAAAGCTGGGGATCTACAGGATCCGTGCTCGTTCAGCAGCTTTATAAGGCAGTGAAACCGGAAGTTGTAGCCAGACCACGCCACGCTCCGACAGTGCCTATGCTTTAGCCACTTTATCTGATTTAGCTGCTTCAGCTGCTTCAGCCAACAGGGGGAAAAAAAAATTAAAAACCAATTGTTAACAACATGACAGCAGAGGAAGACCAGGCTATGGTCACCAATGAACATGGATGTGGAAACCCAGACAGAGGTCCCCTAACAAGATGACAATGTGCAGGTCAGAGGCTGCCAGGAATGTAGCACTTGTTTGTGTTTTCCTGGCTGCGTATGGTCCAAGCAGGTAGATTATGTGCTTGACCAGGTGGAGCAGTCGCAAGATGAGGTTGAAAAGCTGCAGGAGGAACTAGAAAGGCTCAGGAGAGTGAGAGAGGCTGAAATAGAGGTAGACTGGTAGAACCAGGCTCATCAGTCCGGACAACAGCTAAATAAGTGCCAGATTCAGTGGGGGGCCTCTATCATACAGTTCTCAGATGGAGGACAGAAGCCCAAGCAGAAGGGGTGAGTGGAGCCAAGTACAGGGTCATGGCAGTACACCTTTGCATGCCTCACCTTCCCAGTTGCCATTGAGTAATAGATATAAGCCCCTATTGGAAGGCAGGCAATACAATAAGGATGTAGAGGATAGCAAACCCATACTGAAGGTTCTAGCAAGATCACATAAATCCAGGAAGTCTTCCAGTAGTATGACGACCTCCACAAACAAAGTAAGAGTCCTAGTTATTGGAGACTCGCTCCTGAAAGGGACTGAAGGCCCAATATACAGAGCTGACCCTCATCACAGGGAAGTCTGCAGTTTACCCGGAGCCAAATCAGGGACATCACTAGGTTGCTCCCTAACCTGGTGAGATCAGCTGACTATAACCCACTGCTGATGATCCAGACAGCTGGGGAGGAAGCTGAATTCCATAGCCTGAGAGGAATGAAGAATGACCTTAAGGCTTTAAGATATTTGGTGAAAGACTCTGCAGCACAAATTGTATTCTCTTCATTTCTTCCATTTTGGAGCAAGGACACAGGCCAGAATAGAAGAATTCAGTCCATTACTGCCTGGCTGCAAGACTGGTGTGGCAGGCAGGGCTTTGGGTTCTTTGAAAGGAACTGATTTTATCAGGCACAAGACCTTGCAGATACAAATGAGTGGGGTTTATCTCAGCGGCAAAAAAGGGTTCTGGGGCAGGANAAGGGGTGAGTGGAGCCAAGTACAGGGTCATGGCAGTACACCTTTGCATGCCTCACCTTCCCAGTTGCCATTGAGTAATAGATATAAGCCCCTATTGGAAGGCAGGCAATACAATAAGGATGTAGAGGATAGCAAACCCATACTGAAGGTTCTAGCAAGATCACATAAATCCAGGAAGTCTTCCAGTAGTATGACGACCTCCACAAACAAAGTAAGAGTCCTAGTTATTGGAGACTCGCTCCTGAAAGGGACTGAAGGCCCAATATACAGAGCTGACCCTCATCACAGGGAAGTCNCAGAGCTGACCCTCATCACAGGGAAGTCTGCAGTTTACCCGGAGCCAAATCAGGGACATCACTAGGTTGCTCCCTAACCTGGTGAGATCAGCTGACTATAACCCACTGCTGATGATCCAGACAGCTGGGGAGGAAGCTGAATTCCATAGCCTGAGAGGAATGAAGAATGACCTTAAGGCTTTAAGATATTTGGTGAAAGACTCTGCAGCACAAATTGTATTCTCTTCATTTCTTCCATTTTG
>VXBP01000506.1:14230-59853 GCA_013400115.1 Rhinopomastus cyanomelas | reverse complement strand
GGTCTATAGTTACCTGGGTCTTCCTTCTTTCCCTTTTTAAAGATTGGGGTAACATTTGCTATTTTCCAGTCCCTAGGCACCTCTCCCGTTTCCCAGGACCTAGCAAAGATGATGGAGAGCGGCCTAGCAATGACTCCGCCATCTCCCTTAGCACACGCGGGTGCATCCCATCTGGGCCCATGGATTTGTGCACATCCAGTTTGATCAACTTATCCCTAACCCAATCCTCATCAACCAAGGCAGGCTCACCTGTTGCCTCAACCTCCTCTGTAGTCTGGGGTCTAATGTCAACACAACCCTTAGCAGTATAGACAGAGGCAAAGAAAGTGTTAAGTATCTCTGCCTTCTCTGCATCCTCTGTCTCCAGGGTACCCACCTCATTCTGCAGGGGGCCTACGCTGCCTCTAGTTTTACTTTTGCCTGCTATATATTTAAAGAAGCTTTTTTTGCTGCCTTTGACCTCTCTTGCAAGGTTTAATGGAATTGAAATCCTTACATAAATACTGACTTTGAACATATATGTTTGACATACATATCTACACAGACTGAGGCAATTTCTACATAATATTCACAGAGATAAAGATTTATTTGTGGACATAACTGAAAATTAGATTTCAAGTCCTTTTTTGCAGGGACTAACGGCATAAACTCAAATGCAACAGAAAAGACACAAAAAAACCCCACAGAAGCATGCATCATTAAAATATCCCAAATACAGCTTTATAGCAGGGCATTTTGAAAATTGAACAAGCAGAATAATTTTTAAGTAGTCCTTAAGGAACCTAATATACACACCCATAGGAAAATATGCGAGTTGCTTTCCATCTTGTCATCAGAGCTGCAAAAAGCCCCATCACTAATGCAGAACAATCAAAAAGCATGTGAAATCCATCAGATATAAGACCAAGACTATTGGTCCATACTCCATAGAAAAGTTCCACAAAAGTGAAAGCCTGAAATGAAAGAAAATTTTCCTAATTTTTCCTTGAAGATTAAATAGTAGTTTAATGTCTAGGTAGCTAGGTGGAAAATCTTTGCGTACGACACTTGACATTTTTCAGTGGTCTATTTCAAGAGCATTTTCCTTCTCCTCCAGTAAAACAAAAGTGATTCCAAGTCTTTGAAGAGACATTTTTGAACCCACTCTCCCCAAATGCCAAAAGCTAAGAAAACAACACTCTACAGCAGTGAATTTAAGTTTTCATTCAGAATTTTAAACTAACATCTCGCAGATGCAATTTTAAGCATCTGCCATTAAACAATGTAACAATTCTGATATTACCTACTACTAGTGCAAAAGCGATGCTGTCTATACATCTGTTCTGTAAAGGTTTTCTTCACCAGTTAGCTGACTTAGGAACTAGTTTTGAGATGAGCACACAAGGGAAAACTTTTAATAAATACATTTAGTATCATTAATAAATACAATTAGTAGTATTAACTGGCCTGCATGTAAATTTATTTTCCTGTCTTTCATATTCTATAACAAATTCCTTAAAATTTTCACAGATACCTCAAGTTTCTCCCCACTTTCTTTGATAGTTGCCAAAGTTAGAAGAGAGACCTTTGCAAGTGAGATTCTACAATTTTTGCTTACTATATGATCTTTAATTATTCAAGAAGAAAGTTAGAAATACACCAAATCTACTCCAAAATTAAACTAATCCATCCCATACTTACTATTTTGCTGTCTCCAACCTCGAAGACCCTACTATTTTCAGATTCTCTGGTGGTAGCACTCAGACACCTCAATTCTAAAGACACCATTGAGCAAGTATTTACTAACCAATATAGCAGCTACACATCGAACTAGCATGACACAGTGGCAACAAATCAAAGTGACCTACTACTTACAGTCACATTAACATAATCTTCTAATTTAAAATGCCATCTAGTGAGACTGCTCTATCCAGGGCCACTTTTAAGAACAATCTCTTACTTAAGAACAATGACTCTTCTTACTCTACTATATATGTACTACTGTGATGTGGTTTAAAAAAAACCCCATGTACTTACCAGATTTAGGCACAAGAAATAGAAGATCTGCCTAGAATCATATTCCTCAAGAATTTGTTTCAGCGACTCCTTAATAAAGCGAGGTAATGACTGAGAGCTCTGATGTAATGCATCACCCATGAAGTTATACAGAGGAGTGCCTTCAGGGGAATAACCAATAAGGGTACCCTTTTGCCCTTTCCTGGAGGGGGAGGACAGGATATTGGCAGCTGCAAGGGAAGTATTGGAGTTTTTGTTGTTGTTTTTAAACTTCACAGCTATGTTATAATGTGTTTTCACAGAAATCAAAGCTTACTTGAAATTTGCTGGTAGCAAAGTGATTGCCAACTGCACCTTGAGGTTTATCATTAGATTTCACTGCTATATAAGATTAGACCATCATTTCCACAAAAGATTTACTACAATCTTTTTTTTTGTAGTCAGTAAAGAAGCAGAAATTCACAGGCCCTTTTATCTGAAAGAATCTGTAATAGCTCATCCAAAGGAATTCTGCACACATTCATTTTCTGATTAGCTTCCCAGTCAAACAGACAACAGATTTATTAATAGATAAGTAAGACTACTCACATAAAATGAAGAAGACAGCACTCACTACCACTCCTCCTGAAAGAACATGCTCTGTGCTTTCATGGTGTGGTGGTTTGTTCAAAGCTCGGAGCTGGTCTGTTATGGGATGTGTCCAAAAGTTACCAAAGAGCAGTGCACTAGTGAAAGTAAGTAAGGATCCATATCGAGCACAAGTGGAAGCTTCTATCTTGACAGAGCATATGGACTCCACGTAGAAATCCAGGATCATAACAAAAAAGATGACTGTTACAAAAGACATGACAAGAGCAGACCAGGACTCGACTTTACTCTGCAACAAAAAGCACATTTTGAACATGACTGTTCACTATTAGACATGATTGTATATACAACGTTAAATCTAGTTCATTTTCATTACAAATGTCTTCATATATCCATTAAAACATACATACTTTTACACTTTAAATTTATCATATAAATCAAACGTTCTGGCTACAGAAAGACAGATATAGTTAATAAGACCTACAGAATCTTATTTTAAATACTTTCATGCCTTGAAAGCAACACCATGTGCAATGCCCAGTTTACAACACTCTTCCTAAGCATGCAGGTGTGATGAACACGTCTTTAAATTAAAATAATCTCCTTGGGAATAGAAGTCCTGTATTTATACTGTCATTCATACCTATGCAATGTTAAGATATGGAACCAGGATATAATATCTGAGTTAAAAAGATGAAATAAAGTTATCTCACAAACCAAGAAATTATTTAGAAATATATCAAAATATAAAGGAAAATTTTCAAACAGAGCTTACTACAAAAAGGAGATAGGATAAAGATGGCCACTTTGATAATTTTCAAGGTACTTTAAAGACATAACTGTGCTTCACAAGTGGAAGGACTACAAAAACTGATTTGATTACTTTTTAGTTCTTTAGGAAGGTCAAGTAGGGAAGGTAAGAAGGGCTATTGCCTTCTATGTCAATGCCCCCCGGTTTAAGAGGGACAGGGATCTGCTGGAGAGGGTCCAGCGGAGGGCTACAAGGATGATTAGGGCACAGGAGGGCATGGCTTATGAGGAGAGGCTGAGGGACTTGGGGCTTTTTAGTCTGGAGAAGAGAAGACTTAGAGGGGATTTGATCAATGTTTATAAGTGTCTGAAGGCTGGCCAGGAGTGGGGGGACAGGCTCTTTTCACTTGCTCCCTGTGATAGGACAAGGAGCAATGGGTGTAAGTTGCAGCAAAGGAGGTTCTGCCTCAACACAAGGGGGAACTTCTTTACTGTGAGGGTCACAGAGCACTGGAACAGACTCCCCAGGGAGGTCGTGGAGTCTCCTTCTCTGGGGACTTTCAAGGCCCGCCTGGATACGTTCCTCTGTGATCTGTGTTAGATAGTTTTGTCCTGCTCTGGCAGCGGGGTTGGACTCGATGATCTCTTGGGTCCCTTCCAACCCCTAACATCCTATGATCCTATGATCCTATGACCAGCTGGAGTGCATGGAACTCCACCTGAGAGTTTATGGGTGAGGGTAAAAGGGTGGGCAGAAGACATTATGGTGAAGATCTGCGGCAGGCCACTCAACCAGGAGTATAAGTGGATGAGGTCCTTTATAGACATAAGAATAACCTCATGTTCACAAGCCCTAGTCCTCAGGGGGACTTCTGTTGGAAGGACAATACAGCACGGTGTTAGGAAACCAGATGTCTGGAGTGCATTGATGATGATTTCCCCCTCCAAGTGATAAACAAGGCAAACAGGAGAGGTGCTGCGCTGAACCTTGTCCTCACCAATAAAGAGGGGCTGGTGGGTAATATGAAGCTCAGTGGGTAGCCTTGACTACAGTGTTCATGAGATGGTGCAGTTCAACATCCTTAGGGCAGCACGTAGGGTGCCCAGAGAGCAGACTTCAGCCTCTTCAGGGACCTTTTGGGCAGAGTACAATACGACAGCCATGGAGGGATCGGAAAGCCAAGAAAGCCAAAGGTTACCTCCTCCAAGCTCAAGAGCATTGCATCCCTACAAAAAGGAAGTTGGGTAAAAGTGCCAGTAGGCCTGCGTGGATAAGCAAGCAACTCCTTGACAAACGTTGTGTCAGACTTTGACAAGAGGCGACATGGCTCAAACGATTGTTAAGCAAAGAGAAGGCAGGGTAATAGGGGAGGCCTGCACCTGGCAGGAGAGGTCAGTACTGTGCAGTGGGCAGAGCGCTACCACCTATCTGCACAATACTGCTTAAATGGTGAGCTGACATCTCTCTCAAGAACTTACTGGCCAGTGCTTTGTCTAAGATCCTGAGAAAGAAGTCCCCCGTACTGTTGGCGGGGGATGAAGAAAACACGCCTGGTAGCAGACATAAAGAGGTAGGTTTCAAACAGTGCAGGATGACCATCAGCCCTCTCCAACATGCACCCAGGATGACAGACTAACAAAAGGACTGCTAGAGATACCGAAAATCTGAGGAAGCTGAAGAAGTACAGAGGGACTGATCATGTATCACCACCACCACACCCCCAGCTGTCCATGAATCCAAATGTGCTGAGACATTGACTGAGATGATGGCAAGAGAAATCCAGGAGTTTCTCCAGAGATCTCAGTAGTATGAGGAGGCAGATGGGGGAAGCCAGAGTCCTGAGTGGTGATCTTAACTATCTCTTAACTATCTTTTCTCCCTTTGCCCTTTTTCTCACCTCTACTGAGTTGGGCATCTAGTAACTTCAGTGATTTCTGTGCCTTCTGAGTTTGGAAATTGATAATTTCAGTAAACTTTATGTGACTCCTTAATTAAATCCCAAGTGAGTCCATGAACCTGAGTCACTGCCTTTCCTTAACAATTGGGACATGACACTTAGGTGTAAGAAGGAAGCCTAGAGAGGGTAGAAGCGAGGACAGGTAACCAGGGAGGAATATAGAGAAATTGTCCATGCAACCAGGGACTGAGTTAGCGAAGCCAAAGCCCAGACAGAATTAAATCTGGCCAGGGATATCAAGGGCAACAAGAAAAGCTTTTATAGGTACATTGATGAAAAAAGGAAAACAAGGGAAAACTGAGGCTCCCTATGGAAGGAAAAAGGTGAGCTGGTAAGTTAGGATATGGAGAAGGCTCAGGTATTCAATGACATTTTTTGTCTTGGTCTTCAACAGCAAGCACTGAAATCACACTGCCACACAAAGAAGTCAACAGCTGGGACGAGTAGGAAACATAGGTTTGTGACCATATGAAGAACCTGTAGGTGGGACCTGATGAGATACATCTGTGAGTCCTTAGTGAAATAGTGAATGAAGTTGCTAGGCCACTATCCATCATATTTGAGAAATCATGGCAATCCAGTGAAGTTCCCACCAACTGGAAAGGGGAAAATATAACTCCCATCTTTAAAAATGGATAAAGAGATGACCCAGAGAACTACACGCCAGTCATTCTCACCTCTGTGCCTCGCAAGATCATGAAGCAGACCCTCCTCGAAACTTCTAGAGCACACAGAAAATAATTAGGTAATTGGTGATAACCAATATAGCTTCACTGAGGGCAGATAGTGCCTGAAAAAACTGGTGGCCTTCTATAGCAGGGTTACAGTGTTGGTGGATAAGAGTATGGCAACTAACATCACACGCCTGCACAACTGGAGTTGTTTAATGTCGTTGCTGATGACATGGACCGCGGCCTTCCGTGCACTCTTCCCAAGCTTTCCAACAACAGAAAGCTGTGTGGTGTGGTTGACAAGCTAGAGGGAAGGGAGGCTGTCCAGAGGGATCTTGACAGGCTTGAGAACTGGGCCCATGCAAACCACATGAGGTTCAACAAGTCCATGTGTGAGGCCCTGCTCCTGCACATGGACTGAGATAATCTCAAGCACAAATACATGCTTGAACAGATTGGTGAATGGATTGAGAGCAGTCTTAAGGAAAAGGACTTTGGTGAGTTGGTGGATGAGAAGCTCAAGACAAGCCAGTAACATGTGAATGCAGTGAAGGCCAACTGTATCCTGGGCTGCATCAACAGTGTGACCAGCTGTGGCATGTGCAACCCCCATCTCCTTGGCAAGGACCTGATTAAGACAGCGGCTCACACACACAACTCATAAATATTGGTGGTTTATATCTTACTTGAGCTGCACCATCTGGGCCCGCCAGCCTCCCACCATCAGACCTCCAGACTGGTGTCTGCAACAAGCTAGAATGGCCCTAGGTCACACTCGACTTGGATACAAATGGAACTCTGCTGGAGAAGGAAATCTGACCCAAGCTGGTCCTCCTGGAAGCAGCAGGTTTGCAGCTGGGAACCCTCTCTTTGGGTCAGGACACTATCCAAGGCTACTTCCCCAAACTGAGTGCCTCCTCACTCACCCTTTTTGAAGTGGGTATCCTTGAGTGGGAGATTCGCCACTGTATGTGTGAGCAAACACATTTCAGATGACCTTTACTTAGACTATTGCTCAAAGTTTAGGAATTTTACTGTGGAGTAACATACCCAAGTAAATATTCCTAAACTGGCATGTTGGAGTGCCAGACAACTCTAGCTGCAATAAATCTGCCAAGTTGCCTAGGGAAATTGTGGATGTGCCATCCCTGGAAGTGGTGGATGGGGCTTTACCAGTCCTGTTCAATCTATTCATTGATGACTTGGATGAGAGATTGGCATGCACTGTCAGCAAGTTTGCTGATGACACAAAGCTAGGTGGTGTCAGCAACACCCCAGCAGACTGTGCTACCATTCAGCAAGATCTGGACAGGCTGGAGAGCTGGGCAGAGAAAAATTTAATGAAGTATAACAAGGGTAAGTGTGGAGTTTTGCATCTGGGCAAGAACAACCCCAGGTACCAGTATAGGTTGGGGAGTGACCTGTTGGAGAGCAGGTTAGGAGAAAGGGACCTGCGGGTCCTGCTGGACTGTGAGCCCGCAGTGTGCTTTTGTGGCCAAGAGGGCCAACAGCATCCTGGGGTGGATCAGAAGCAGGGTGGTTAGCAGATCAAGGGAGGTGCTTCTCCCCCTCTACTCTGCCCTGGTGAGACCACAGCTGGAGTATTGTGTCCAGTTGTGGGCTCCTCAGTTCAAGAGGGATGTGGAGCTGCTGGAGAGAGTTCAGTGTAGGGCAACGAGGATGATAAAGGACGTGGAGCATCTCCCTGATGAGGAGAGGCTGAGGGAGCTGGGTCTCTTTAGCTTGGAGGAGACTGAGGGGTGATCTCATTAATGTCTACCAATATGTGAGGGGTGGGTGTCAGGAGGATGGAGCCGGGCTCTTCTCAGTGTCACCTAGTGACAGGACGAGGGGCAATGGTTGTAAGCTGGGAACACAGACGGTTCCACATCAGTCTGAGAAGGAACTTCTTCCCAGCTAGGATGACAGAGCACTGGAACAGGCTGCCTGGGGAGGTTGTGGCGTCTCCTTCTCTGGAGACCTTTAAGACCCGCCTGGATGTGTTCCGGTGTGACTTGGTCTAGGTGATCCTGCTGTTGCAGGGGGATTGGACTAGATGATCTTTTGAGGTCCCTTCCAATCCCTAATGATTCTGTGATTCTGTAACCCGATCTAGAGAGATGTCCCTGCATATGGCATAAGGGATAGAACTAGATGATCTCTGAGCTGCCTTCCAATCAAAACCATGATGTGATTCTATGATGATTCTATGATTTTTAGTCTTGTTATCTTACCTCTGTTGTTAGGGAGAGGACAATGACCCATGGGCACAAAAGAAGAACAGAAACAAGATGAGACAAAGCTTGAAGACGCTTGGCTCCACCTACATCTACAGACAGTTTTCGGGAAGCCATGTGAAAACCAACTTTACAGCACAATGCCAGTACCAGAAGCAGTACTCCTCCCTGGAAACAAAAGGTTCATGTTATTGCAAGTTAGAAAGTCAAACACTTCTCTCTAAACTAAGTGACTCTTAAAAGAAAAAAGATTAATGTACTTTCTTCACCAACAAAAGCCGAAAAGAGGATAACTCCTGCAATTGTTTCTCCTAATTACATTGTTATACCTCATCACTACTCACAACAGCCTAATATGACTTGAAGTTTAAAACTCTCCATAATGTTAACTGGCACACAACAGCAAATTGGTATACAAGGGAAAAAAACCCCTCACAAAACTTCGTTTCCAATTTTCCATGACTAAATGCATACTGAGAGCATATATAAACCCCAGAAGTACCATGTCACTTTGGTCTCTTAAGCCTATCATAATCTTCTCAATCCCTTTAGTTGCACTGTACCAAATTTCTTCACAGTATTTTCTTTCAAAATTGTTTTATAAATGAATCACAAGATACAGAGGATCTCCTCTCCATTAGATCATACTTGCTTCGTGCACAGTTAACCACTCTAACATTTTATTTATTTTTATATTAGCTGATCTATGTTATTTTTCCTGTTTTAGTCTTTAGCAAGGGCACTTTAGTAACAAGATTAAGGTAACAGCACAACTCAATCAGCCAGGTCAAATCAACACACTAACACTTTTGACGTGCCACCAGTTACAATGGTGCTATACTACTGAGAAATGTCAGAATCTGTGTCTTCAAATACAAGTGTCTATTATAAAGGCCATAAAGAAGCAGTAACAAAGCACAGTTCCCTCAAAGTGAGTAAGAAACTGCCTGTATGCAAGTTCATAATGAATACCTACAACACTGATGACAGAATAATTTAACATAATTTTGACTTTTCAGCTTATGTGTTACAGTAAAGTCCTTCTCTACCCAAGTTGAATATTACAGTATCACAGTATCACAGTATTATCAAGGTTGGAAGAGACCTCATAGATCATCAAGTCCAACCTGTCACCACAGAGCTCAAGGGTAGACCATGGCACCAAGTGCCACGTCCAATCCTGCCTTGAACAGCTCCAGAGTCGGCGACTCCACCACCTCCCTGGGCAGGCCATTCCAGTGGCCAATGACTCTCTCGGTGAAGAACTTTCTCCTCACCTCAAGCCTAAATTTCCCCTGGCGCAGCTTGAGGCTGTGTCCTCTTGTTCTGGTGCTGGCTGCCTGAGAGAAGAGAGCAACCTCCTCCTGGCCACAACCACCCCTCAGGTAGTTGTAGACAGCAATAAGGTCTCCCCTGAGCCTCCTCTTCTCAAGGCTAAACAATCCCAGCTCCCTCAGCCTCTCTTCATAGGGCTTGTGCTCAAGGCCCCTCACCAGCCTCGTTGCCCTTCTCTGGACACGCTCAAGCACCTCAATGTCCTTCCTAAACTGAGGGGCCCAGAACTGGACACAGTACTCAAGGTGTGGCCTAACCAGTGCAGAGTACAGGGGCAGAATGACCTCCCTGCTCCTGCTGGCCACACCATTCCTGATGCAGGCCAGGATGCCATTGGCCCTCTTGGCCACCTGGGCACACTGCTGGCTCATGTTCAGGCGGGTATCAATCAGCACCCCCAGGTCCCTTTCTGTTTGGCTGCTCTCCAGCCACTCCGACCCCAGCCTGTAGCTCTGCATGGGATTGTTGTGGCCAAAGTGCAGCACCCGGCACTTGGACTTATTGAACGCCATCCTGTTGGACTCTGCCCAACTGTCCAGGCGGTCAAGGTCCCGCTGCAGAGCCCTTCTGCCCTCCAACTCAGACACATCTGCCCCCAACATGGTTTGCCTTGCTGTATTGAAGCTGCTCACACCACTCAAGATGTAAAAATTACAGTGCTAGTTCAGTTACACTGTAGGGTGGGAATACTGAAACTCTAGTTTTGATTTAGGTGCAGACTTGCTCTGTGCTGTTGAAATTCTTACCTACAAAACCTACACTGATAATGATCTACTGAACTACAGGTTACCTTGTGATCTGCTACACCCAGGAAAGCAATGATAGTATACAGAACATGGGTAAGAGCACTGTCATGATGCCCCTCAGCTAAATAAGTAAGTTAAGGAACAGTTTCATTTGAAGACTTTTTTTAAAACCAAACAACGGGCAGAAGTAGCAGGAGATAACAGAGAGCAGACAGACACACTGAGCCTTAAGGTTTGTCAGATCCTTAAAAGTTTAGGAATGATTAAAATTTTTCCACAGAAAACTAATAGTTTAATATATAGAGAAAAAACCCAAGTATTTTAAAACATGAGAAGATAGTCATTGTCACATACTGCACAGCAGTCATGATACAGGATTTTGGCAACCAGATTTCAAAAAGTACTTGGCAGTATTAAAAGTTAGATTGATTGTCACTAAAAGCACTACAACAGTGAAGTGTTAAAGATACCGATCTGCACCTTTCCAGCTTCTATGGAAGAGTCAGACTAAATGATTTTTAAAGGTCCTTTCCAATCCAAAATATTCTCTGATTCTGTAAATCTTTCTGGATTACATGGAAAGGACTGTCAGCCACTTACTGCTCACATTCTGAACACCACTAACACGTTATTTAGAATTTATAAAACTAACCAAGAGCTGATATTTCATCTCCTAGCAATCCTGAGCAGTCTGGTATTTGTAAATGGGCAGGGAGCCTTTACCTACAACTTAAAGGTATAGTGAAATTCTAAGTTAATCCAAGTAAGCAATACCATTCATTTGGCTGTATTTAGATATAGAAGTAAAATCTTATGCTGTAAAATTCTGAAAAGGCAACATTCCTATGAAGGAAAATGAAAGCCTATTCAATCCAGTGCACTCAACTTCATATTCTCTGTGATCCAGTAATAATCAGGACTTGCTCTTACACATAGAAAGAAAGGATACGATGTTCTGCTATTTTAGCCATGAGGTCATCATTATCAAAAAGCAGTAAGCAGATGACAGCAATGACGAAAAATGCAGCACCTCTTGTCTGTAAAAAAAAATTCGAACAAAAAAACCCCTTAAATGTTCAAAAAATATTTTTATCATGTAACAGATTAATGTAAAAGAAATACAGTAATTGAGCCCTTTCTCCGCCCCCCTGCTTCCTGATCAGGATGTTTTAGTTCAGTAAGAAAAAACATGAGGAAAACCTCTTTTTTTAAAGTGATGCAAAAAAATAATTTTATACTTATTCCAATTTTCAGATTTAGCATATAACTCACTGAAAACCACCACTTTCACAAGCCAGAAGCCTGTATTTTACAAACTTTGAGTGTAATTACTTCCTTCTTCATGGTGTGTTTCTGCCTGCCAGAATGCACAGCAACTTAAGCCCGATGATTTAATAATCTGTAGCATTAAGGAGCTATAAACAAGATCTTGAAGACAAACTAGAATTCTGTCTTAGGAGAGATAAAGGCTAGAGCATTGTGCAAAGGCTGTGAGATAGGTGAAGTGTTTTTGTGAGGAAGGGGCAGAGGTAGCTACGAAATTCCAGCCCCCAGAGCTCTGACCATGACTTAAGACAAATGCAGTTTTGGTATTCTTCACTTTGGCAAGACACTGAGCTTTACAGCTAAGAAATATTATTACAATTCATCTTCTGAATCCACATAAAGCCATCATTTTGGAAAGTCATCTAACTTCTCTTTGAAATATTAAGAGGACAGAGTTATCACTCCCTTGTTTTTGTTTATATATGCAGCTCAAGTATCAAGCATGGCCCACTAAGATAGAGGCAGATGAAAAACCTCTCTGAAGCTCTGCATCTACTTTTTGAGTGGTTGGCTGGAGAAAAAAAATTGTCCTCTAGATGAAGAGCTTCATGATGGATGCTATGAGCATCTTGATATAGGGAGAGTAGGTAGCTAGTGACTATCACAGCAGATGACCATGCTATTCACTCTAAGCCCAGCTTAAAAGTGAGTAAGGTACTCCAGCAGTGGTTATGAGACAGAGAGTTCAAAACTCACAGCCTAAGGTGGCACCAAAGCCAGACTTTCTCTACGCAGCAAGTATTCTAGCCTCAGGTATTTGACATCACTGTTTTGAAGAAGCCAAGCCTGCTGGGAGCTGGGATGGGGTCATTCTGTTTAGGGGTACATAAAGTACTTCAGAGAACATTTTCGTAGAAAAAACCCCAAGTATGTGAAAAGCAACAGACATTGAAAAGGGAAGGAGAGGATCTGGAGACTACTGCTGGAGTTCAGTGTCTAAAGCCCAGAACTCACTAATGCACATATGTTCTTTAGTCAGTTTGAATCCAAAATCCTGTTACAAAGAGTGCTGAAGTGCAAAAATCATTCTCAGTGATCTTTGTCCTCCTGTGAAGAGAGAAACTTCATAGATCCACAACTGTTTCTCTCTTCATGACATATTTTTTAATTTAAAGCAGTTCATTTTGTCACTATTTAGACTAAAAAAAAAAAAGCACAGTTTTGATGAACATGGGTCCTAAACACTGTTTCTTCCAGGTAAAGAAGCACTTGAATTTATAGCATGTAGTATTTTTTACATTTGGTAAAATAAATTTGCAAATACCTTTGCTGGTCCTCCACCTGAGTTAGTGAACAAGACACTAAGGAGTGACAGCACGACAACATCACTGTGCTCAAACAGCAACAATGTCCTATTAAAAAAAAACCAAAAACACAGAATCATAGAATCATTAGGGATTGGAAGGGACCTTGAAACATCATCTAGTCCAATCCCCCTGTCACAGCAGGATCAACTGACTATGGTTCTTGTAACCACTGTCATCCACTCCACACAGTCAGTGTAGCAGACAAACAAAACCAATGCATCTTACGTACATGTCTTCTTACAAGGAATTTACCTCACAAGCTTTATATACACATTTCAGCTAAAATTCAATTAACACTGCAAAGATTTATCCTGTCATTTCAGTGGCAATTTTAAACAATTCAAAAGGATAAATGCAAATATACAGATCTGTCACCTTCGCCAGTGACAGATCTAATTGTGGACAGCTAGACATATCATAGAACAAAGAACTTCCTAACTCAAGGAACAGAATACCAATACTTATGTATAGATTATTTTAAATAGTAATTTTTTCTAGTAGCACAAGGCACCAACTTGGTCAAGAAGGAATTATTATTCCTTTTACAATACCTCCTCTCAACCAAAGTTTCTGGATTCCAGTAAACAGAGGCCCTGTTCTGTTACACCCTATTTATCGAGGCATTGATGGTCTTTGTGGCTTATGAAACTTCAGAAGCTCTTAACTGCTGAAAATAATAAATTCTAACTTGCACACTTTCTCCTTCAGACAGCAGAAGCTGACTAGGAAGCTGCACTGACATCCTTCCAGAGTACAACATGAGTCAATTTACCAAATGCTTCTGCCATTCTCCGTATGATGGTACAACCGTCTGGGCCCGGATTACTGATACTGTTTGGGAAGACTGACAGCATCCTGAAGGGCAGTACAGCAATGTATTTGTTGTTGTTCTCAGGTATGCCTTTTACTGTGTAGAGGATCGTGCTTAAAACTTCATAAAATATATCATTTAAGGCTGTACGTTCCTCTTGCTAATGAAAGACGTTTTCTAATAAATTAACCTTCATTTTTGGAAGTCTATTGTTATTTTTTTATAGTTACTCAGTGCTGCTGACAAACAGCCCATGTGACTTTACTTGGACTATATGCAATAATAGTACACAATTCCAACATCAGACAGAAATACAATCAGGTAAAGCAGCGTCCTGCAACAAATGTAGACACTGACTTTAGTCACCCATCACAGGAATACAAGATACTATCACTGCCATGGTCTTCAAACAGTTAAACTATTGTGGCTACATTATTGAGACGTTGGAAATGATTGAAAGCACAGTTAATAAAGCTGTCAGTGATCCTGGATCACTCACATCAGTAGTTCACTAGCAAAGAATGAATGTAGGGAATTACAAGTTCTACAAAAAATTATATGTAGCTTTTACCAAGTACAACAGAGTTCACAGGAAAAAGCATAAAGTCTAGTTTAAAATTTCAAATAACAAAGAGAGATACTGGCATCAGGGTCGAACAGACACAGAACAGAAAACGAGGAGCAAGATGGCGAAAGTTCAAAAACACTGGCTTAAAAAGATAAAACATACTCTGTATTAAATATATATTTACCTCAGTGGTCCACAAAGGGTAAGTCCAAAAAACCATAAGAGTGAAATGATACATCCCACAATTGCATGCTTAAAGATTTTGATCCACTACAAAAGAAAGGTATCTAATTACAATTTTTCCCAGTTTCAAAACTAATATCCCATTATTTTAACAATTGTTTTAGCATGGCAGCAATAGTAATAGAAGGGGAAACATACATTCTGTAAGTTATGCAAAATGTACAGTATTATCATCATCTTAACGACTTCAGCAGATAAGTAAGGTTTGTTTGAACACACTACGAAACACAGTAACTGATTTCCTGTCTGCCACAGTACTAGGTCCTATATTATAACCTGGAATCTCCTTAAAAACCAGCCCAAAAGCAAAGAATTCATGTGCATTTACTGGTCAAAGATGCTGTTTGGCTTGTTATCTATTTTACGTGCCTGATAAACATATCAGATAAATGTATCAGAACTAGACAAACATCAAAGATAAAGAAACTAAGAGCATAAGCCTACAAATACTTATGCAGAAGTTACAATTTTCTTTAGGAAGCAACTTACAATTCAACTACTCAATTATTAACTGCAAATGCAAGTTTTTGAAGTAATTGGTTTTGGAAATACATTGCACAAGACAAAGCACTTATGACAAACATCACATCATCAAAATCCAGAACTGAGACATTTTTAGCAATGGTGAAATCATATATTGATTTTTGGAGCAGAAATCAAAAATTACTATTTATTCCTGTTCTGCCCTACATATTTAATCACGAAAGCAGCTGACATTTGGAATACTTATGATGCTACTCTTCAGATTCTCTCTACTTAGCAAACAAACTGATGATGTTACACGTGTATCAAGCTTCTGTGCATACAATTACACAAACCCAAGAATACGGACCAGATATAGGTAATTTCTTACAAAACAGCAGCATCTAACCGGGTCTGACTCTGACACCTCAGGATACCGGAAACTTAGTGCGTATCTGAAAGGGACAGACTAGCCCCTCATCACAATGCACTACTCAAAAGCACTGTTTTGGCATGAGGAGCACAACTGTAGTACTTGGACATTCTGTCGGTCCAGAAGCTGTCCTCTGAAACCATCAAAGTCAGCTAGGTAGATATTTTTTGAAAATCCAGTCTTCAGAACTGATGCATGTATGCACTCAAGGACCAACTTTTTCAGCATACTATCAAAAGGTGTTCACAAAAACTAAACTTAAGATTGTTTTCTATAATGCACTACACACAGTTACTTCTGGAAACCACAAGCACATCTTCCAAGCGGAGTAACTTTTGTTTTGCCTTTGTTTTTGACAAGAGCTTTGTTGTTGTCAAGATTATCTATAAAAAAGATGTGAATTGCTATGACACGCCAACTCACCTGTCGCTTGGTTACCACTTTTCCAGAAGAAAATGGTTTTTGAAACAAAACCATAAAAAATGCAGATCTGTTAAAAGAAGAGTTTTCTCTATTAGTGTATCAGCAGGCAGCTTGCTTATTCAAGTCAGCTTTAAATAACTAGGTCTGTCAAAACAGCTTCCTCTACATTTTTCATTAAGAAGCCACACTCACTGGTTTTATTTTCCCTGATGCATTACATACGTCAGATACCACTATAAATGTGATAGCTAGTGAACTTCTGTTGTGGTTAATTTTAAAAGGTAAGCTCTTCAGATGATGGCTAATGAGAAGTCTATGTGTGATTTACAGAAATCAAAATAACTGATTTCAGAAATTTTTAGAATACTACTGGTTTTTATTAGCAAGATGCATATACCCAAAGGCTTATTCACATGTGTAATACTGAATACACAGTCTTGTTAGAAATGCCAAGAAACAGCACACATCTTTCTCAACTAGGATCAAGAGTAAGTGATGGAGAAAACCACTATGGTATTTGTGAACATGCAAGTGGGAAGTGGAAACACAAATTCGCTCAGTATTGGGGCCATTCCTGTTTAATATATCAATTAATGATTTAGACAAGGGGAATCAATGCATACTCCTATGTAGGTAGGCATGTTGATATGCTTGAGACCAGAAAGGCTCTACAGACAGATATAGATAGGCTGGATCATGGGGCTGAGGCCAACAGTGTAGGCTTCAACACGGACAAGTGTCTTGGGTCCTACTTTAATGCAGCAAACCCACTGGTATCGCATAGAGATCTGCATACACAGAAGAGCTGAGCAATAACCAACTGTATGGCACATAACAAAATCAAGTGCTAAACTCTTAATGTGGGATGAGGTAACCCTGGTTATATGTACCAATGTGGGGACAAGAGGCTGGAGAGCAGCCCCACACAAACAGATCTGAAGCTCTCGGTGGACAGCAGTGTACTCTGGCAGCACAAAGGACCAACTGTGTCCTTGGGTGCATCAAGCACAGCATTGCTGGTTAGGTAGATGAGGGAAATTCCCCGTCAATCTGACAGCCTATGAGAATACAACCAGGTAGACAGATGATAGCACAAGAGTGGATGTGGTTTATCCTGATTTCAGTAAAGCATTTGACACAGTCTCTCACAGCATCCTCACAGCTAAACTGAGAAACTGTAGTCTGGATGATCAGGTAGTGAGGACTGTGACCTGCTTGAAAGAAAGAAGTCTGAGCTTGGGTCAATGGCATAGAGTCTAGCTGAAGGCCTATATCTAGTGGAGTGCCTCACAGCTCAGTGCTGAGTACTCATTAATCAGAGTGCAGTGTCAGCAACTTTGCTCACAACATGAACCTGGGAGGAGTGGCTGACACACCAGCACGCTGTGCTGCCATTCAGTGGTACCTGGACATACTGAAGAGTTTTAACAAAACTCAATAAGGGCAAGTGTAGTGTCTTTTATCTGGGCAGGAACAATCCCAGGTAACAGTATAGGCTGGGGACTGATCTGTCAAGAGAAGGGCATAGGGGAAAGGGACCTGGGGGTCCTGGTGGACAGCAGGATGACCATGAGCCAACAATGTGTCCTTGTGGCCAAGAAGGCCAGTGGCATCCTGGGGTAGATTAGAAGTGTGGCTAGCAGATTGAGAAAAGTTCTCCTCCCCCTCTACTCTGCCCTGGTGAGACAGCATCTGGAATACTGTGTCCAGTTCTGGGCCCCTCAGTTCCAGAAGGGCAGGGAACTGCTTCAAAGGGTCCAGAGAAGAGCGACAAAATGATGGAGTGGAACATCTCCCTTATGAGGAGGGAGCTGGATCTCTAGAGGGGTGACCTCATGCTTTTTTTTTAATATGTGAAATGGTGGGTGTCAGGAGGACAGAGCCAGGCTCTCCTCAGTGATGTCCAACAATAGAGCAAGGGCCAACAGGTGCAAGCTGCAACACAGAAGGTTCTTAAACATGAAAGCAAGGTTTTTAATGGTGAAGGTGACAGAGCACTGCAACAGGCTGCAGGTTGCAGAATTACCCTCTCTGGACACGTACAAAACCAATCAGGACATTCCTTTGTGACCTGCTGTAGGTGATCCTGCTCTAACAGAGAGATTGGACTAAATAATTTTTTCAGGTCCCTTCCAACTCCTAACATTCTGTGTTATTCTACACTGGTGCAATTCTGAAATTACAGTCAACAGAGGTATGAAAGAAATACACTACTACAAACACAGCACTTTCTGGATCCACTGTTACGCCTTCTCCTCCTTGACAGGCTGAGGATGCTGGCAATGAGCTTGGCGCTAACAAAGCACACACAGGCAAACCATGCCGTATGGGCGGCGGGCACAGCGTCGCCCCCTGTGCACTCACCCCAGCTGCACTATAAAGATAAACTGCACGAGGTGCACCGCTTTCAGCAAGTCGTAGGATTCGAACAGCCCCACGGCTTTCAGCACTTTGGTGAAGCACAGCAGCACTATGTACCGGGTCAGCCTGCAGAAGCAACACGGGTCATTACACTCGGAGCTGCAATTACGACAAGACTGGGCGTCGCCGCCGTCTTCCGTTCCCGCCTCCCCCGCAGGCCGTTTCCGTCGCTCCCCTCAGGGAGCCCGGCAGGGCTCGCCCCGGCCTCCCTCAAACACTTACCGCCCACCCCACCCCGAGCCACCGTTACCGGGCGCTAGGCACATCCACGGGCCCCAACACGCCGCCACCGGCCAACGCCTGGCCGCTGTACTTGTCCTCCATTGCCGGGCGGGGCAGTGGGCACGACCCCACGCCTCTGCGAGCGGAGGGGAGGCGTATGGGCGCTCAGGGGATCCCCATCCTCTGCAGACCGTACCCAGAGACGCAAGAAGCAGCATAGGCCGCCGGCGCCAGCGCGCATGCGCCTCGCCATATGCGCAGGCGCTCAGGGGCCAGACGAGTCACGTCCGCAGGCGCCGGAAGCTCTGCAGGAGAGGCAGCTGGGCGTTGCGTTTGCTTAGCTGGCAGGGTGGTAGTGGCAGTGGTAACTGGTGGACAGCTTGTGGTAGGACGCGTTGCCCCGCCTGGTGCTCTTCCCGGTGGGCTCAGAGACGTGGCATTTTATGCAACGTGGCAGGAGTTGGAAGGGACCTCTGGCGATCAGCATGTCCAGCCTGTCATGTCCCAATCTATCAGAGACCCGGGTTTGTTCGCGTGGGTCGAATTAAGGAGAGTTGTGCCATAGGCCCGCATCAAAGTCAAGTTTACTAAAGTTAATGGGCAGTAGATAAGAGACCAGTCTCCAGGCTGTACTGGGTCTGTCACGCCAGCTCTGCTGATCTCTGGTGTCTCCAGCCATCTTCTTTGACTTCTGTGGTGACTGGCCTCATCACCAGTGGCAGAATGGGCTCCATGAATGGGGGATGGGTGCTGATCGATGCCCCACCGCTTCCTAAGCTTCACCTATTTCCCATGTCTCTGGAAGTCTCAGTGTGGTGCTAGGCTCTTGGGGGTAAATGGCTGCTGCTTATGTCTTGATTTTTATCCCCTACTGCCAGAGGCCTTTTCTTTGCCTCCAGTGACACAGGAGACATGTAAGTTCTTGAGAGGCTGCAGCCCATCACGTTCTCACCACATATGTATACTTCTGCCAATAAAGTGATGGTGTTCCTGAGGCCCACTTGCTCTCACTCCAGACCACATACCTCTTTGCCAGGTGCAGGCCTTCCTTGTTACCCTGCTCACAAGTTGTCTTTTATTTGTTGACAGTCATGTGAGCCTTCTCACCTGTTGTTAATCAGTCTGACACAACCACAAGCCACAGCAGGGTCAGCTAGAGTAGACTGTACAGGAATACGTCTAGGTGAATTTTCGACATCTTTAAAGGAGACTCCAGTACTTCTCTGAGCCACCTTTTCCATTGCTCTGCCACCCTCAGAAGTTTTTCCTTATGTTTAGGTAGAACCTCCTGTGTTGCAGCTAGTTCCCGTTGCCCCTTTTCCTGTTGCTGGGTCCCATCCTCATGATAATTGCCCTTTTGATACTTATAAACCTGTATAGGATCACAGTCTCTTCATCTAGCCACAACCAGGTTCTCTCAGCCTCTACTAGTAAGGCAGATGCTCCAGCCTCCTGCCCTTCTTAGTGACTCTTGCACTGGATGCTCCCCAGTACCACCCTGTCCGTCTTCAACTGGGGAACTCAGAATTGGATGTAGTATTCCAGATGCAGCCTTACCAGGGTAGAGCAGAGTGAGAGAAGAATCTGTCTTGTGTCCTAGAGATCCCTGTGTTCGTTTGGGTCTCTGTGTGGCCATGCTTCCCTGGGTGAAGCCAAGAAATGTCTAGGCATCGGTGAGCAGACCACGAGTGAAAGTGTGGTTTAAATGTGATACAACACACTGCACATGGCCTGTGGGTTTTCCCCCCCATACTTCCAATATTTGAGTTTTCTGATATGCGTTTAAAGTTCTGTGAAGGGCACTGTTCTTAAACACATCCATGGTGTGCACAGCCTGCCCTGTGGTAATTTCATACACATGACTGGAATAAGGGTCTGTTGGGGCTCTGCAGGTGTAAGGAATTCTCAGTGCCTTGAACATGAAACTGCATCATACCAGCTGATACTAGAAGTACACTGAAGCCATGCTCACTGGTAAAATTACATGTACCTAGAACTTTCATTTTTGCAAGATACTGCATGAACAGGAAGTGGGTGGAATAATTTGGTGCAGTCTATTAAGTCATCCCTTGCCATCTGGAGAAATTGGTCAGTATGTAGAACCATTACAAGGAGAGGTGGGTTGTTGAACTGCATTTTCTTTACACAAGTCTGTCTATTTTGTATTGTTGTGTACAAAACCTCATTGTCTTGGCCACAGTCAGGATCAAGCAGCAGGAGAGGATTTCCCTGCTGATTACTCCAAGCCTGTAAGAAATGCCAACAAAAACACGTTAAGGCTTTTTCTCAGGATAGTTGCTGCACATCATTTTTTCAGTATCTTTTCTTTTCCTTGCACTTCACCAGTCTGGTGTAGTCTTAGTTCCCTAGATTAATTTCTAATTATGCAGTTTGTTAGGATCAGATTTTTCAAGATTTTTTTATCAACTGAAATAATTGAATGAGCATGAACATTGACATGTGTGCCTTGTGAGTTGCCCAAGCACTTACATTGCTTTCAATAACGAGTACTTGGGGGTTGTGTCTGTGGCAGTGTTTACAATCCTTGATTCTCCTGATTCCCCCCTACCTTTTGGACAAGACATCAACATCACCATGCTTCTACCAAATGACCCAATCTTGCTTGCAAAAGCCATTGTGTGGTTCATGCATGCACTCAGTGTCTCAGGATTTTCTGGCTACAGTTATAAAGCTGGGATGTCCCAAATAGTTCTGAGTTGTAGTATTTATTAGTTAGGTGCCTGACATCCAGCTGCTTTCATCCTGCTTCTGTGTACCAGTAGTGGCTCTGCACAGGAATTACTTCACTCATGTGTAAAGAGGAACACACAAAGTGTGTAACAGTTCACAGAGATGCTACAGAACAATGCATGGGAATAAAATGTTCAGTTGAAACTAACAGGAACATCAAATTAGAAGCTTGGAAAGGTCCATGTTGTGACCTAACAGCTTTCTTCCAGGCTTGTATCAAACTTCCTTGTTTCAGAACATCACAACACATAATTTTGTCCTTATTTCAGCACTGAGGCAAGACAGACAAAGTAGACATCAACTGATGTGAAGGTAGGTAGAGTAGAGGAGGAATGTTGCAGGGAAAGGGGTGCAGATCAAGTGAGAGAGGGAAGACTGGAAAGGTAAGAAGGAAGTCCAGTTTTGGGCATGTCAGTACAAGGGAGACACCTAGTTGCTGGAGTGAGTGCAGAGGAGGGCAATGAAGCTGGTGAAGGACCAGGAGAATAAATCTTATGAGAAGAGATTGAACGAGTTGGAGCTGTTTAGTTTGAGGAAGGGGAGGTTGAGGGGAGTTCTCTTCACTCTGTACAACTATCTCAAAGGACATTGTAGAGATGTTGGTGCTGGTCTCTTCTCACAGGTAATTAGCAATAGAATCAGAGGGAATGGCTTCAAGCTACAACAGGGTAGATTTAGACTAGACTAGACTCAACAGGAAGAAATTCTTCGTGGTAAGAGTGGTCAGGCACTGGAATGGGCTGCCCAGCGTGGTGGTTGAGTCACCATCCTTGGATGTGTTTAAAAGTCACTTAGGTGTAGTGTTGGCAGATAGGGTTTAGGGGTGAACATGTAGCGTAAGGTTGATGACTGGGCTTGATGATCCCAAGGGTCTTTTCCAACCTGAATGACTATGATTTTATTATTCTAAGTATAAAGCTAAAAAGAGAAATTCCAGTTCTACTCTTACAGCTGCCTTGTAAAGACACATTAAAAATGTAACCCACGGATGCTGCCTTCTGTCTAAAAGCCTTCAGCCTGCAACCTGAAGTTCCCGGAAGCCAAGAGATCAACCAGAATATGTTGACGGTGTTTGTAGGCAAGAAAGAGTTTAGTTACATGCCATGTGCTTTGTGTCCAGGAGATGGGGATATTGTCAAACAACACAAGAGACAGGACTGTGAAACAGAGGCAGGGGCAGGTGGATGGCCCAGGAACTCAGTAGGAAGACTAAGTGCTGTAGAGTCTGGTACAGGGCGAAAATAAACCCATTGGATCAAAGCCATGCAAAAGATGAAAGAGAAGAAGCTCATAGAAGCACAAGGAAGTGGTTTTTGGAACTAAAATTGAGAGAAACACAAAGTAAAGGTGTGAGTTAAATGACAGCATTGCAAAAACCAGGGTATAGGAGTATGTTTCCTCAACACTTTTTAAGGTTGTAAATATGTGTCATGATGGGGTGGACTCCTGCTCATCAGTGGCTTGCCTGCAACTTCTATGTGGCACAGCAACAAGCTTTGTGTTGCCCTAGACACTGGTCTCTGATTCACTCCACTGTCTCCCACTGAGCATCTCCTCAACATGTGTCTCAAGCAGCCATGCCTGAAGACATCCTCTTGGCTGCTGACGGTGCCAGTGGTGGAACATCATCCTTGCCCAGGCTGTGTACCACTTCGGGACCTCTGGATAAAAGGAGCCCTCTGAGAGGACACTTATCCTTCTGTGTTTGTCTTGTCTTACCTGTGCATATGGAAGCTTACCTAGGACAAGAAGCTATATGAGTGGATCTGCCTGTGGTTTTGACATACCAAAAACACACCCCTGGCTTGTCACCCTTGTGCAGTGGTGTTTGGTTTGGCCAACAGACACATTTGTCATGGCATCAGCTTGTGAATTCTGTTATGTGTGAGAATGTATTGTGTCTCTACCAGTTGTGAAAATACACATTACTAAACCCTGCCAGGGTCAGCAAGAGGGCTGTTAAAAATGGCTGCTCGTACACTCAGGTGCTGCACCACTGCCCGTATAGGTGGCTATTGCCCTGCTGTGAAGTCAGGGAGCAGGTAACTGAAAAACAAAATTGCAGAATTAAAAACACCTAGTGAGACTGGTTAGGATTGTTCAAGGGAATGAACAATGACTAGAGCAGAGTCTGAGTCTGCAGCTAAAGGTGGGAGACACTACCATAGACCCAAACGGAGACATTTTATAAATTGAAAAGAGAACCCATAAAGGGGAAAATATAGGATTTGAAGGGACTCTTATTTACTGCAAAACATGCAGAAATGGTAAGAAATCAAGAGATAAAATAATGCGTAAACATTTGTGATTTCCTTTACTTCCAAATACATATTAAGCTAATTAATTTTACTTAGGAGCTTTGCAAAGCCTATATTTCTGTTTGCTTAGATATTACATTCTCCTGAAGACTAGAGCTGTGAAATCAAGAGTTCCTGGAAGATTAGAGCTCTGGGGAAAAAGTTGGAGTATTAGCAGTGGTTCTAGGGTTTATATTACTCCTCACTGAAAAATGTGATGTGGTAAGCCTAAGACATGCCCATGTGAAACAATAAACCTAATTGTTGCTGCAACCTAGTGAGACCAAGAGAAACACAGAAGAGAAAGGCTGAGAGAAATCTGGAAGGATAAACTTTTTCATTTTTACCACTGAATGAAATCTTGGAGTACCTGAAGCAAACAAGTTCCTGTGTGATTTTCTAAGTACTGTTCTAAATCTGGAGCCGGTCTCTGGGCTCGGGTGTGTGGGGAGGTACGCTCAGGATCATGGCAAATGTCCTGGTGGGGGAGCTCTGGCAGAGCTGTATGGCCGGTGGGCGGTTATTCCAAGTTGTGATTTCATTAAGAGTTTTGTTTAGAAAATATCTTAATAGCTTCGTATTTATTGGGACATGGCAACACATATACCAGTTACAGGAAAAGTTGCTGTGATTAACTAAATAACTGCAGTGGCAGAAAATGTCTTTTCTTTCTGATCTGGCAGGAGAGGGCTTAGCTTTTGTATTTCCATGTTCTGATTCTAACACAAGCCATGGTCTTTCAGTTTTCAGTTAACAAAAAGCAACTGAGTAGATAGCATTACTGGGAAGTGTACAGATATCAGTGGTTCGTGTATTTTCGTTCAGACACGATACTAAACTGATGCATGGAAGAAATTTTTTTGCAGAAAATTTCAGGATTGATGTCTGAGAAAGTAAGGAGACATATGCGGCTATTTCCAAAATAACATTACTTGGACTGCTATGAATCTTTACCTCTTCTGCTGCTGTTGTAGATCTGTGTATGTTAGCTAGTGAAATTATGGCAGCAGAAGGGGAAGAAACCTCTCTCTGCTATGGTAATTTAGAGAAAATGAATGACATAGCAAGAAAGCTTCACTGTGACTTAAAAAATATGTTATCCTGTTACGAAGCTTCCATGTTAACAATGTAGTAGGCGTGAGAAGGCTAAAAAAGGACTGACATAAGACCAGAAAAGCCTCTGAAAGTCAGGGTCACTTTAAAGGCTTCCATGATTTCCTGTAATGTGACATAAACCATCTATTGTGTTTTTGCTGGGAAGTGTGTAGCTGAGGTCAATGTAGCAGAAAATAAAAGCTCAGAAAACATACACATAGGCTGCTATGCTGGAATGGCAGTTGTGTTACTTATCATTGGTGTCACAGATGATGGTGCCTGTTCAAATTTACATAATGCAAATGCTAAAGCATCTGTTAGACTGTACTCTAATAGGTGTATTGCTTCCTGTCAGTTTGAGTTTGCATTATCAGAAAGCTTTTGTTTATATACAAACAGCTTTTGTTACTAGGACTTGTTAACACAGATCCCTTGCAATGGTTTTTCCTTCTCTTCCCACTTCATGATGTAGAAATTGAGCAGTGGTCTTTGCTGCTTCCTGCTGTTTGTCTGGTGCAGTTCTCTCTCTGCCACTCTTGGCATAGATAGGGCCAGTGGTGGGAATCTTGCTGGCTCTGATAGCTCCGATCTGGAGACCAGACAGCTCGTCCACCTAGGCTTGATGCTCAGGTGCTTGGCCTTGCTGAGAGCTAGTTTGCTGTCTGATCTTGTTTTACTCCAAGAAAATGCAGAAACCCCAGAGATCAGTCCTCCCCCCTTCTATATTCCCTATTGAGGGTTTGGTCCTGTGATGGCAATGGTGCATGCAGAGATGAGCATTTCCTACGGTCGTGTGCAGTTTAGCACAGGGCACACGTGCAGCAAAGGCCAGCAAAGTTATATAGTTTCACTGAGAGGAGTCAGTTAACCTCAGTCCTAGACTGGTGCTTTAACCACAGGATCAATTCCTTATTCATTATGAGTTACTTAGTAATAAAGCTGAAATAAATACTTGAAACTGTCTTAGGGAATTTTTAGCAACTGTCCAATTCCACCTGAACAATTAGAAATGATTCACTGCTTTCCTTTCTAAGGACACAGGTTAGAGTTAGTTTGCAAACACATACTTTGTTTTGCTGACAGAGTGAATTCTGGGTTAAGAAACTCACAAAGCATGGCTAGTGTGACTAGAGACAAATGCTTGTTGCTAACTTTCTGTCCAAAACCAGCAGATTCAGTTAGCTCTTATTTTGTATTGTCTTCCATCCCCTGTGACAATCGCGAGTTATAAAGGACACATGCTGCTGAGAAGCTGAATCGCACAAACCTCTTTCAATAACAGTTTGCCTCAAATTTCCCTCTTGCCCGCATGACTGAAGACAGCAATTACAAAGTTGTAATCACATGAACATCAGAGTAAAACATGGCCCCTCTCAACCTTCTAGATGACAGGGAGATAAAAGCATCAATGGTCAGTCTACACCAGCCCATGTATGTTTTCTAGCACTAGCAGAAAGCTAAAGGGCTAGTAATGCAGGACAGGCATGCTGATGGAGATGTGATGAATTCAAGGCAATAGGTGGTCTAAGCCCTGTGACTTCCTTCATTGCCTTCCTGCTTCCCCACAAATGATGCCTAGAATCTTAAAAAAACAAGCCCCATGACATTTATTGAAAACTAGTATAATAAAACTTGTTTTAAAAGCCCTGTGCTTAGGTTCTGTTCTGATAGACTGTGCCTCAATGAGTGTGGCTTTTTTTGCCAGTGTGATCTGTGTACAGTCTGTAAGTAAGCACCTGGGCCTCAGGCTCCTGACTGTGGAGAACTGCAGATATATGGGCTTGAAACAAGAGGTATGGAGGGCAGGAAGTCTAGCACAATGCATAACTCATAGCACAGGCATATTCAGAGTTTTCTGTGCTGACAGAGATAAAGGGAAGCTGTAGGAAAGTGATAGAAAGCAGAGTTCAAACTGCTCTCTGTGGGTGATATTCCTCTTTACGTTTTATTTCCAGTTATTTTTAAATTAAGCCATAAATTGGAGGCAGAATTCACATTAAACATTCATTCCCAGGCCCTTGAGGGACAGCTGGTCTACTTTATCAGGATGCGGAGTGGGGGATTTCTGACTGTTGCTGAGCTCTCATGTGCATGTATATGTATTACTTGAACAGGCAGGTTTTTCTTTTATGTTGTCCTGGGATATATTATGGTTTCCCCCCCATACTGTCACTTGTTAAGATTCATATGGGTATTCTTCAGGCCTTGTTTTGTCAAGATGTATAGTAGGATCTTGTTCCTGGAGGAAGCAAGACTTATGCTGAGGATACGTATTTTCCCATATTAGAATATAGGGGTGAATAAAAGACCGTTTTGGATTTAAAATACATTGCTATGAAAGCGGGCGAGATGATGAGAAGAGTGAAGAGAGATTAAAAAAGGCACTGTAAATGAAGAAACATTTTATTGCCCAAACCATAGCAATTAGTGGCACATATGTTATATAGAATGATTTTATAACCACTGATTCGTTAAATGAAACTGCTTGATGCATTTAGGATGGTCTTAATCTATTTGGTTGCTCTATTGTCTGGAAGTTGGGTTGAACTTACAGTGAAGACTTTTCTGTAGTGGGACAACAGTGTAGGTCTTTATCCTCCACCTGACTCTGGCTCCACCATGAAACACTGGTAAGAATGGCTCACAAATTAAAATGTCTTAGGAGGGAGTGAATGCAAAACTGGCAAAATTACCAGGGATCAACACATAGGAAAGCAGTCTGGTAGAAAAGCACAAATTCAGTAGCAGCAACCTATCTAGGAAATTAACTGGTGAACGTGCATGAGCAGCAGACTCTTGGGGGTTGACATCTCGACCCACTGTCATCAGCCATCAGAGCCAGACCAGCCCTGAGACAGTTTGGCAGATTGAGGCAAAATACTTGGTGAGCAGGGGCTTTTACTAACTGCAGCTGGGCTTCACGTGAGCTGTGAATGTTTTTTGGGAGCCACAGCCACTGCGGGCCTTTTGAATGTCCCAGGACCACTTTTTGGTGGTTTTTGTTTGCCTTTTTTTTTTGTTGATGTTTGATGAACAGGAGCAGGCAAACAGGTAGATACGGCATCACTTGGAGAAAAGTGATACAGCAACCCAGACAACACTACCACAGAGGCAGGTGGCTCTCCAGGTCTGTGGCTGCAGGGAATGCTACAGCCTGTCTCCAGTGCTAGATGATAGCACTAACAACAGCTATATTAGGTGTGAACAAGTGAATGACCTACTCTACATGGTGGCTAAACTACAGAATGGCATTGAAAGATTGAGAATTATCAGAGACTCTAAGGAGGATATAGATTGGTGGAGTGAAACTCTGCCATCCTTGAGGCAGGTACATCAGGAGATGCATGAAGAAAGAAAGAGTCCTCCTCCCTCCTGTCACCAAGCCAACAAAAAAAAAAAAAAAAAGTATGCTGTCTCCCTGGGGCACAGGTAAGAGACTTTACAAATAAGTTCTCTAACTTTATACACCCCTCTGATTACTACCCATTACTAATCTTTCAGGTGGATAGTGAGGAAATAGTTACAAAAAGTCTGAGGGTAATCAAGAAGAATTTTAGGGCATTGGGGAGACTTACCTGAAACTTAGAAGGCCAAGTAATCTTCTCTACCATTTTCTCTGTGCATGAAATGAAGGAAGAAACTGGAGAATCTTGGAGACTAACACCTGGCTCCAGAGTTGGTGCCACCAACAGAACTTCAGGTTCTTTGATTGTGGCTCACTATACAGGACGCTGAGCTTGCTGGCAGGAGATGGGGTACACCTATGTAAGAGAGGGAAAAGCGTCTTCTCACAGGAGTTAGTGGCCTTCATTGAGAGGTCTTTAAACTAGAATTGAAGGGAGATGAGTCCATCCACCCAGCACTGCTAGAAATAAGCCTTTGGGGGACATACCAATGTTGGAGGCATTATCCATACCTTGGGTCAAGTGTGTGACAATGTCTGCAGTGTGGGCAATAAACAGGAGGAGTTAGAGGCTATCATACATCAAGGAAACCATGATGTGATTACCATCAAAGAAATGTGGTGAGATGATTTGCATGGTAGGAGTACTGCAGGATGGTTACAGGCTCTTTAGAAGGGATAGGCAAAGAAAGATGAAGGGGTAGTTTTCTATGTTGATGAGTGCTTGACTGTCCTGAATTTGATGTTGGACACACCAAGGTGGAATGTCTATGGATAAGGATAGAAGGGAAGGCTGATGAAGTGGATATCCTAGTGGGAGTCTGCTACAGATCACCTGGCCAAGATAAAGACACAGTTTAGATATTCTTTCAACAACTTGGGCATGTCTCATGGTCACTAGCCCTTGTTCTTGTGGAGGACTTTGACTTACCAGATGTCTGCTCAAAGTTCAATAGAACAATTCAACAGCAGAAAGGGGGCAGTCCAGGAGGTTTCTGGAATGTGTGGCTGACAACTTCCAGTTGCAGATGGTAAGCGAGTCTATGAGGATGAGTGTCCTTCTAGACCTACTATTTATGAACAGGGAAGGGCTTGTGGAAGATGTGGTAGCCGGAGGTTGTCTGGGGAACAGTGACCATGATATTATAGTATTTTCAGTATGTGGTGAAGTTAGCAGGGATGTCAGGAAGATCTCTACCTTGGACTTCCGGAAGGCTAACTTTGATCTATTCAGGGTGCTGCTTTAGAGAGTCCCTTGGGAAGTAGCCCTCAAAACAAAGGGGCCCACGAGGCACAGGAGCAGGCTAGCCCATTCTACTGAAAAATGAGCCAGTTAGAATTTTATCTATTAAGGATCATAAGAAGTGTTTTTACAAAGACATTAATAACAAAAGAAGGGCCAGGGAAAATATCCACTCCTTGTTGGATGAAGGGGGGAACGTAGTGATTGAAGACAGGGAAAAGGCTAAGGCACTTCACACCCCCTTTGTCTCAGTCTTTAACAAAAACCTTGCCCATCCTCAAGACAACTGGGCTACTGAGTTGGTAGAGAGGGATTGGGAGCAGAACATCCCTCCTGTAATCAAAGAGGAAGTAGTTAGTGAGCTGCTGTGCCACTTAGATCCTAGCAAGTCTATGGGTCTGGATGGGATTCATCCCAATGTGCTTAAGGAGTTGGCGCAAGAGTGACTAAGCTGCTCACCATCATTTATTACTGGTCCTGGCTAATTGAGGAGCATCCTGTTGGTATCCAGTGTCTTCCAGCCTTGCCCAGTTACTAAGAACTCAGTTCTGGGGCTCAAGATGTTCCTGTAGGATCTACTGGGAGGTCACCTGGAGGATTTGGTACCTGTAGCTTATTTTTTCAGACACCTAATGCTTTGTGAGAACTGATTTGCAGGGTCCACACCAGGTCACCCAACCTGGTTGCCAGATTTGGGCTGGAGGAGAGGCAAAATCTTGTTTATTTTACATTTTTAATTTTTGTTTTATTTTTTTGTCCTGGCACCCTGACAGAGACCTGTGAAACAACCAGTAGCAGCCAGCCCAGGCCTATCCTAGTGCTGACAACTCTACCTTCTCTTGCAGATAAGCTATCTGCGCTACCTCAAATCCTAGGGAACAGCACATGTTTCTGCTTTGTTGGCAAATGTTCCTGCTTTGTGTAACAAAACCTCTGGCTGACTTGTATCTATTAAATAACAGGGGTCAGTATTGGTCCCAGTCTTATTTAGCATCTTTATTGGTGCCTTGGATGAGGTGATCTAGTCAACTGTTCACAGAAGACACCAAGCTGGGGTGAAGTGTGGATCTGCTGGAGAGGAAGAAGACACTGCAGAAAGATTGGACAGGCAGGGTCAATGTGCAGAGGCCAACGGGATGAGGTTTAACAAGGCCAAGTGCAGAGTCCTGTATTTTGGCTGCAATAACCCCCTGCAGCTACAGACTGGGGGATACGTGGATAGAGAGAAGCCTATCAGCAGTGTGCTCAAATGGCATGAAAGGCCAATGGCACCTTGGCTTGTATCAAGAATAGTGTGGCCAGCAAGACTAAGGACATAATTCTCCCCCTATACTGGGCACTGGTGAGTCCTCATCTTGAGTACTGGGGCAGTTCTGAAAGATATTGAGGTGCTGGAGCAGGCCCAGAGGAGAGCAATGGTGCTAGTAAAGGGAATGGAAGGAAAGATGCTGAGGGAGCTGGGGTAAACAACAGTCTGGAGACCTACCTGAGAGGACGTTGTAGTCAGATGGAGGTCAGGCTCTTCTCCCAGGCAACGAGTGCATGGCCTGAGGACAAGAGGACATGGCCTGAAGCTGTGCCAGGGGAGATTTAAGTTGAATGTTAGGAAGCACTTCCTCACGGAAAGGGTTGTTAGGCACTGTGATGGACAGCCCATGGCAGTGGTGGAGTCCCCACACCTGGAGGCATTTAAGAAGAGATTGGATGTGGCACTTAGTGTCATGGTCTAGCCAATGTAGTGATGTTAAGGCATAGGCTGGACCTGATGATCTCAGAGGTCTTTTCCAGCCTCAGAAATTGTGTCAAACTCATCTGTATGACTATTTACAGAGGTTGCTCTCTTCTCTCAGGCAGCCAGCACCAGAACAAGAGGACACAGCCTCAAGCTGCGCCAGGGGAAATTTAGGCTTGAGGTGAGGAGAAAGTTCTTCACTGAGAGAGTCATTGGCCACTGGAATGGCCAGTGGCACGATTGGACATAGCACTTGGTGCCATGGTCTAGCCTTGAGCTCTGTGGTAACAGGTTGGACTTGATGATCTATGAGGTCTCTTCCAACCTTGGTAATACTGTGATACTGAACCTATCCTGTGAGATCTTGTGGGTTGGAGACAGTGCAATGAAGTGTAGCTGTCTGACTTAAGGAGGGAGGTGTGTGGAGTTGCTATGGACCAAATGAGATAGCTTGTCCTGGTGTTGTGGAAGGAAGGGTATCTGAGTGGTAAGCCATTGTTGGAGAAGCAATGGAAATGGAAACCAAATAAAGAAATGCAGTAGGAGGGGCTGCAAGGAAAAGCTGAACTAAGATGGAGAAGCTCTGATGAACTACTTGCTTCTTTGTCTTTCATAATGTATTCCTGTCTGCAGCCTGAGCTCATGGTTTAATAGTCTGTAATTTGCCCCATCTGCACTGACTTGCTCTTTAGCAAGGCTGCATGTTTTTATGGCTGGGTTACATAGTACCAGGCTCTGGCACAGCTGGTGGCCAGAGTCAAGGCTTGCATTGCATTCTGGTTTGCAGGCTGTATTTCTTTCACTGCAAATCCTTTTGGCTTTTCACAGCTAGGCTTGTTCTGTCCTAGCTAAGTGTAGCCTCCCTCCACTAAGCTAATGGTGCAGCATTACAAACATTTTTTGCTTTACAAGTCAATACTGTCTTCTGCAAGACTTTCCTTGCCTTTTGGGGTGGTCCAAAGCTCTGCAGTGGTATGTCACACAACCCTCTGAGTCTCTCTTTGTTTCAGGCAGTAAAAAAATAGTAAGACAGGACATGGTCAGTAAGACAATTCCCCAGACAACTGTGGAAACATGTTTAATCTTATGTTGCTCTAAGCCTGTTTTTTGTTTTGTGATGACAGTGGTCAGAACATTTATCATAACTGCTCTGAATTATCTCAACATGTCATGATGTCAGGCAGGGTGATATTCTGCCTTTGAAGTGGTCTTTTTTTCTGTAGGTAGGTTTAGCAAAGAAAAGAAGAAAGGATTTACTGAAAGTTACTGAAACAGTCCAAGATCATGAGCTCACTTGGAGTGGATGCTACTCGGTGAATGGTTGATTTGTGCATTCAGAGAGTAGCAGCTTATGGGTGGCCCTGTAGGATCATGGATGATGAAGGGTGAAGTCTAATGCCGGCATTCACAATTGCAGGTCCACAGAAATAACGGTGTGGCCTTTTGTGTCAGGCTTGGATTTGGTAGTGAGTGTAAAGACAGAGGGATGTAGAAGAAGGAGACGACCAGAATTCAGGAAAATCACTGGGCTCGATAATCCCAGGGGTCTTTTCCAACCTGAATGATTGTATGATTCTGTGATGATTCTGTGATTCTAAGTTGTTAGTCTGTAATGGAATTGATAAACCTGCATTCTGTCTCCCAATGAACAATTATTTGGATTATGAGCTGAAGGAGACACCCATTTCAGTTTCTCTAATGCAATGAACGCGTTACCAAAGTTCATTGTTTTCATGTCCGGAGTGCCTGGAAGTAATTGAAATGTGCCATAACAAAAGAGAGCTTGAAGCTCAGCGCTACTAAAACGCAGCTATGAGGTATGATGGAGGGATGGTGTTAGCTCAGCTTCTGCAGATAGCTGGTTGGACACCAAGCAGTGCAACCTGGTCATGTGGGAGGTAAGATACTCACCCAGAGCAAATATGTCTGTCTACAACTACCTGAGGGGTAGTTGTGGCCAGGAGGAGGTTGCTCTCTTCTCTCAGGCAGCCAGCACCAGAACAAGAGGACACAGCCTCAAGCTGCGCCAGGGGAAATTTAGGCTTGAGGTGAGGAGAAAATTTTTCACTGAGAGAGTCATTGGCCACTGGAATGGCCTGCCCAGGGAGGTGGTGGAGTCGCCAACTCTGGAACTGTTCAAGGCAGGATTGGACGTGGCACTTGGTGCCATGGTCTAGCCTTGAGCTCTGTGGTGACAGGTTGGACTTGATGATCTATGAGGTCTCTTCCAACCTTGATAATACTGTGATACTGTGATACTGTGATATGTGCTTCATACATGTGAAAACAGTATGCTGCACAGTTCCCAAGATGTTGTGACTTACATCCTTCCAGGGAGGCAAAGCAGGCCTGTTCTTCCCATGGATCGTATGTCTAATGTGTCAGGGGATTATGCTGGTGCAGGACTGGCATTAGCCTGGCAGCTGCTGCAAATACCTCTATGCAGGTGGGGATTTCAGAGGAGCAATAGGCACTTGTTGGGAAGAAACATTGACCTTATTAACCTCTGAAGGTGCAGCTGCTGGATAAACTGCAGCTGCATTTGGCATAGAGTGAGGAGAGTGGCAAAGCTCTGAGCAGCATGTATGTCTGAGCTATCCAGAGAGAGGTATTTCAACTCAGATAACAGAAACATTACATGAAAGGATTTATCCTGGAGATTTATCTGGTACAAATAACATGTCTTACAGCTTGAGATCTTCTGCTGCACCAAGAGAGCAACATGCCTTCTTCTGTACTATTACTGCACAATTCATCAGTTCAGATAATGGCTAAGAACCATCCTTTTTTCCCCTTCTCCCCAGAAAAAGATGGCTGTTTATATGGAGTGCTTCTATGTCTTTATGCTTGCACCTTTCAACTAGACCTAAGGGATCATTTCAATTAGAGGTGTAGAAGTATTGATTTCAAATAATTTTCACATAAACAACAGCCTGGATAGAGAGGAGAGATGTCATGGAGAGGACAGCACCTGTCTATATTCACTCAGTGCCAGTTAGGCACTGGAATGGGCTGCCCGGGGTGGTGGTTGAGTCGCCATCCCTGGATGAGTTTAGAAGATGCTTAGAAGTGGTATTCAGGGATATGGTTTAGGGGTGAACTTGTAGAGTAGGGTTGAGGATTGAGCTAGATGATCTTTCAAGATCCCTTCCAATCCCTAATGATTCTATGATTCTATGATGGTTGGACTCAATGATCCCAAGGGTCTTTTCCAACCTGAATGATTCTATGATGCTATGATTTTCTTTAATGAACGCAATAGAAAATGTACATGGAGAAGGGAAAGTTGTTGTGTTCCTTATAGAAGAAAGTCTCACCTGGATTTTGTACTTATTTAGAAAGCCCAAGCCTGAGAAGCAAAAAATTAGAAAACAGATTACAACAACTTAGTGGCTCCTGGTGCTACTTCTCCCTCCCTTGCTCTCTTTTTAGTGGATGTGCAGACCTAAGAGCTGGTTTGGCTAGTGATGCATGGGCAACCTGACTTGAAAGAAGCTGAACTACATGGAGAAGGTTGCCTCAACTGCAGCATACTGCCATGCTGCGGTTGTGCTCTGTGCTAGACTTGAAATGAATTCTTTACCTAAATGACTTCTTTACCTGCAGTCTTCACTGAAAGGCCTCCAGCCACACTCCTGGAGTTATGGACAATAACGGCAGGGACTGCAAGGAAGAACCACCCATCATAAGTGAAGATCAGGTTCGGGATCACCTGAAGGACCTGAAAGTGTTCAAGTCCATGGGACCCAACGGGATACACCCACGGGTACTGAGAGAAATGGCAGATGAGGTTGCTAAACCTCTCTCTATTCTATTCCAAAAGTCATGGCGGTCTGGTGAAGTCCCCACTGACTGGAAAGGGGAAACATCATTCCTGTTTTCAAAAAGGGTAGGAAGGAGGAGCCAGGGAACTACAGGCCAGTCAGTCTCACCTCTGTGCCTGGTAACATCATGGAGCAGATCCTCCTGAAGGCACTACTGAGACAGGAGAATAGTGAAGAGGTGATTGGGTACAATCAGCATGGCTTGACCAAGGGCAAATCCTGCCTGACAAATCTGGTGGCCTTCTATGAACATGTCACAACATTAATGCATGAGAGGCGAGCGACTGGTGTCATTTATCTGGACCTGAGCAAAGCCTTTGACAATGTCGTGCACCACATTCTGGTCTCCAAGCTGGTGGAACATGGCTTTGATGGGTGGAACACTACATTGGTAAAGAACTGGCTTGATAGTCGCACCCANCACGAGGATGACCAGAGGGCTGGAGCACCTCTTCTGTGAGGCCAGACTGAGAGAGTTGGTGCTGTTGAGTCTGGAGAAGAGGAGGCTCTGAGGTGACCTTATTGTGGCCTTCCAGTATCTGAGAGTGGCCTACAAAAAGGCTGGGGGGCACTTTTTAGGATGTCAGGTAGCGACAGAACTAGGGGAAATGGAGCAAAGCTAGAGATGGGTAGATTTGGAGTGGATGTGAGGAGGAAATTCTTGACCGTGAGAGTGGTGAGAGCCTGGAATGGGTTGCCCAGGAAGGTGGATGGAGACCCCATCCTTGGAGGTGGAGGCCAGGCTGGGTGAGGCTCTGGCCAGCCTCGTCTAGGGTGGGGTGTCCCTGCCCATGGTAGGGGAGTTGGAACTGGGTGATCCTGTAGATCCTTCTAACCCTGCCTGACTCTATGACTTCGTCTAGGTGATCCTGCTGTTGCAGGGGCATTGGACTGGATGATCTTTTGAGGTCCCTTCCAATCACTAATGATTCTATGATTCTATGAAATTGCTGGTCCAGACTGAGTGGGATAGGCATGAACCAGGGTGATGGAGCAGGTTTTGCTGCTGAAATAATGATGGGTCATCTGTTTCCTGCAGACTTGTGTCCTTCTTTAGGAATAAATTGTAGTTCACTGAAGGGCATTGTGTTATTTGCCTAGTGTTTTGACATGGTTAGTTATTATTTGGTTTCATTGATGCTCTTTGGAGTTTTATTGTTTCATGGAGAACAAGCCCTCAAGACATATGACAAGGAATATGAGCTAGAAAAATAAGCTTATACTGCAAGAAGTCATGTTTCTTTACAGTAAACACATAAAAATTCTTTGCTGAAAACACGGCATGAGAAAAGCAAACTCTTCAAGACTAGATCAAGGAATGCCTATGATAATGCAGATCATATGAAAATAAAAAGTAATACTCGAGACAAAGAAAGCTGGTAGTTTTCTTGTCTGCCTTGCAATGATTTGTAACATTTTAATTGTAAATGCAATAATGGTTTGCAAAATTTTAGCTAGCCTTTTTATTCTCTTTTTTGCATCTTTTCACTTCTTGTGTTTTGGCATTAGCGTAAACCCCTCACATGTTGTGAGAAAGACTGGTGTTACTACATTTTTGATCAGGCTGAAATGAGGAATTTTCAGTGTCTTTCCTGGAAGAAACGGCATGTGATGCCATTTTTCTAAATCAGCTGGCTCTGGACAGTTGAAAGCTGTGCCTCAGGCTACCAACTGCTCTGCAAATGGAAATGCAATACTTTGTATGCTCGAGTACTCTGAGTTACCTGTTTTGCTGAACCCTACATTGCACATGTAACTACTCAACAGGGTCTAAATTCCCAAAAGCAGCTTCTCATTTACATTACAAACTCTTTGCCACCCTGATAGCTAACTGGATATTTAGGCTACACAGAGCTGCACCTGCAGCTATGCACAAATATACGAGCACCTTTATCCCGAAAATGCATACAAATTATGTCTAAACCTATACGTATTGTTTGCAACTGAATCAAAGCATCATGTATGAAACTTCTGTTATTTGCTGGATGTTTGTGATGTTCTCCTCTTGACCCCAATGGAAGATTAGTCATGTGAAGAGTCAAGGATCAACACTTTCTGTGATGTCTGTACTATTAAAACAATCACTTTCATCTAAATCCTGGTCATACTGAAATAATTGTCAGTTCTGTCATTAATTACAAGAAGTGCTTTGCTAAAAACACAACATGGGACAAGCAAGCTTTGATGAAAACTAGGTCAAGGAATGATTAAGATATTAGTTAATATGAAAATTAAAAACTTAATACTCAAGCTACCGTGAAACTATTAAGAAGGTGGTATTGATTTTCAGAGCAATGAGGAGTTGGCCCAAAACCTCATTTTTCACAATCTTCTTGATATTTTTGTCTATTACATTTAAATTGCTAGAGACGATAAGATAAATATTTGAGGTAAAAAGGTAATAAAATGGTTTAATTTATTTCTGAGTCTATGTAACATTTATGCTGATAGTATTTTTATGTTTTTCGTTTTCATTTTAAAATAAACAATAATAGTGTGATGGGAGATCTCTTAATTTCTTCTTAATAGAGTTTAAATTGAAAAGCATCTCTGAGTGGGAGAGCTGCCTATTTAAACTATGGATGGCAATCCTGTCTGTTTTTAAACTCTTTTCTTCTGGCTGGAGATCATTGAGTCCTAAGGCATTTACCGCTTTTTTTGCGAATACATAACAGCAACAGAATTGACACTTCCTTACACATCTAGAAAGATGTTAAAAGCATATTATGGTCATAACATAGAAGGGCAATCTGTACGGGCATAATGTAGAAGGCAAAATCAGTAAAGTACAAGTGGGAGTCCAATTCACCTGCAGTGTCTCCCCATCCCTGAAACATCTCTCTCTTCGCTGTGGTGGTGACTCACATGTGTCATCCACAACGAAAGAAGCAGAGGACTGCATGAAACAAAATTCCCAGGACAGCCATGACTATCAGTGAAGCGAGGACAATAATGGCTCTGACCACATATCAGAGCTGTGAGAAGTGTAGTCCACATCTTGTTTGATTTTCCAGAGAGGGAAGGCAGTACTTGGGAATCAGGAGATAATAGCTGTCCACTGTCCTGATGCTCAGAGGTGGTGTTTCTGTTCAGCTGGATCACTGGGCAGGATCACTGCATGAACAGCACAGCAGTAGGATGTATATGCCTGTCTCCCTACACAGAAATGTATGTTAGCCATGTGCTTAGTAGGAGCTAAGAATTTTTTGCTGCTGATGGATCTGTGGGGATATCTGGTGGGAAGAGTGTTGTGAAGGGCAGGTATTGGGTAGAGGTGTAAGGGAGAAGGGCACTTTATCCCAAACCACAGGCACCATAAATCCTGAGTGTGAGGTTCCAGCCCTGTTGAAGTAAATGGAAAAATCTTGCACTGGCTCTAGAGCAAATATTTCACCAAGTATTGGCAACATATTAAAAAAGAACTGATTAGAAATGAGAAATCCTGGTAACCACTGACAATGGAAAGGAAAACAGGAAGAGTACATGACATTTTAATGAGGCTTTAGTTTAACAACATATTTTATTCTCTCAGAGACTTATGCAGTGTAGGAGTGATTCCTTGACTCCAAACGTATCTGCTTTATTGTTTTTGTGTCACTGCCATAACTTTATAGATTATTTTTAAACAGTGATACCATAAGAGGCCTCTAAAACATTTAGTGAGTAGACTCTTCTACATTTATTTTGATTTACAAGTCAAGTTTCTATATTTAAATTTAGTGTTTCAAGACGCAGTTTGAAGCTTGTTGTAGGTTTATAAATTGCCATTATGTGGGAGTAGGAGACAGAAAATTTGGTCTTTGAGGCTGGCTTTTGATGTACCTCTGGTTTGAGATTATTGCTACAAATGTTGCAAAAATTGTGTTGGATATGCAGTAAATGACCTGGACTGCTAAGAAGACATTAATCAAAAACAATGAAAAAGATGAAACAGTGTCTCTTTTGTGCCTTTGGATGTGAAGGACAGTGCCTGATTGTTCCTTGATCTGTTATCATTAGAATTAAAGTGCTGCTGGCTTCCTGGTAAGTTACTGTAGTTTTGTTTTCCTGGTACCATGTTTCCTGGAGGCGATGTGAAGTCTTGTGGGCTGATATCAGGGCATGTTTTGCTGGCAGCTCATCCATTGCCAAGGAAATTCAGAGGCCAGTTTGTTTTGATTTTATGGTTGTGTGTAAGTTGTTTGGGAGAGCTTGCCTGGAACCTCAAACTGAAGGCAAGTGCAAGAGTGGCTTTGCTTGGAAAGTGATTTTCAAGCACAAAGCATCAAAAAGCCAATGTGTACTTCTGATAAAGCATTTGAGGGTTTTTCATATCTCCCATCTGAAGAGGTACATGAAGGTAAGGGAAGCATATTTTATCTTTCATCTTGGAATGGGAGAATATTAATACTTACAGTTTCCATTGGTTTTTGGTGTTGCTGTTCCAGACCACTGGTTGGTTCTGTGGTTTGGTTCATAATGGTTCAAATCTTAGTGCAGTATCCCTGGCATATATACTTGTGTTTCACACCAATTTCTTACAGTTCCAGCTCATGTTGTCCATACATATTTACTCATTCACGCAAAAATCTAAAATGTTCTCCTCTGTTCCTCCTGATGCGTCTGTATTTCCGTCACAGGATCACAGTGTTCAGTATTATACCATGTTGAAGTGAGCCTCAACACTGGCTTGCCTGTGTTCACAGTGCAACTCTTTGAGGAGTCAGATTCACTAGATAACTGATAATGTCTACAACAGGAGGAATGCAGGGAATTTGTCCTTCATTTCCAGTAGAAAACACCAAGGAACACATAATATTTTGTTTTCTAAGTACCTGTATCTCACTTCATGTAGTTAAGTGATTTGCAATGAATTATATATATAATCCACTTTATCTGCTATTGTATGATACATTGCAAATGACCTAGCAATTTTTAGGTCACTGTTGAACAGTAATGTATGAACAGTAACGTATGTACAGACAGTGTAGCAGGATGGGGCATGATTTCTAAGTGTTACCACAGTAGCTGTACATTCTCTATGCCTGGCAAATCTGGGTATCATATCTGCTAAACAGATACACTGCATTCCTTCTTCTGTGCAGGAAACTTGTGAAACAAAACCCACAGCCCCACTTGAACACCCACCACTATTTAAGGACACTAACAAATGTCATATAGTACTTCTACCCACTCATGTTTATGGGTAGTGATGATGAGGAGACATACAATTAAGGTTTCTGATGATAACTGTAAAGATCAGATGGGAATTCATTTAAGTTAATTTCGCTGATGAGCCCTGTGCCTGGCAAGTTGCTGCTGTAAATCGTTGAATTGCATAAGTTTGTGAGTGCATGCATTAAAACAATAAAGACTTGAGGCAGTTGCCCTACAGGATGATAACCCTGCTTACTCCACTGACAGACGCTGAACTCAAGGAGATTCTTAGTAGGCAGGAAAGCTAAATCTTGGTCCTGCAGATGTTGCATGTGCTCCACTTTAAAGCTGTGTCTAGCTCTGTTGATGTTGATGGCACTCCTCAAAGGTTTAGGGATGATTTGAGTTTTAAAAGCTTACAGGTCTGCAGGCTAATAGCATCCCAGTATTATATCATAGTAGAGGCAGGAAAATATTACCCCTAAATGTGCTGTATTAATTCAGCAAATGTGTTTGCATTTTAATTATTTATAGCATTTCAGGATATATTAGTTCTTTAATTTATTGATACTAGTAATGAAATCTTAGTAATTCAAGATCTAATTACATCATCTTGCTATTAAGTCATGCTTAAAAGTAGAAGGCACCAATGTAAGTTTGAAATAAAAATATGATTCAGCAAAAAAGTGCTGGTTGCAACAGAAAGTTTTAGAAAAACACTTTTAGCAATATTGAATAATAAGTTTTTCCTGCTTATCTTAGTAGATGGTGTTACTTAGGTTAGTTGGATAACTTGGAATATTGATTTACTCACAGCATACATGGTAAGGAAGCAGACTGTCCTGTAATTTCGATATAAAAGGAATTGAGAACCCACCAAAGCTATCCCAAACCTGCTCCCCATCACTTTATTCATGCAAGAGGTGTTGCTGCCTTCCATAGACTGGACTGGCAGAGCAGCAATGAGACCTGGTGCATGCATGGTGTCATGGGATTTACCACCACAGCTGTAAAAGCTATTGCTGGCACCAGATGTTGTTTGGCATAGACACTGCTAGGACAGGTAGAAAGAGCTTGTCCTAGCAGTCCTGGGTGATCTGTGCCATGAAGAAATGGTCTCCACTACAACATACCGAGGTCGGATCCCTGAAGAAGCGTACCAGCTTCCCACTGAAATATGAATTGGGTGAGAATAGCTGTCATGGCTGATGGGTGGCTGTGTCCAAACCAGCTTTCCCTGCTTGTCTTGCATTGTCTACTTTATTGTACTCTCTACTTCCTCCCTAGCACCCTCACGGAGAGCTTACAAACACAATAAACAGATCTGTAGACCATAAGAAGTAATCATTAGAAATACAAGCCTTCTCTATCTCATTGGTTATAATTTTGAGTATTTCTGACTGATGATTCCATTGTAGTCATTTCAGTGCCGAGCAGTCTTCATTTGTTATTGTTGATTATGGGAGAACATGCCTTACCTGATTCTAAGTTATTTTGACCAACAAATGTGAATTATAATCAATAGAAATGTCATTAGCATCCTAGTGCCATGAAAGATAATACAACCATTTCTCATGCATTCAGTTTATTAAAATTTGCTAAAATGTGAAATATGTATGACGAATAATGACGTTTTAATCTTTTGCCAAGGTAACAATTGAAAGCTGATTGATTCCATTCAGTAATTACAAAATCAAAATGATGGAAAATTGTAATCAAGAAGGATTCTGTCTTGTACTTTGTCATGCCTCCATGCAAGATAAAGTTCTCATTCGTAACGTCTCTTTTATCTGAAAAGTAATCAGACTCATATTTGTCTCAGTTTAAATCTCATGGCTAGTTAGATAATAAACTTTTTGTACTAAAATGAGAAGATTAAACAAGTGTGCACCTACTGAGTGGTTATGTCCTCATGTGCACCCTGGTGCCTTTAAATCTTTTTTACATTTCCAGGAATTCATACACAGAACAAGGCTGAGAGGACAACTGAGTTGTGTTACTGGGGTGCTAGCAGTTATTTCGGTCTTTGTGAGACACTGAATACCCAGTCCTTCCTCCTTCCCCTCAAAAAAAATAGCAATATCTGCCTCTAAGACAAACCACGGAGATATCGTCAGAGCTTGATGTGCTCCATGAGCCATGCCTGGAGAGAGGCAGGTTGTGTTGCCCCACCAGAAATATCCTGTCCTACCAGCTGCCACTGAGGCACCCCAGATGGATGAGACTTGAATGAACTAGCTAGTCAAGAGGCTGAACCTCCAAAACCACTAATGGATTTTTTGCTTGAAATTACCCAAAATAGATTAAACTCTGCTCTCAGTCAACATTTCTCTGTACCAGCACAGTCCAAAACCAGGACAGGGGCTCAGGAGATGTGACACTTTTTCTGGCTTTGCCATTAATCTTCTGCACAGCCCTCAGTAAGTCCTTTCCCTTCTTTGTCCCTTCTCTTACACTGCTCTTCTGAACTGGGTAATGGCAGTAGGGACAGCTTACTGAAGTGCCATGGTTGGTTTGATCTACATAAATAAACAAACAATAAAGGCAGAGTGGTGTAGATTTTTAAAAAATATTCTGCTTCTTGGCAAAATCTTATGTTAACTAGAAACAGAAAATTATCTATGCTATGTTGAGGTTTATCCACTCTACTGAGACCTTACCCTTGGTGGAAAGAAAAGTCTCACCATTTGAGGAACACAAACAATAGTAGGTGGTGAGTCCAAACATATCGATGCAATTATAAGATTAATTGCCAATGTCTGAAACATGAGCAGGGAGTCAAAGCAAACCCTGTTCATTCACTTTAGACAGTAAGAGTGGTCTGCAGACCAGACAACTACTCAGAGGTGTTCTGTAGCAGAAAGCAGTTTTATTTCTGGAGAGTGTGGTTTTGACATCCAGATTGGAGAAACACTCAGCTATCTGCAAGGGTAGAAGAACATCTCAGTGAAACATTGACACTTTAGGGCAGGCTGAACATTCTGCAGTTAAATCCCAGATGCAGTGTAGTTGGTAGGTGGCCCCAGATGAATTTTAATGGGCTCTGGACTGGAGCCTAAACTTACCCCAAAGAACAGGGAAGAAAAAGCTTTGGTTTAGTCACATCTCTTAGCCTCTCCTTAACCACTGAAATTAATGAGAATTAGTGCTGGCCTACTGAGTAATGAACACTGACCTGAAGAGACTGAAGAAAACAGAGATATTCGTTTTATACATCCAAGGGGGACATGCCATCTAAAAGATCATTGTCTAGGCATGCAGTCAAAGCAGAACATTGTCTTGTGCTTCCTAGAAGAAAATTTAAAATATTATCAACTACGGCCTCTTACTGCAACATTTTACAGGTTAATGGCTGGCTGTTAGAAAGGACGATTTCTCTGTTTCAGTCATCTAACTGTGTTTTTGGCATCCTGCTCATGAAAAAGGTTATTTAATCACCTTGTAGTCTACCTTTCAAGTATCCTGCTACATTGTTTTGACATGACCTTCATGTTGTTTCAGCTTTTAATGTCTGGAATTCTTCTTCTCCTGGTAAGGAAAGATTTTTTTCCTAAAAATCCTTGATTGATGAGGAGTTAAAAAAAAGGCTTATCAAGCTCTCTGAAGGCTGAATTTCAAAGTAAAATCAGATTCTAAGCATTGATCTTGCACACGCTGGTGAGTCTGTTTGACTGAGCATTTGGTAAGATCTAGCCAGCAGTATGCAGACCACATTAGGAAAACAAAGAGAATGTGAGATTAAACTGAAAAGAGACAAGCACAGCATTTCTTCAATATTCTGCAGGAGGCAGAAGATCACAGTATCACAGTATTACCAAAGTTGGAAGAGACCTCATACATCATCAAGTCCAACCTGTTACCACAGAGCTCAAGGCTAGANCAAGGTGTGGCCTAACCAGTGCAGAGTACAGGAGCAGAATGACCTCCCTGCTCCTGCTGGCCACACCATTCCTGATGCAGGCCAGGACGCCATTGGCCCTCTTGGCCACCTGGGCACACTGCTGGCTCGTGTTCAGGCGGGTATCAATCAGCACCCCCAAATCCCTTTCTTTTTGGCTGCTCTCCAGCCACTCTGACCCCAGCCTGTAGCTCTGCATGGGATTGTTGTGGCCAAAGTGCAACACCCGGCACTTGGACTTATTGAACGCCATCCCGTTGGACTCTGCCCATCTGTCCAGATAGGACAGTATGAACTCAGTTTTCTTACTGGACCTATAGCCTCTTCCCTCCATCAGACTATACAAAGGTAAATTTACTTTTCACTCACTCAGAAAGACCATTTCGCCCTCACTGATATACTTATTTATTAGTAACTTAATTTGTAAATTTCATTGCCTACACTGGTGTGGTGTTATCTCTATGTGCTTCTGTGAGAATGTAGCAATGCCATGAAGGAAAATGTTGTAAAAATGATGTGAGTACATATACTGGGATTGGCAAAATGTAATAAATCAGTGCTGGGCTGAAGAACAGAGTTGCATGTGTAATGAAATATTCAGCATTACATCATCATTTATGTAACATCTGGCAGAGCCTTGTGTTTCAGTGCTGCTTTGAATCAGGATCATTTCTCTTTCTGAGAAAAGAGAAAAACAAGCCATTAGGTTTTACACATTGAAAACAGGAAAAACACCTTGAAATATCTATGTGAATTTCCCATGAGAAGTTATGCTGCCTGCATCTTGATGCAAATAATGCGATGTCTGAGATACCTGCAAAATACTTATAAAAAAAGCAGGATTTTTTTGAGTTCTGTAAGACAAATATGCCTTTAATATGAAGGGGATTATTTGAGGCTGCACAGTTAATTTCCCCTTATAGAAGGTTTTCTAATTTGCATCATGGCTAAGCTTTTACCATAAAACCATGTTTAAATTACAGGTACTTGGGTGTTTTTCAGAGGTTTCGGTTTTTTATTCAAAGGAGAATGAAATTCTCTTTCTAACTCTGTGGACTACTAGCTCTGTCTCACACAGACATGTGGGTGATCCTTCAGTGTGGACTTCATGCGAGGAAGCCAACAGCTGTTCAAAGGGAACACCAAGAATTTGTACGGGTATATGAATGGCAAAAAGAAGTCTAGGGAAGGTGTGGATCCCCTCAGAAAGGAACCTGGTGATGTGGTCACAAGTGACATGGAAAAGGCTGAGGTTCTCAATGACTTCTTTACCTCAGTCTTCACTGCAATGGCCTCCAGCCACACTCCTGGAGTTATGGACAATAACGGCAGGGACTGCAAGGAAGAACTACCCCTCATAAGTGAAGATCAGGTTCGGGATCACCTGAAGGACCTGAAAGTGTTCAAGTCCATGGGACCCAACGGGATACACCCACGGGTACTGAGAGAAATGGCAGATGAGGTTGCTAAACCCCTCTGTATTATATTTCAGAAGTCATGGCAGTCTGGTGAAGTCCCCACTGACTGGAAAAGGGGAAACATCATTCCTGTTTTCAAAAAGGAATTTTGAAGGAAGGAGGAGCCAGGGAGCTACAGGCCAGTCAGTCTCACCTCTGTGCCTGGTAAGATCATGGAGCAGATCCTCCTGGAGGCACTGCTGAGACAGGAGAATAGTGAAGAGGTGATTTGGTACAATCAGCATGGCTTGACCAAGGGCAAATCCTGCCTGACAAACCTGGTGGCTTTCT
>VXBP01000506.1:899-13878 GCA_013400115.1 Rhinopomastus cyanomelas | reverse complement strand
GTGCTGTTGAGTCTGGAGAAGAGGAGGCTCTGAGGTGACCTTATTGTGGCCTTTCAGTATCTGAAGGGAGCCTACAAAATGCTAGAGAGGTACTTTTTAGGATGTCAGGTAGTGACAGGACTAGGGGAAATGGAGTAAAGCTGGAGATGGGTAGATTTGGAGTGGATGTGAGGGGTGTCCCTGCCTGGTGGGGTGGGTTGGATCAGGTGTTCCCTTCCAATCCCTAATGATTCTATGATTCTATGAGTCTCCTTCATCTCTGGGGTGGATCGCTGTGCCCAGATTCACCTAGGGTACCAATCAGGACAACACTGATGTGCTGCTGGTGTGAATGCTAGTGGAAAAGTATTTAACTGGCGGCTGCAGTAAATGAATTCAGAAATGGAAATGTCTACTGCAAAAGTCTTGAAACGGCCTCATGACCTGGCTGAATTCAGAAGATAGTTTTGCTATTAATTTTAAGGGGACTTGTCTTTTGCCTCATGAACTTTGCATTTGAAGCCCCTTGGGAGGTCGTGGTGTGGTAGCTTCTGTAGTGTGCATAGTGCTGCAAGGACATAGCTGCCAGCTCTCCAGGCAGCAGTGACTCTCTCCTTTCCCCAACCTTTGTTGGGCGACAGCTGCCTGGGATGGGTCACTGCCAAAAACTTGCTATCTCTACAAATTTTGCTTTCTTTTTTCAACACTTTACCATTCAAGGGGAGAAGTAGGACAGGTTTCCAAAGATAAATCGCTGTTTGTTTAGCTACTTTTCAGTTATGTGGATAAACCACTGTTACCATTATCATCCCTCTCCCAGGGATTTTCATCAGGTATTTATTTGCCCAGCAGTATAGGTCTTGCTGACAGATACACAGAGATAGCTGATACTATATACTAGCTATTATACTTCCACTTCATATTTTTCCCAGGTTGGTTCAGAATGGCAGATCTTGGTACTCTCTTGAGTAAAGTGAAATGTTCAGGTTTGGTTTTTCACAGTGGAAATGACAAAGGGAAGTGGAGCAGTCTATACACAATGATCCCACTCTAGAAACTCAGTGTGCTGCAAGTGTCTGGGGTGCTGTTGTTTGCTTCATTTTTTAAACTAGTGGTGACTTCTATTGATTTTCATTTGGAGGAGAGATATACTGTGAACTATGAATGTTGTTGCATGTAGGACAATATAAGACCGCCCAAGTCTGAAGTGGGAGGCAATGTGTGTATGATTGAGGTGAAAGGCTTGGAGTCGGTATGTCCATCTCTGATTTTCCTGCAGGTGACCTCAGGAAAATAAATCACTATTGGGGCTGAAAGCTGGACATGCGCAGGGACACTGAGACTCTTTACTAGCAGCAGAGGCAGCTATGCAATATTTTAGGATGAAAAACCCTCTTTCTGACATCTGATATGTTTGGATTTACATATTTTCCCTTTCTTACAGAGTGTCCTGGCAATGTGTCATTGACCTAGGGATTTCCAAGGGAAGGAGAAACACTTCTACATCTTAGAGGCATGTTCGTGACATTTTTATCCTGGACATTGCAAGCTGCCACATCAGAGTGGTACTGGGCAGGGATTAGGGTTTGAGGACAAGTGCTGATAGAGGCTAAACTCATCTTGGAGGGGAAAATGGAGTTGTGATGATGCCATCTCAACCCATGCTTCTCCCATAAGCAATTGCTGTGGCTTGGGCAATGGGCTTTTGTGGTGAAGTAGAAGCTTGTTATACCCTTCCACAGGGATTTCTGCGAAACATCAGGTGAGTCCTCCAATGAGCTTTGCATTTACAGTTTGTAGCTGCTCCCCTAATGTTATGTCACAGCCACAATGTAAACAGGGAAATAGCAAACTAAATTGTCTAACGTTAAAGTTCTTTCACTCCCATAGGAAGAATCTAAAAATTATGAGTGGGTAATGCAAGACTATCTTTGAACATCTGTAAGAAATGTCTCGCAAAAAGAATACTTATTTGATAAAGTTTTGGCCAAATGGCAAGTGAGATTTTTTTTTTGATCTCGCATTGCTTCCCTTTTACTAGCCCCGGTTGTCAGTAAGACCAAGGAAACTTTCCTGGACTGAGATGCTGTAATTGTATAACTGTTCAGTATCTTCTGTTTTTAACCAGTGAAGTCCGAGGAGACTTCACTGTGCCTAAACGTTTTTCCATGCATAAAGCCATTTGTCCAGTCTTTTGGTAGCCAGGCAAGCTGACCCTTAGTTTATTCCTATTCTCATAGGATCAGAACCCTGGTATTAGGACATACATTCCTGTGAAAGACTGAGTAGTATAGGACCCTCCTTGTTCTGTTCTTTTTTTTGCCTCTGGCAAGGGCAAGAGCTCTTGAGAATCTGTTACTGTTTTCTGTTTTCTCAAAATAATTGCCTCTACCTTCCTTGAAAAACAGGGTGGAATAAGCCTCTGGCTAATACAGCTTTATTTTTTCTTGCTGAAAGAAGTGATGCTGGTCAGTATCACTGATCTAAGTGAAATCCATGAACAACGTATGGGCACTAGTCTACACAGTCACAAATCATGTCTGATTCCTGGTGAGACCACATCTGGAGTATTGTGTCCATTTCTGTGCCCCTCAGTTCAAGAGGGATGTGGAGCTGCTGGAGGGAGTCCAGCGTAGGGCAACAAAGATGCTGAAGAAAGTGGAACACCTCCCTTATAAGGAAAGGCTGAGGGAGCTGGGTTTCTTTAGCCTGGAGAAAAGGAGACTGAGGGGTGACCTTATCAACATCTATAAGTATTTGAGGGGTGGGTGTCAGGAGGATGGAGCCAGGGTCTTCTCAGTGTCATCTAGTGATAGAACAAGGGGCAATGGTTGTAAGCTAGAACATAGGAGGTTCCACATCAATCTGAGAAGGAACTTCTTCACAGCGAGGGTAACGGAGCACTGGAACAGGCTGCCCAGGGTGACTGTGGAGTCTCCTTCACTGGAGATGTTTAAGACCAGCCTGTATGTGTTCCTGCGTGACTTGGTCTAAGTGAGCCTGCTGTGTTAGGGGAGTTGGACTAGATGATCTTTCAAGGTCCCTTCCAATCTCTAATGATTCCATGATTCTGTGATTCAGGGTAAAGCAAGGCTTTCAGATAGTCCATACTGTGCCAAGTAAGAAAGAGTATTTTACTCTTTAAGAGATCAGTAATGTGCTCAAGATTTACTCAAATGTGTCACTGTGACGACTATACCCAGTATGCCAAAGACAGTAGCATTTCTGAAGAAGTGAAAGCAGTCTCTTGCCAGAGGAGAGGGCTGAAGTGGGCTGAGGAAAAGTGATGCCTGGGCAGGCAGAGGTGCTTGAGCCAGCTTGCTTATGCAGTCAAGACCTCATCTCCCATGACCATCAAGGACCTGAGGCTTTGCATCAAGAGCAAGGTGCCCTTATGACTTCACTCTGTGTAGGAGCTTCTGTCCATGATAAACGTTGTAACTGTGCTGCCTGTTGAAATTTACAACTACTGGTGTAATTTTCCTGTACAATGATTTGGCTCAAATTGAGGATGAGTTTAGGATAGGATTCAGGCACCACTGACAAGCCTTAAAATGGATCCCTATCCCTGAAGCCAGAGCCCTCATGGCTTGAGGAGCACCTGACCTGCACCATCACCTCTGCTGAACATAGGTGTCACTGACACTGCATTCCACCTGGAAGAAGACCTGCGAGTGACTGGCATTGCCACAGCAACCTGTGAGCAGAGCAACAGTCACCAATCACCCTTTGGTAATTTCTCAGGAAGCAAAGCTTTGAATAGTCTTAGTGAGTAAATTCACCCCCTAGTAAATGTTTTCCTGCTAGTGTAGCAGCATATGAGGGAGCAGTAATTGTTACAGGAGTTAACAGTGTCATCTCAGGTGCTTTTCTTTATACTTCTTGACATCTGTTTAGTGTTACACAGATATATGTATTGACAGGTTTTTTGAAGTCATGGAACTGGACTAATTTCTCAGATCTTCTATGTAAGTCGGCTGAACAATATTCTATACCTATTTATGCAGGAGGTCAGAGACAAACAAAGCTGGTCTGGAAGAAAAATAATTTAGTGAAACCACAGCTGTCTGTGGAAAGGTGTCTCCAGCAGGCTCTGCTCTTTGCACCTTTTCCTTCCCGTTTTGGGTACTGTAGGAACAGGGGAAAGTCCTTCGTCTCCTACCCTGTTCTCTGCTCAGGCTCCCTGTCTGGGTAGGCTGACATAGTTTGGAAGGATTCTTTTCTGGGAGAAATATTAAAGTGAATAGCTCTCATTGTCAGTTTTCAGGCTAATGATTGCCACCAGCACACCATGTCAGATCCATGTAGAATATTTGAAAAATTTCTGCTGATTACAGTTGTTCTTGCCTTGTTTCTTCCCTGTAAGGTTACGCATGGAGACCTTTATTAAATCTATTGGCCTATGCCCCATTGCTCCTCCACTGAGTTTTGTTTGAGCTGGTCGTGTTTGGCTGACGCATGCCAAGTTATTCCTGGTTTATTGCAGTTGTGGTCAGAACTGGAACCATTATTTGAAACCAATAATTTTGGCATATATAGTTTAGGTACATTTTCCCTTTGGTCACTGCTATCTGATGGTTTGCTTACAGTGTTCCTTCCCACTGAATTCCAATAGAGGTTTCTTGCTTTATAAACAATTGGACTGGTTTCCAATAAGTACATTTACTTCCTTTAGAAAAGATCTCCTCAGGGGGAATTGGCAGTTTTGCCTGTATTTATTTTCTTGTTTGCATTTACTTGGAGAGGTTTTGAAGCCAGGGACAAGATTTACTTTAACAAATCCCCCTCCTTCTTACCCAGTGTAGTTCTTTTAACATAACACAATCATTTTCTAAATCAAACTGATGGAGCGGTTTCCAAAGGCATTATACCAACTGTATGTCTGGAATCATATTCTCCTTCTTTTATTGCATTAGCACCAGGCTTGAACTTTTCAAATTTGCATTGTGCTTTGTAGAAGTTATCAGGACATTTGAAGCAGTTTGTGGTTGGAATCTGGTGTGTTTTAAACAGATAATTGTGTAGAGATGAGGTTTTTGTTTCATGAAACAAATACAAACTGCAATGAGAAACCAAGAAGAATATTGCATTTGCTGGGGGGATTTGGATCTCACCAGATTCTCTAAAAGGTTTTACTCCTTTCAAGAAGGTGCTGAGTAAGAGTCTGGACATCCAGTGAAGGTATATGAGCAGAGAGTGCCTAGAGGAATGTGCTTAACATCTGGGATGTAGTCCAGTCATGCTTCTGTGCTGGCTTTTGGCAAGTATGTCTCTTGTTACACAAACATCGTCACTGTATGGACTGCCACTATCAGGCATCCTTCTCAAGATATGCTTGTAATACAAATTGAGAGGAGATTTCAGATACAGAAATGAGACTGTCATGTTCACCTGCACTTGTGTGGTTATTATAGTGATGGCACTTGGGTACCTGGAGTAGCAGATGGTTTGGAACAAGCTGGCTAAAGAAAGCTATACAAAAAATAGGATCAAGGACATGCAATGAGTGTATGTGAGGGCAAAAACAAAGCTTAGGTCACATCAATTTGGATACAGAACTGAATTCCTTAAGCTATGGCATGGAGAAATATGTTTGTGCAGCCACTGTCTTTGTGAACCAAACTACAGTGCCTCTGCTCCCAGGAGAGTTTGTGTGAAAGCTCAGTTTCTTGGCATTCAGGACAGAGTTAAACCACAGCCCAGGTGACTCCTCATGTGTTACTGAGATCTGACTGTCACTTAGGTGACAAAAATTCCAGCTTTTTAATAACTGAATGCCTCAGTGCACTGTTAAAATACTGTGGAAGTACCTGATTCCAGACCGGTGCCATTCGGTATCTTTACCACCATCCAAAGCAGAGATGAACCAAACCTTTTGTGAAGGATCCCCTTCACATCCACTTTACATGATCTAGCAGACAAATAGGTGCAGAGGAGGTTATTGGGGTGCATTACTGGTCAAAGAAATCACCATGCAGAGGAAGAATATGTTTGCAGTGGAATAGTGATGGGTACTTGCAATTGCAATTCCTGTACAATAAGTCTGGCCCATTTGAAAAGCATTAATTTTCACTCTTACCTTCTCCAAAATGTCACAGCTGGCTATTGGGCAATAGCTTACTATGTACAAAATTAATTCAAGGAATATGAATAATGGATTGGTGTAAGAAAGTGCCAGCTGCAAAGCATTTTCTCTTTTGAGTTCAAACCTTACATTTCAAGAAATAGATAAAGTAATACTAATAAAATGAATGTTGAGGTCAATACTGCAGTTCTGGCAATAAGACTACTTAAAAAAATCAGAAGTCAACTGTATGCAAATGGCAGTTTGATAAACTTTTGGACTTTCAATATGAAAATGTAAAAAGACTCTCTTTTCCTTCAGTGGAAATTTTGCCAGTTGTTGCAGGCATTCCTGGGAGGTGTGACATAGGGCCGTGCCCACTTATAGGACAAAAAAATCTTCTGTAAAGGGCCATAGCCAGGATTTTTGGCAGTCAGGGGATAATTTCTGATTATTTGAAGACCCCCTGCACAAATCCATTGAAGGGTAAGCTGTGCTCAGTGGAGGATAATCAGGAAAGGTACCCAGCCTGACTCCTGATGGTTATGGATGTCCTCAACATGGGTTTGCAGTCTTCTGATACTTTTGCTTCTTTTGCCCTACTCTCTTTAGAATGCAAGGGTGTAGATCCTCTCTCTGGAGTGAGGACAGGGTATCCTGTACTCTCTCTGCAAAAAGAAGTTATCTGCTGCTAAATTTGCAGCCAGTGCAGTATATTCTTCCATAAAATGAGAAGTTCATGGTATGGTAGAGGTCCATGTTCTGATGGAAGAAGTTCTTGATGACAGTACACTAACCCTGGCCCACTGATCACTGAAACACCCTCTCTGAGATGTTAATTGTTCTTAAGAGTGTTTAAAACATCCTCTCAGTGCTTGCCATTGACTGTCCACATGAACAACTTCATCCACAGCCCCATCTTACCTTAACTATCGATTATATTAGGAAAGAGATCCAAAACATGAAACCAGGGTTGCAGAGAATCTCTATTAAGGATCTCTTTCCAAATTGACTGTTATAGAATTCAGTAGATGAACACAAAGAGATGATCTTAGTGAGAAAAAAGCCTCCATGCAATTTGTTCCCCCTGCTTTTTGTTGTTGGGCTTTGTAGGGGAACCATGAAGCTAGAGCATGCTTGACTTCTTGCTGAATGATTAGTAGCATATTTTTGCTTCAGATAGTCTCATTTTATCACCATTTCAGACTGCATCAAATTATCGTCATCTCTCGGATGTGTTTCCTTTTGCCATGTATCAGCCAGGTAGATTTCTCTGTGTGTTATCAAGCACCTTTTAGATCAATAGCCCAACGTATGGTGCTAGGGGTTAATGCACTTCATAAATATTGAAGAGGCTCACTGAGTCATGGTTTTGAGGAATTCATCTCTCCTCAGGAGCAGTCTTGTACAGACATGCTGCACTCTCCTGGGTGTGGCCAGTGAACAAAACCAAGGAAACACCCACAATGGCGTGGTGCTCACTGCCACTGGCAGTGTCTGGCAAATACCGCTAGTGACATTTTTAGTTTGAATGGTCTTGATGAAGAAAGATAATAGAAATGCCTAGTACTCCTTATCTGTAATTTTCCCACACTTTTCTTTTTCTGTGTTGTGTATCCTGTATAACTGGGTGGTCAGAACTGATGGCAGAATCCCAGGGAAGACTACGATAAAGCTGCATGGGGAAGGAAGAATTGTCTTCCTCTCCTGGGGTACGATTCTCCTGCTTCACAGTGACACACCACACTGATCACCTTCCAGCCAACCCCCAACCCCCTGTACCAAATGCCTGCGTACTGTCCCCTGGGTTTATTTCAATCCTGAGTGCCTTTTCAGAGGTGATAGCATTGTCCTAGCAGAATTGGTACCTTGGTACATCTACTAGGACTGAAATGCAGGCTCAATGCTTGGATGGCAGCCCATATGACACAAACAGCAAGCCAGATTTCTGCCTTGTATGAGAACATCTTGTTTGTTGTACACACAGGTGCATCTAAATATTCGGTGTGGTCAGGGAATGGGGAGTGTGTCCTCTTCTTCTCTGCTCTCCAGCCTGAACTTCTGCAGCATCTTCCTTTGTATTAGCTTGCAATGTCACCTTTAATGTCAGTGGGTTTTAACTCAATATAAATATGTCTGCCCTAGGAAATCAGCAGCAAACTGCCCTAACTTGATTTCCCTAACCCGGGGACCTTGTTCACCACTGACTTCCCAGCGCATAGCTTTTCAGATGTCCTTGTTACTTTAATGCAATTGTGAATGGACAGTGTTTCGTTTAGCCTTACAAATCTGCTGACAGCACACAGAAGAAACCCAACAGAAGCCAAATTTTGGCATTTCTTCTCTAGACAGAAATTAGTTTACCAGCAGAGGGCTCTCTCATTATTATGTTGGGGTTTTTTTTGCTTTTGTTTTACTCTCCCTTTGTGATGGTTAACACCCAGTTTTAAACAAAGGGGTAGAGAAGGTGTGACACTGTCCATGTCCACAGACTTTAGGGCAGAGGTAGGCTCGAGGTCAGCTCTCATTTTCTGGGTATGCCAGGGCCTCATCTCCCCATGTGAGGCAGCTCAGGAAAAGTGTGGGACCCTTTCTCCCCTGGTTTTGCCTGTGACAGAAAGGAGTTGCTGCTGCCAGTGGCTGATCTGCCAAAGCCAAATGACCCAGCTAGCATCAAGGAACACCTGACAGACCAGCAGGAGCAGAATGTCCCCTGGGGAGCCCTAGTTCTTCTGGGACTGTCCCAACTCCCTTTGACGGAAGCTCACTACTCAGTGCCTCCAGCCCTTTGCTGAATACTTGGATGCAACACTGTCACAGTGAATGCTAATGCACGGCAAACACTACATATTGTCACAGAGGAAGGTTATGTTGAGACAAGCTTTTATTACTGGAATGGTTATATTTTTGCCCCTTGCTGGTGTTGTGGAGGCTGTTTCCCTTGTCTTCTCTGCTTGTGATTGTTCTTCATGCTCTTGGTTGTGCTGTTGAGATACACTGATTTTAGTGTATAAATCACACCAAGTAATTTTGCTGTAATGGTACGCTATTAAAATCCCATGAGGTGATGGCCACTGGAATCCTGTTGTGATCTAGCTGATACACTTTTGTAATTTAAAGTTTTCTTTTTGCTAATGATGTATGTCATGAAAGAAATGCATACCTACAGGCATGCATACATGCATGCACACATACGTTAATTTAGTTTCAAATGATTACAGGATTAACAATCTATGTGAACGTATGTGAATCTCTCTGAAAATAAGCTGTATGAGCGCTATATATGAATATCTGCTTTGTGTTGTATAAAATGCAGTGATTCTTCCAGCACTAGAAGATGGGATACTTATTATTTCAACTCAGTTGTTAAACACATTGGGCAGAAATAAAATCAAGAGCAAAACAGGAGTTTTTAGAGGTTTTGCACAGACCACAAAGTTTATTATTTTAGTCTTCCACTTCTGACTTCTTTATCCTTTTGGTACATGTAGAATGACATGCTGAGTGGAGCCAAACAACAGGAATTTAATTTATCACTTGAATTTATATTTCAGGACCCCCCCTCCATTTTATTATTTTTATTTCTGCAACATGAAAACACATTCTGAGGTTTTTTAATGTCATTATAACTCACCATAGTGATCTCAGGGCCTGTCTTATAACCTTGGTTGTATAACTGTGTGCAACAAGGACTAAATGCTCTGAAATTTCACAAGTGATAGTCAGTCATGGACTACTTGCTGGCTGAATAGTGAGAGTGGGAGTTCTGAGGTCTTTTCTGGCTTTCAGTGCTGGTGCAGATGAGAGCACCACAATCTCAGGATAATTTTTTTCTCTGGATGTTCATGTGAGGTGACAGCTCTGTTTGCATAAGTGAAGGATGAGTCAGAGAACAGGCTGAGCAGTTTGTAACCAGGAAGTTTGTGGCTGAGCTGAACACATGCCTCAGTGACTGTTTTTCAGCCACTAGGTTTTCCTGAACATATACATGGTGCCAAAACCATGATCATTAAAACCTGCAACCTTTATAATCACCACAGTATATTGATGGGCAATGTGGTAAAAATAAAATCCTTTCATGGCTGCTTTGTGTGTGCTATGTTTTGGCACACACCACACCAGAAGTGATAGAATGGGACTTTTCTTCTACGAGAGAAAAGGAACCCTGGGGTGACAGCTCTGGCCAAACAAATGTCCATCACCTTTGCTACAGTGCAGTAGTGTCCACTTTACAAAGAAAACTGCATCTCATTGGGTCTAAAATTTGCTGTCTTTAATGATTTGAAAAAATGCCACACTGAAGTGTAGAATTGCTGAATGCAGACGTGGCTGAGTTGGCAGTACTCAGGCTGAGCCCACCCTTAGTGAGAGCTCATTCGGGGCTGGGTCCTGCTCACAACCCAGCAAGATAAATATCTCTTTCCAGTACTGGTGGAGACCTAATAGTGGTGCTCAACATGTGTGTGTGTTGCATGAGCATTTGCTAAACAACAGACTCCACCACTTTTCATAATATTGTATAGCAGAGAGCCTTTTGTGTGTTTTAGTTTGTATGGCTGACACAGATGTTGCTATACAGAGCCTTGGTTATGGTGATAAACCTACTGCCTCTTCACTTTGGTTATTTCCTGTTCTTTGCACTTTCTCCAAAAGATCTAGTTCTATCCCTCTCTCTCTTGGTCTACACCAAGATATTTAATGAAAGTATAGATCTGATTTTTTTTCCCTTATATTGTAAATTGTAATTCAAGAGTAGAAGAAATCTACCATGAAAAGAGCAGTTCTTAAAGAAATAGTTTTCCTTAACTGATAGCAAAACCTGGATATACTATATGTGTAGCAGTATCAAGGTGGGGAGGACAAGTGGTATTCCAACAATCCTTTTCTTGTCCTTTCCCTTTAGGGACTGCACAGCAAACTACACTCTGCTGTGGCAGGGGGATTGGACTAGATGATCTTTCAAGGTCCCTTCCAATCCGTAATGATTCTATGATTCTATGGCTGCAGCTCCTGCTTGTACTACTGCCTTACCAGCATAACTGTTGCATCAGTTGCATGTCCATGTTGACAAGCACAAGCTCTGTGTGCAAATGACTAGGGTGTGGTATCAGCTGGGCAGATCCTTTGCCTGGTTTGGTGCATCGCTCACCAGCCAAAATGCAGAGCAATGATTACGGGGAGTTAGATAGCTGTGAGGCATGGGAAGTTGAGGAGCAATAGTTTAGCAGCTAAATATGATGATAATTATTGAGTAATGATAGAAATTGGGCCCTGCTCATTCATTTAGCTGCTGGATCCTCAGCTTGCTAGGCTGATGCAGCTGTATATAAGATGGGAATATATGTTAATTTTATATTAGCCCTGGACCAGCTACAAATATGTGGTGGGCTCAGGACCACAATTCAATATCAAAGAAAGGAAAGCAAAGCAGTGAGGTCTCCGTGGCATCTCGGATAAAATTCACCAGACAATCGATGGCTTAGGGAAACTCCAGAAAGGTTTATTAACACTAACTATACACAGAAAAGGTTATGCAAGTCGGTGCATACAAACTGTGTCATTAATGCCCTCACAGAACCTGAGAAAATAGAATGGGAAACCACTCCAGTTTGGGCCGTGGATCTTCTTCCAATTTAGAGACCTGGGAAATAAATGGATGAGATGTCAAATTTATGTGTACATGTGGTTTGAAGAATGAGTGGCAGTTATCAGGCCAGGAAACACATCCGTTCTTTGCCAACATAAAATCTCCTAGAGCAGAATGTGGGATCAGCACTATAAGCAGATAGAGTTGATGCCTTTGAATTAATGAAGACATCAGCCCAATCTCTGTCAGGTACATTTACTTCATATTCTGTAGTGGTTTTATAAGTGACTGTCTACTCTTACGAGTCCTGCTACTTCTGATAGAGGAAGGTGAAATCCCACTTTAACCAAACAATGACAGATGAAGACCACAGAATCACAGAATCACAGAACACCAGGGATTGGAAGGGACCTCAAAAGATCATCTAGTCCAATCTGCCTGCCACAGCAGGATCACCTAGACCAAGTCCAGGCAGGTTTTAAACACCTCCAGTGAAAAAGACCCCACAAACCCCCGGGCAGCCTGCTCCAGGGCTCTGTCACCCTCACTGTGAAGAAGATCCCTCTGACATCCATACAGAAACTCCTGTTTTCCGGCGCACAGCCATAACTCACAGAACCACAGAACGTCAGAGACTGGAAGGGACCACGAAAGATCATCTGGTCCAATCCCCCTGCCACAGCCGGATGTCCCAGATCAAGCTGCACAGGAACATGTCCAGGCGGGCTACAAATCTCTCCAGAGAAAGAGACTCCACAAATGCCCTGGGCACCCACTCCAGTGCTCTGTCACCCTAACTGAGACGAAGTTATAGAATCACAGAATCACTCAGGTTTGGAAAGGACCACCTGATCATCCAGTTCCAACCCCCTTGCCATGGGCAGGGACACCCCACCCTAGATCAGGCTGGCCAGAGCCTTATCCAGCCTGGCCTTAAACACCTCCAGGGATGGGGCCTCAACCACCTTCCTGGGCAACCCATTCCAGGATCTCACCACTCTCATGGTGAACAACTTCCTCCTCACATGCACTCTACCCATCTTTGCTCCATTTCCCCTAGTCCTGTCACTACCTGACATCCTAAAAAGTACCTCTCTAGCATTTTGTAGGCCCCCTTCAGATACTGGAAGGCCACAATAAGGTCACCTCAGAGCCTCCTCTTCTCCAGACTCAACAGCACCAACTCTCTCAGTCTGGCCTCATAGGAGAGGTGCTATGATCTGATCTAATCATCCTCATGGCTCTCCTCTGCACTGAGTCCAGCATCTCCACATCCTTCTTGTAATAAGGGCTTCAGAACTGGACGCAGTACTCCAGGTGGGGTCTCTCCAGAGTGGAGTAGAGGGGGA
>VXBP01000505.1:0-30573 GCA_013400115.1 Rhinopomastus cyanomelas | reverse complement strand
GATTGGGGTAACATTTGCTACCCTCCAGTCCCTAAGCACCTCCAGGCCCTTTCTAGTTGCATCCCTACATTCTCTTACCAGAGCCTTATAATCACCCCAAGTGGCCGCCCCCTTCTTCCATGACCTGTAGGCTTTCTTCTTCTTCAGTTTGCCCACTAGTTCCTTGGTTAACCACGCAGGTCTTTTGGTTCCCTTCCTTGACTTATTCCTTGTTGGGATACTTATTTCTAGTGCTGCAAGAAAGTGGTCTTTGAATGTTGACCAGCTATTCTGAGCTCCCTTGCCGGTCCCATGAGATTTCCCCTAGCAATTGCTTAAAAAGTCCAAAGTTGGCCCTCCTGAAGTCCAGGGTAGTGGTTCTGGTAGCTATTCTGTCCCTACCACACAAGATCCTGAACTCCACCACCACATGGTCGCTGCAACCAAGGCAACCCTCAAACTTCACTGCTTCAACCAGGCCCACCCTCTTCGTGAGTACAAGATCCAGCAGTGCTCCTCTCCTAGTGGGCTCCTCCATCTCCTGCATCAGGAAATTGTCACCAATGCACTTGAGGAACCTTCTGGACTGTGGCTGGCTGGCCAAGTAGGTCTCCCAGCAGATATCTGGGTAGTTAAAATCCCCCATGAGAACCAGGGCCTGCAGCTGTGAGGCATCTGAGTGTCTGCTTAGCAAGTTTGCTGACAACACCAAGCCAGGAGGATTGGCTGATACTGCTGAGGGCTGTCCTGCCATCCAGAGAGACCTGGACAGACTGGAGGGCTGGGCACAGAGTAACCAGATAAAGTACAACAAGGACAAGTGCAGAGTCCTGCATCTGGGGAGGAATGACAAACTCCACCAGTACAAGCTGGGAGGTGACCTACTGGAAAGCAGTCCTGTGAGGAGGGACCTGGGGGGTCTTGGAGGCCAACAAGTTAACCATGGCACAGCAATGTGCCCTGGTGTCCAAGAATGCCAATGGGATCCTGGGTTGTATTAGGAGGAGTGTGTCCAGCAGATCAAGGGAAGTTCTTGTCCCCTTCTACTCTGCCCTGGTGAGGCCTGGTAAGGGTCACAGAGCACTGGAACAGACTCCCCAGGGAGGTTCTGGAGTCTCCTTCTCTGGGGACTTTCAAGGCCTGCCTGGATGTGTTCCTCTGTGATCTGTGTTAGATAGTTTTGTCCTGCTCTGACAGGGGGATTGGACTCGGTAATCTCTCTGGGTCCCTTCCAACCCCTAACATCCTATGATCCTATGATCTAATAGTATACCTTATGTTTGTACAAGGGGATATAACACATATTCTTTCTTGATGAAGTATGGTGCAATCTTGTGATGTGAAAATGAAGTAAAGGAGGACACAAAAGAATAGTGAAGGTATTACTTGCACCCTGTCTAACCAAAATTAGGGGTATTTGAGAAATGTGTTTTTGGACAATATGTGGTTGCTGTCTCAGGTAAGGCTCCTGTAGTGTGGTACACAATGCCTTTCTTGTAAACACTATAAATCTTCAGGTATTTCTAATATTCACAGACTAAATACTTTGTTGATGTGGTGAGAACTGGAGCGGATTGACTTCAGATATCTCATACAATAATTCTTAAAAACTTGGGGAAGCAGAATGTGTTTGTCTCTATGACTTAAGCTTGCTGAGCATCACTGTCTACATGAAGTTTCTGTTAGTCATGAGAAATTTGAAAAGAGTTTAAGGTTTCAATGTACTGTATATATCTGTATTTAGCCAAATTATGGCTATAGCAGGAAAGCCCAAGTTTCCAAGCAATTTTTAATTCAATTTATTTCAAAATATTTAGTTGCTATTAACAAAAAAATAAGCTGAATCAAAATGAACCCTGTGGAGGAATAATAACCAACAAAATTACTCGCATGGCATGTGGGTTAAAGATAATATCTGGACTGATTCTGCAAGACAAAACAGTAATTTAAAATCCTTTTTATTGAGTTTCCTGCAATGCAGCATTCTGGCCCAGCATTCTAATTTATCTTTCATTTACTCTTTCCTCTGAATTAGGTTTGATATGCTGGGTGATTACAGTTATCAACAATTGACTTTAACAAGGTCAATGCCAATGTAGTTTTATATGCAACCAATTTACAGAACAAAGTAAACTATTTTTTTTTTAATTGAGCATTTAAGGTGACGTGAAAAACTCTTCAGACTTTATGTCTCTTCATTCTTCAATAAAGACAAAAATATTTTCTCCCCTAAGTCTAAAAAGCCTTGCTGTTTGTGCATACATTCCTCAAAGACTACACTAGATTAACAAGGCAAGATCACTCTTACTCTTCATATTGGTATCTGCCTCTTGAAGCAGTAACAGCAATTTAGCCATACCAGGCAGTTTTCATATCATAGGAACCCCCTCTACTCTGCCCTGGTGAGGCCTTNCCAACCCCTAACATCCTATGATCCTATGAACACAGTATTTAAGAGGTCAAGCCACTGTTTAGAAAGGACGGTATATCAGCATCTTCTTACTGTATTTTAAAACTTCAAGCTTCTTTCAGGCTGCTCAATTTCTTTTATTAGAAGTTAGAATTACCTTGTCTTATGCTAAATTCAAGCGCAGTTGTCTTAATTGTCTTAGATATACTCAGACATGTCATGCATGTTTTAGATGCTACCCAATATGACATGTTGGGTAGCTTAAGTCATCCGCAAAATCATAGATCCTAAACTCTAGAGTTTAGGATTCAGAGAAAAAGTATTTTAAATATATTAATTTTTAACTTGTTTCAGCAACAGAGCACTTAAGTTTTTAAATTGCCTCTGAACAGTGCAGAATACAACTTCATTGGAGTTGTTATCTGGGAAGTCCTTTAATTTATATGCCTAGGTAAGCTATGTAATGTATGCGTGTATATATAGTCTACCTGTCCTCTTGAGTTGTGCTGATTTTATTCCACTGATTTTATCCAAAATGTGACTGTTGTTCCAGTCTGGGTATTGGATTGTGATGCTCTGCTTTTTCTTATTAAGGTCAAAATTTCACTAAAAAAAGTAGCCAGTTTTACCACATTTGAGCTTCTCTATTTACACCTAAAATAAGAAAATGGAAGATTAGAGTTATTTGAAAGACTCAAATAATGCAATAGCACTGTGAACAAAGCCAGCTAGGAAAAACTTGGACAGAAGATATGTTTGAAGGTAGAGTCAAAACAAACATCAAAATATTTGAACATTTGTAGTTTACAGGATTTGGTAACTCTTCAGATTATATTGATCAAAATATGTTTCCTAATAATTTTAGTCTGCCCCTTTAAAAATGCCCTTTGGAAGTTTATTTCAATACATGACAGCATGACTTACATCTCTTCTGGAATATCTTCAGAGTTCTCTGAAAAAGAAAGATGTGATTATGAACAGCACAATCGCCTATCTCTAGCTCAGTAGTATTTGTGAGTCTATAGAGTCTGAACACAGTCATTTAATATAAATGGTTTTGATTCCTGAATTTTAAGAAAAAACAATATAGATCGGGCCTGAGTGGTTAAATTTAGCAAGGTTATTCAGATACTGAATATACTCTGAACTGCATTATAAAAGATGTGAAGAAATAATTTTTTTTAAAGGTATTTTGCTACATTGGCATATGTGGTGCATGACTTTAAAAAGACACACTGCATAACTAAACTCTTAATAAGCTGTCTCTTGTTACAGGGTGGGTAGTTCAAATACCAGATTCGCTGAGTTCTAGAGTTTATTGATGCTGAGTTTGTCCATGGGTTGACTATGATTAGTTTCAATGCAATTCTAACCTTGCTATAAAGCCCTAATATTGCAATGCAGACAATGTAAGATGTACCAGAGTTAATAAACACTGAATTGGTAAATTGATCACTTCATACTGCAGAAGAGTTTTTGTTTTCTTTTTATGCTTTCTAAAGGCCAAGTTTTTTAATAAAATCTTCAATGAAATGGGAAGAAAATGTAAAATTACTTTTAAATATTCATTTGCAAATGACATATTTTCAGGGAAATCTATTACAATGAGCGATGCTTACTAAAAGCTCTTAATATAAGTGTTTACAGGTAATCTAGACAACGAAAAAATTCCTAGCTGCACTCAGCTTGCAACTCAATTACTAGCCAATACCTCTTTAATGATAATAATAAAAGAGCAGTAAAATGACTACTGCTGGGTTTTATCTCTCAGTAGATGCAGTGTACAACACCTACTTTGAGGTAGGACACATCTTTACTTTAATGGGTAAGAAGTGTTCATTCTTTTTCTATTTAAATGTTTCTGGTAAAGCAGTATGCATTGTATCATAACAACATGCTCAGTTGCATACATGTAGTAATAAACCAGGTATGTAACGGTTGAATTTCAATACAACTTCTTGACATTCTTGCTGAAATACTCAACTTGGTTAGAAAATAGGATTAATCATATGTAAGGACTTCATATGATAAATGATCACTGAATTAACAAGGTGAACTCCATTTTGCACTTCTGTTTACTACCTGAAGATACAAGTTTTGATCATGTATAAGGTTTTAGGTGGATGAAATACAGCATAATGTTTCTTACACTTGGGTATTTAGCCATCTTGCAATATCTATAGCAATCAGTTCGCTTGTATATGAGTGTATCCCTCCATGTTCCTAATTAAAAGTGTCAATGACCTGTCCCCATTTACACATGCTTGTATTGAGATGTAACTATTTGGAAAATCCCATACTAGAAACAGAATGTATCCACTTATATAAAAAATGTTTTCCACCCTAGAAGCAAAATAAAGCAATTTTCTCAAATGTCAGGGGGAAAATAAGTTATTATTGTAGTTGAGACCAATGAGGCTTTTAGTATAAATGAAATAAAAATTTGGATCTAATCTTCAACTGGCAGACTAATCTAGGCAAACGTTCTAGTACATTCTATCTGCCTCCAAGTCCAGAATAATTACTCATTCTGGATTATAACACCAGAAAGCATCATATCTGTAACAGTAAATTTCAATTAAAAAAGCCCAACAATTAATTATACTTCTAAACAGATATTCTTGCTCTTAAGTTTGTATTTGTCTCTTGGGTAGATTATATTTGAAACAAAATATTTGAAAGTGCTTATTTAAGGTCAAAATTTAAAAACTCTCATGTGTTTACTTATATATGATTAATTAATTTCTGTATTTCACTAAGGGTAAGATTTTTTTTTGTGTGTCATTACATAGTTTCACATTATTACTTTGAAATATTCCATATTGAGTAATGTCTGGCAAACCAGAGAAGTATTGGCAACAAAATACTGCTTTTACATAGGGATGTTGGTTGCTCATTCTAAGTTTTTGTGTGGCCACGTGAAAAGCCAGGCTCAATACATTAAACTGAGTTACAAATAAATGATGAAATAATATAGAGTACTCATGATGTTTTTCAGGACTATCATTTTGTGATCCGATTCACTAGATTGCTTTGAATGTATCTATGCTGCCAAACAGAGAATCTTTCAGGATGGAAATAAGAATATGTAAGATTCAGGAAAAAGGCTGAGATATACAGCTAAATGTAATGAAGCCTGCATGAGAGCCATCAGAAACAAAATACATCATGCTCTACTTAAAAAAAATGTTGTTCCACTTGCAAGATGAAAAAAAAAATTGTTGTTACATTTGCAGATTCTGAATTTAAGGACAGTAAATGAAGACATATTACGTCTGTCTGCACAAGCAGAATTACATGATGAGAAGACACTGAGTACAGTGATAGAGACACCAACCGTTTGGATTAAAATGCTCTCACATTTTAAGGCTTGTTTGATTTTTCTGTCTTACGTACTCTGTCATTCTGGGTTTGTGGATACATTTATATATATTAATTATTTTTTTCTTCCTCATTCTTTGCAATTACTGTTTTGCAGCCTGTCACTACAGGTAGAATTATATTAAGCACACATGTGGTCAGAGTCCTTTCAAGTACCTCTCTTATGTGTTATTCACAAATGTAAACCCATAACAGTGAACCTTTTTTTGGATGTAAGATCTTTCAAGGAAACAACATTAAAAATATGTGGGGTTTTTTTCCCTTTATAAACATCTACATTTCTTTCATGCTATCTGTTCTTTCATATTATCTGTTCACCAGTCAGTGCAGAAGAGTAGTCTTCTTCAGCTTCAGATATGATATGCTGAAATGTGAAAATTTCTAGAATTTTATATAGTTAGAAGATGGTGCTGTTCAGAACTTTCGCTTGCATATACAAGTGAAGACCATGTTGATTACCTCATAGAGGAGAATGAGAACAGAACGTAATGCAAAGCATCAATATATTACTTTTTATCAGCAGAGAAGGTTACACTGTTATGAAAAAATCTGTTATTTGAATCCACTGTGAATTTACTTGACTGCCAGCTCCAGAGAAGAGATTGTCTCTCTCATTAAAGGGGTGCTTACCCTCTTTTCAAAAAGTAAGAATGTATGTCTGAAAATCTATGTTGCTCAATTATAAAATGAAAAACTAGAACTCTGTGTATTGCATATTTGGATCAAGACTGGCAAATAGATCTTACTGGTAGAATTACAAATTCTTTTTTATGCTGGGGCAATTAAAAACATCAGGTGTTTCTAAGCCTGTCATTTGTTTCTCAGAAAGATCTCGGGCATTTTTCTTTAATTACGAGCTGCTAAATCTAGTCAGAAAGCAGTTTGATCATTCTGTGTGATAACAGTGGGGATATGAACTGGCAAATCACATTGGTTTTTTTGATCAGTATTCTTATAGATCCCTTGTGAAATGCAAAAAATTGTGTTGCATGACATTGATGATATTGTGTATGAATCACAGTCCCTTTACATGATAGTGCATGTTATCCCCTTGAAAACATATGGAAAGGTGGATATCTCAGGTGAGAGATCTCTACTCTAATCTGTGTCCAGTCAGGCGATTACGGAGACCTGATGGGACACCTCGTGTGATTGGAAGGTGTTCATGGATGGCTATGTCCTTTTTAGGAGGAACAGGTCAGCAAGGCAGGGTGGATGAGTTGCTCTCTACATGCAAGAGCAGCTGGAATGTATTGAGCTCTGTCCAGGGGCAGAAGAAGAGAGAGATGAGAGTTTGTGGGTGCGTTACAGGGGCAGGTTGGCATGGGTGACACTGTGATGGGTCTATTACAGGACACCAGATCAGAATGAGGAAGCTGATGAGGTCTTCTACAGGCAGCTGACAGCAGCCTCCCAGCTACAGAACCTGGTTCTCATGGGGGATTTTAACTACCCTGATGTCTGCTGGAAGACCCACTCAGCCAGCCACCCACAGTCCAGGAGGTTCCTTCAGTGCATTGGTGACAATTTTCTGATGCAAAGAGTGGAAGAACCCATCAGGAGAGGGGCACTGCTGGATCTTGTACACACCGACAAGGAGGGTGTGGTTAAAGCAGTGAAGGTTGAGGGCAGCCTTGGTTGCAGTGACCATGAGGTGGTGGAATTCAGGGACTTTTGTGGTAGGAACAGAATAGCTAGCAGAATTACAACCCTGGACTTCAGAAGGGCCAGCTTTGGACCTTTCAAGCAATTGCTTGGGGGAAATCCCACGGGACGGGGTACTGGCAGGTAAAGGAGCTCAGAATAGCTGGTTAGCATTCAAAGCTGACTTTCTTGAAGCACAAGAAAAGAGCATTGCAACAGGAAAGAAGCTGAGGAATGGAACCAGAAGACCTGTGTTGTTAAACAGGGAGCTGCTGGGCAAACAGAAGAGGAAGAAGAAAGCCTACATGTAATGGAAGGAGGGGATGGCCATTTGGTGTGATTATAAGACTCTGGTGAGAGAATGTAGGGATGCAACTACAAAAGCCAAGGTCTCTTTGCAATTAAACCTCATAGGAAAGGTCAAGGGCAACCAAAAGGGCTTCTTCAAATACATTGCAGGTAAAATTAAAATGTAGGCTTCCTGCTGAATGAGGTGGGTGCCCTGGACACACAGAGAAAGCAGAGATATACTGAACAGCTTTTTTGCCTCTGTCTATACTTCTAGAGTCTGTCTTGATATCAAGCCCCAGACAGCTGAGACTCCAGAATAAGTGTAGGCAAGAGAGGAGCTTGACTTGATTGATGAGGACAGGATTAGGGATAAATTGATCAAACTGGATGTACATAAATCCATGGGCCCAGATGGGATGCACCCGCACGTACTAAGGGAGACGACAGAAGTCATTGCTAAGCCACTCTCCATCATCTTTGATAAGTCATGAGGATCAGAAGAGATGCCTAGAGACTGGAGGATAGCAAATGTCAGTCCAAACTTCAAAAAGGGAAAGAAGGAGGACCCAAGTAACTACAGACCGGTCAGCCTCGCCTCCATCCCAGGAAAGATGATGGAACAATTTGTTCTAGAGGCTGTCTCCAGGCACATCAAGGACAGGAGGGTCATTAGGGACAGTCAGACCACACCTGGAGTATTGTGTTCAGTTCTGGGCCCCTCCATTCAAGAGATATGTGTAGCTGCTGGAGAGAGTCAAGTGTAGGGCAACGAGGATGATGAAGGAGGTGGAGCACCTCTCTTACGAAGAGAAGCTGAGGGAGCTGGGTCTTTTTAGCTTGGAAAAGAGGAAACTGAGGGGTGACCACATTAATGTTTTTAGATATGTGAAGGATGGGTGTCAGGAGGATGGAACCAAGCTCTTCTCAGTGTCATCTGGTGATAGGATGAGGGGCAATGATTTTAAGCTGGAACATAGGATGTTCCACATCAATATGAAAAGGAACTTCTTCCCACTGGACGTGACAGAGCACTGGAACAGGGTTCCCAGGGTGGTTGTGGATTCTTCTTCACTGGAGACATTTGAAAATCACCTGGATGTGCTCTTACGTAACTTGGTGTATGTAATCCTGCTGTGACAGGGGGATTGGACTAGATGATCTTTCGAGATGCCTTCCTATCCCTAATGATTTTGTGATTCTGTGATACTCATGTACTGTTATGGACCTCCTAGTGTAAATCAAGCCAGATTTTGTTTTATTTAAGACTTAACTTCCAGCAAGATCACATTAAACCAAACATCTTACAAAAAACCATTTTACTAATCTTGAGATTAGTAACACTTCTTAACAGTAAGGGATAAGTGTTGTGGAATGAGACGTTTATACAAGGAAAATATTTAGATTGCTGCTCAGCTGGAAGGAAATCAGTGGCTCCTCATATCTTGCAAAGGCAGGCAATACTTAGACACAATTTTGAATACATGCTGCACCATAAACAAGAAAGTAAATATTTCGATCACACAGAAATATGTTGGTAATATTAGTCTTTGCATCCCAATAATTTAATCAGCCAGAAGGCTGTAAAAGAAAGCCATGTATGATTAGATACAACTCTTCAAAAAGCCAGACTCATAGCAAATAAGAGGACTATTCAACCCCAATACTATTCAGAAGGGACTTCTCTTTACTTTTCTAAGAAGAAAACCCACAATATTTTGTTGTAGAAGACACCCATCCAGAAAGGCAGGAGAATTCCTTCTAAGTGCAGATTAGTAGATTTATGTGATAGATTAGTAGATTTATGTGATAGATTAGTAGATTTATGTGATAGATTTATGTGATTCCTAAAATATAGTTCTGGTGTAGTTACTGTAGTAACTTTTTTTACTTGCAATAGTGACACTATGCCAGTAAAAGTATTTGTGGCCAAGTTCTCAGGAAATATCTATATGTATCTCAGGTTATGGCTTTCAGTTCTCCTTTCTAACCTCTTAGTCTGCCTTAGATATTACAAGCACTTCCATACCAATGGCTTCCACTTTACACCTTTATGTATTTCATATTGTTGTTAGACTGTTTCCGGTCTAAGCCAAACACTCTGCTTTCCTAGAAATGCTTTATGTATTTATTGTAGTGTTTTTATCTAGTATGGTGAATATTTCTTTGGTTTTTTGTTGTTGTTGGGTTGGGTTTTGATTTTTGTGTTTTGCAGAACATGAGCTCTGAAGTCTCTACCGATTTTTACAAAAGACCTTATGTACCTGCTGCTTTTCAGTTCCTTTCCCATCACGTTTATGTCTATCTCTCTTGTCTCCATCTATTCCATATTTGTTATATTTCACAGTTTTTACCACTTCTAAAAAACCCTGACATATGTCCTTGTGGCATTTAAATCTACAGGGTACTTTATAAAACACTGTATTGTTTGAGAATGTCTAGAACTTCAGAAACGTAGATTGGTTCTAAAATAATTAATTAATTAGGGGAAGAAACACAGTTGGAAAATGAAATGTTTTGCAGGTTTTGTTAGCTAAACTAAAGCTACATGTTGTCATAGGAGTTCCTGATTATCATAGCAGGGAAGTGTCTGCATGTCTTTGAAAAACTTTGGCTTGATGAATTTACCCAATGGTCACATTAGGCCAAGATCATACTTTCTTTACACTAAATTCATAAATCATTCTGGTAATTCCACAAGTTGTCCCTCTCTGTCTCCCCCTCAGCACCCGATGGGATGCCAGACCATGTTGCTTGTTGTTATGTCATAATACAGAAGCTAATAAAGTAGATGTGTGTTCCTGTGTTTGCTGACCTATGCATATTCTAAAAAATGCAAGTAAGATAATGATTTTTGCCTTGTGCCTCGTGAAGTTTGCAAACTCATCTGTCAGGAAGTGTTTTGTCAGGTATCCAAATGAGACAATCTTACCATAATAAAAAGGATTTCAGTTTTTAGTATTGGCATATGTGTTACTCTTCTAAAATACTCATAGATTAATAGAATGTTTGGAACAGATTAAATGGATCTGGTTTTGTTTTCAAAAAAAGTCTTTGTTAATGTACTGATTAAAAAGTAAGCCATGCAAATTAAACAGAGACCATAAAAATAATAAAAAATATACTTTAATTGTTCCGCTGCAGTGTAGTAATAGAACAACTTCTGAAAAACTTAGACTTCTTATATGACGAATAATGAAGGAACTGGAGACAACTGAGATATTAAAGCACACACATGTATGTACATTTATTCATTTTAATAAAAAAAATATTCCGTGAACAGGATTTCCTGGAGGTGTGTCCTTGACATTTTCTTCAAGGTTCTTAGTTCTCCTAAGTTTACTGATTTATTACCAGAGCAAAATTTATTATAGTTTAATTAGGAATTATGGCCAAATTGTGATCTGTTCGTAACCTCAGTGGACTTGATAGCTGCCTGGTAGTCTGTCAGGATATTATATGGTAATGTTAGGTCATAGGCTGGACTTGATAATCTCAGAGGTCTTTTCTAGCCTCAGTAATTCTGTGATTATCTTGCAAATCACTCTGTACATTGCTTGCTGGATTTGTGCACTGATTTTCAGGAGGACACCTAATAGCTGGCATTCATCTGTATCTTCAATGTGGATATTTTATAGCAGGAACTAAGCTCTTGTCAAATATTTATACATCTTCTTTGTTGATTTGGTTGATTTTTCCCATTTGCCTTTAAATAAAAGAGTAGAACAAATGTGAGAGTTTTATGGACCAGCAGGATATATTTATGATTATAGAATTGTTTTATAGCTTGATTTCATCTAGATCATCTCTGTCACTGGAATGTCTTTGCTGGCTAAAAAAAAAAAAATCATAAACCTGCCTGATGAATCTGGTGGCCTTCTATGAACAGGTCACAACATTAATGGATGAGGGGTGAGAGACCGATGTCATTTACCTGAATCTCAGCAAAGCCTCTGACACTGTCCTGCACCACATTCTGGTCTCCAAGATGGTGGAACATGGGATTGATAGGTGGACCACTAGATGGGTATGGAACTGGCTTGATGGCTGCACCCAGAGAGTGGTTGTCGATGGATCTGTGTCCAAGTGGAGGCCAGTGACAAGCGGAGTCCCTCAGGGATCGGTCCTGGAACCAGTCTTGTTCAACATCTTTGTAGGTGACATGGACAAGGGCATTGAGTGCACCCTCAGCAAGTTTGCTGACGACACCAAGCTGCACCAAGTGCAGCAGACACACTGGAGGGAAGAGTTGCCATCCAGAGGGACCTAGACAGGCTGGAGAAGTGGGCAAAGTCCAACCTCATGATGTTCAACAAGACCAAGTGTAAGGTCCTGCATCTGGGTCGAGGTAATTCTGGCTGGGCAGTGACTGGCTGGAGAGTAGCCCTGGGGAGAAGGACTTGGGGGTGCTTGTGGATGAAACGCTCAACATGAGCCAGCACTGTGCACTTGCAGCCGAGAGGGCAGACTGGATCCTGGGCTGCATCACGAAAAGTGTGGCCAAAAGGTCAAGGGAGGTGANTCCAGTGAGGTGATCCTGCTGTGTCAGGGGGATTGGAGTAGATGATCTTTTAAGGTCCCTTCCAATCCCTTATGATTCTATGATTCTATGAAACATACTGATTACTACATATTGTGTAAATAAAACACTTTAGAATAATGCTGCCAGAACATTAAAACTATGTTCAGAATGTGTTATCAATCAGTTCATTCCAATGTTAAAATGTATGCTTCAAAGATGCTGCATGCTTACAGAACACTTAATGCTACCTGCTGTCAAATGGGTGTTTTAAGTGGTTATCAAATCAATATATCATTATATATGACCTACTCACAAACACAATAAGGACAAAATTAAAGTGTCAGAGCAAGTCACCAGATCTCATGTAACCACAGGATGTAGATGCTCTTGTTGTTGAGAGTGTCTGCAAATATTTATCCCACATAAATCTATGTTACTGAAGTCAGGACTTGCAAGCATGTTTAAAACAACTAAAACATATGTCCTCGGATGCTGATGTCTCAGTTGTGATTTAGCAGTTTGGTACTCACACACACACACACACACACTCTCATTTCTGTACTTTACTCAGTTCCACCTAACAAGTTTTAGTCAGAATCTGAGGTTAGGAAACTTGGCTAAAAATCTGCAAAACTCATCTATTTCCACATCCTATACAACACTGTAAACATTTCTTTATTTTTAAACATTTTTATAGTTGCCCTGAAACTTAAGTCTGGTCTCTGTCATGTCAGAGTTTTGACTGGAGTTAGATTTCTGATAGGACTTGTCCAGAAGTTTCTTCATAACCTTTCAAACTGTTTACATTTAAATGTAAGCATTTATGCAGTGCGAAATATGACTTAATACTGCACCTGTGACAAGCCATGTGTTGAGATCATGTACCATGGTCATGCACCATTGCTAGCTACTTCAGACAATGTATTCTGAAACAAATTAACAGGCTAAAGATGCAAGGAGAATGAGATTTTATTATTGTTTTGCATGTGGTACCGCAGGAGAAAAGAACTAAGTAGCTGAAAAATTAGTCTGTTAGGGTGATGGAAGATAAAAGGCATATCTTGAGGAACCCCTCTTTGTAGAGAATAATGATATAGAAAAATAATATACTGAAATACTTCGATACATGTTTGAATGATTTGCTATATTTTGGATTTTGACACAGTATGAAGTGTCATATATGTCACAGTATGAAGATGTATATATATGTATATAACTGTAAGTTATGTAAAATACAATAGAAAACTATTTTATGTACCTAAAAATAATTGTACTTTACTAGATCCTATACATTGTACTATATGCTAACATATTTTATATTAAACTTTTTTTCTCAGTTTCTAATGTTAGAAGTACCAGAAAGTAATTCTTACTTGTTGTATGAATCTTGTAGAAATTTAGAGAGATGGACTTATAAATGATATTTAAATAAATTTATCTTTATAAAATACAGGCCTCTTACGATCAAATCTAATTACACATACAGAATTGTGAATAACAGTTACAATAGTATGAGTGTCAATAAGACCTACCAATATGGATGATAGCAGAAACTACATATAATGTACTGTAAAGAAGACATTTAGACCTTATTCTTGGAAGCAAGTTGTTTCACTATTTTTGGTGGTGCTTATAGTTAAAAATGGATTGAAAAATTATCTTTAAAAAGAGCCAGATATAATACTGATATAAATTTGCAACTGAATCAAAAACCAAGGAAAACTATACACTGATATCTCAAGACACTGAAGAACTTGATACTTAGTAGAAGACACAAAACTTTTAGCGTGTATTTTGGATTGGAGTCCCAGGAGTATAAACAGGGAAACAGAATTGTCATTATGATACAGTGTAGCCTCACAGAAAAAGGATTAGCCTGAGAGACAGATTTATTCCTAGCTTTCTCTCAAATTTGTTATGTAATCTAAAATGTGTGGGGAGCAGGTCTTTGTCAATACAGTTATACTGACCATGAGTATACAAAATCTGAGATACTCAAGAGTAATATTCATTTAAAATATTGGCCTTTCCCTTCTGAATTCCTCATGTGTTAAAAGGTGTTGATGGATATTACAGAAATACAAAGCCTCTATTTATTCTTTTTGAGTGAATCTCAGATTTGATAAAAACGTAGGGTTTTTCAACACTCAAAATAGTGCTGTTCAGGGTTTGCTTTTATTTCAAGATTTATTTTTTATTCTCTTCACCAATAAGTGAGTTATCATAGCTTCCCCAACCCCCAGATATATTTTCTTTTAAAACAGTTTATTATGTCCAAGAATTTTAGATTCTTAGAGTCAAACAGTAGCTTTTAGGTATCTGAAGTGCCTGTTCACTCTACATGCAAAGCCTTCCTTAAAAAAAAATACAGAGGCCCTCTAAAATTTGAGAAATATGAAATGTTTCCCTTGTACAGATGTTTTGTCTTTGAGCAGTAAGCTGTTTATCCTTTTTCTGGATGCATCAGAATTTTTGCACAGTGAGGAATAAATACGCAACATATGAAACTAGTTCTGGCACTTGCTATAAATTTGGGATATAAACTTGAAACTGTTTGTGAATATATTCTGGGACCTATAACAACTCTGGGTCATAGACTCCCAAGTCTTTCTACAGAGCATCTGAAGAAATTAACTACATGTCAGATTGAACAAGCAGAATGAGAGGGAAGAATGTTGTAAGATAAATGTACTGAGTTGTAATCCACCTGAGTTTTGAGTTTTGCCTCATCTGTTTGCATATATTGATTTTATGCATTCATGTAGAATAATGAAAGACAACTATGACATTAAAAAAATACAAATCTAGGCTTTGTGCAGAATGTGACTTATGTCTTCACTTTATGTAGGATATGAGAAACTTGTGTTAGTTACACCATCATGCTGGTTGAAGCTAACACAAAAGATTTATCCATTTCTCCCGCAGTATTAAAACTCCTTGAGATTTTTTCCACTGTTGTATATGACTACAAAACTAGCATTTTACAGACAAATTATATTATCTTTAGACAGAAAATGGTGGGAGGAGAAGCATGATTTCTCCCTTTTCCTACTCTAAAGGTTATTGGATAAGCAAGGAGCCACTATTCTTTCTTGTTAGTAACAGAATCAGTTAACTAGTCATTAGAATTCACTGACAATGGATTTAATAACAGCAATGCATTTCTTACAGCTTCATGGCCTTGAAAAACTCATATGGAACAGAATAAGTCTTGTTCTAAGCCTCAGTTGGGAAATTCTGGCTTCAAAGAAAATTTGCTGGGGTTGTGAAAGTCTGTGTTTAGTATCTTAGTTGGATTTTATTTATTATTTACACTGGAAATGTTTTTTTTGCCATGAGGAGGCTAACACAAAACAGAAAAGAAAGACAGTAGTAACAAAGAAAATTGAGATTTAATGTGATGATGCCCCTTTTTACTCTAGTAATATTAAATTTCTCAAGTAATGCAAGATGAACGTGTGTAACTTAGATCTTTATTTTTTTTTCTAAATTTAATTTAAATAAGCAATTATTAGGCTGTCTGAAGTAATCTTGGTCCTTGTTTCCAGATAATTAATTGTCACACATATCTTGGATTCCTTTTACATAAAATGTATATGCTTAATCAGGAGAGCTTTAGGACATTTTTAAGATGAATACAAGCTTTTTGTACTGATAAATAAGTTATGAAGGCTCATGATGTCAATGAGAAAAGGAGGCATGTCTATATGGCATCAGACAGTATTGATATTTGTAACTAATGACTAAATTGCCTAGCAACAATTACTCATGCAATACAAGTATCCATAATGTTAGATACCTTCACCAGTAGTTAACTAGAAAATCTGGACAGGAGCTGTCCTTTTGTCCTTAAGAAAATAACATAAACATGAAATCTTTCAAATACTTCCTTCTTAGTAATTTACAGGTTTTGAATGGTGCTTCCAGTTTTCCTAGATTTCATTATCAGGAGACCCGTTGTCACTTTTTAAAAGTGACACCTTGCTTTAGGTCCTGAACCGCTCATTAACAGATGCGAAAGCTTAAGTTACTCAAAAATATCAGTCACTTAAGTGACTTGAGAGCAAAGAAAGCAAAACTTCCCTAGAAGCTAATCTAAATTTGCCACTTCAGTCCTAGCCTGGCATAATTGGAATGGATAGAATTGTATTACTAAAAATATTAATGACTGTATTGTCAATTACAGGCATCCTTCTTAAAACTAATTCAGCTGTGGAAGAGGTCCTAAAGAAAACGATGTCTGTTTTGTCTACTTTGTTTTAAATTAAGTTTTCCAAAAACAAGAAAACAGTTACTGAATGAAAAAGAGAATTTCTTACTTCAGGGTCCACTTAAAAAATGAGAGACGCTTTTTATTGTTGTATGCCTTATGTCAAAATGTGCTGAGTAAGTTAGGTAGTGCTGCTTAATTTGGCAGCTGTGTGCTGTTTGATGTCTACTGTAGGTAAAAATTAGGAAGAATTATATTTGAAATCCAAATTTAGATCTGAATTTGTATGAAAGTTAAAGCATGTCAAGAATTTTTATTTTAGAGAGAGCATTAAATCAAAGGACAATAACAGCCACTATTGTGATTAATAAAGTGATACTCAGACACATACTTATTCATATAGACTACTGCAACAAATCTCACAACATACAGTCTGAAGTAAGGTTGACTGTGATTTTCACAGCAGAATTTCATACAGACTGTAGTATACTCCATCCTTATTGCCAGTTATGGCAGTGACCAGATTTTTTGACGGAAACACAGCTTTCTGATTTTCTGATATGCGCTTCCCGTTTAACAACCTTTTAGACAATGCTTTCCTGATAGATATTATTTTTCACATGTTCCTTGGTGAGAACATCAGTATATTGTAGCTTATTCTTGTTCTAGGATCATTGAATAGTGATCATTAAACACGCTGAGGAGTTAATGATAATGCAAATTTATACAGCAGAAGTTCATTAAAAGAATATATGTGTATGTGATGATTTGTGTCTATGTGACTTCACATATATCTAACTGTAGGTATATTACTGATATATTGTAAGATTTTTTTTCTTAAATATAAGAATTCTTCAGATTGCAGGTAAATATTCAATTTAGCCTCCAGCTAAAAGCCAACAAACATGATAGGAGAGTAACCAATACTCTATTTCTCATGGTACATGCCATTAGCAAAGTCTGGAGGTCTTCATGTTCATCTGTCTAAGTGTAGATATTTTACTTGCTAAGAGATATTTGTAATTAACTTCAGACTTGGAATAATTAAAGGTGGCATTCCTAAGATATATGTCATCTAAAAAAGTATGACTCATTATCCACAAGTTTAAATTCCCTTCATGATGCTTCTAGTTGATAAAAAAGAAAATACCAAGAGGGAGTTGTGTCAATATGGGGACAGGATCTTCACTTTCAGGCTAATCAATTTCATTTCTGGTACTGGAATTGTGAAATTGCAAAATCTGAAAAGATTATATGTAAAAGTAATAATGTTTGCCAGGGTGTTAGTAACTGCATAAGATAATTTAAAATTGTGGATTTCATAAGCGCTTTGAACCACGAACAGCATGTTACACAGTTTTCTTCAATACTGTACTACCTAGGATGATAGAAATCATATGATTCATACAAAATACAGCTTTTTGCACTTGCTGTATTAGATTTGCTACAGGACAAGATACTGCTGTCTTGGAGAAGATACATGAATGCCCTGCCAATATACTTTGGTTATATTTTTACAGTATGGATGGTAGTATTTAAAATGAAGAGAAGGAAAATTAATGTATCCATAAGTAAATACCTACGTCTTCCTAGTATTTCTTTTCCTTTCTGTCCTAAATTTTCTCCACTAGAGAAAGAAGCTGCAGGTGACTTGTTAAATTGATGTGTCAAACCTTCATAGGTTTTGTAGACTTCATAGACTATGTCAAACCTTCATAGCCTTCAAACCCACTGCCTTTTTTTTCTTTTCTGATAAAAGACTAGTGAGATGCTTTGAGTTATTTCTCTTTTCCTAGCCCTTAACTGTGCTCTGAAAATCTGGAATGAAAGAAGCCTTTTACTTATTGCCTTTTTTTAACAATAAAACAAGAACAATGTTATCTCTCATTCCTGCAGGGACAAATCAGAATGATCTCTGTTTTGTGAAAAAATGAGCAAATACAAGGTTAATGTTATTTCAGATTCATAATAAAAGTGTTGAAGGAATTTTTTCAGAGGTACTTACTGACAGTGAAGACTTTATATTGCTAGCTATAGGCACCAAAAGTTGTCACAGTAGAAAAGAATTTGTTTAGTATTATGAATCTCAGAAATGAATATTTCTGGTATTGATTTCATATATGATGCATAATAAATGAATTAGTCCAAGTACATGATTGACTCCTAGTTTCTTAATTTTGAGCTTTTGAAATCAGTTGTCATGAGTTGAGGTTGGGCCAGCTGCTCTTTCCCCAAAATGCTTCTCTTTCCCCAAAAGGGGAAGAGAAAAGGGAATAAGGAGAAAAGACTCATGGATCAGAAAAGGAAAACAAAACCACTTTAATTGAAATAATAATAATAGAATGGCATATATTCAATTATAAAATAAATCAATCAAACTGAACCTTACCCGCCTGACACTGGCAATTACATCACCACCACCTCTGGTCCTGCAGACCAGGGAAATACGACTGAATTCAGCAGCAGACAGGAACCAGACTCAGGACCTGAACCCTGGAACTGGATTTAGCAATACATGCACTAATATCAGAATCAGAACACTCCAATTTCTCCTTGGACACTGGCAACTGAAGAAGTAAGCTGCCACATGTAATCCCTCAGGTTTACACTAAATAACATGTATACAGGGTGGAATACATTGCTGTTTAGTTTAGGACCACCTATCTTGTCTGCTCCTCCTTGCAGGTACAGCCTCTTGCTTTCCACACCCTCAATATGAAACATTAAATTCAGCAATGACTCTGGTCTCCACAGAAGAAAGTACAAGCAGTCTTTCTGTACACCAAACTTTGGAAGTAACTGTACACATCAAGGATTATCACATTGCACAAATATGCTGCTGACTTTAGAAAGTATAGGTACTTAGAAGAGACTGAATTGAAAAGTAAAATAATGGAACAGAATTAGTTTTGTTCTAACTCAGACCAAGACATCTGGTCTCTACTACTCAAGCAGCAATTAAGATGCAAATGAAATCAACAGAAATATGCTTACAGTCACTTGATGATTTTAGGTGATCCTGTACATGAAGTTTAAAGCACTGCTGCATACAAAGAATACTGGCCTGAAGCTAACATGTGCTATGCTTTATTGTTTTTTACAGTGAAAAGCATAGGATAGCTGGAATCTATTGTACTGGAGGTGAATAAGTATCCGATATGGAGCACAATTGTGCTTCAGAGCATTTCTGCAAATTTAAGAATCAACTTTAAGAAAACAAATGCAGGAAGCTTCTAGTTTATGTAATAGTTCAAGAACTATGTGATGGTTAAAATAATTTTAAAAACATGTAAAAAGCCTGTAAGTGTGTTTTGGCACTAAGGATGCCATGGTGTCATTGGAAGCAAACATATGTGTACACTAAAACATCTGCTTATAAGTCTCTGCAGATTTTCTCTATGTTGAAAGCATCATACACATTATTTGAAATAGTTCTGCTTTCTACATGCAGTTTCTAGGAAAATCCTTGGTCATGCTCATATTTGGGACATGTGAAAGAAAACACTTGAGGAAGAAATAAGGAAAGAAACTGTAGGAAATACTCCAGGAANTATATATATATACATATTCCATATATATATATATAATGTCTGTTTAAAATTGCATTGGAGAAGCAGAAGAAAAGAGAGCAAATAAGACCATCTGACTGTAAATCTCTCCTCAATGTCTTCAATAGAACCCTCTGCCACCACCATGGCCAGTTATGTCCTGGGCATGTACAAGCAGATCCTACACCAGTAGATCCTGCTGCTGCACCAGGCCTTACCAGTCACACTATGAGCACTGGAGGACAGAGGGGAGAAGTCTCACTGATTACCCTTTAGCTGTCCCCACTAGAGGTCTAGGTACTGATATAGCAGCAACTCGGTGTTACTTGGTGTTACTATAAAGGGGGAGAGAAAGTGCCTGGTAGAACCTTTGCTGCCAATTGCTACCAAGGTGTCAGTTCATGTGTGTAGAGTGACTTCCTCAGGCCTCTACTAGCTGCAGGATAGAAGCCAGAGAGTAGTGGTTAACGGGACAGATTCCAGTTGGAGTCATCCAAGGGTCAGTACTGGGACTAGTAATATTGAATGTATTCATTAATGACTTGAAGGAGGGATTAGAATGCCCTATCTGCAAATCTGCTGATGACACAATGCTGGGAGGAGTGGTCAACACAGCAGCAGACCGTGCTGCCATTCAAAGGGACCTGGACAGGCTGGAGAGCTAGATAGGAAGAAATGTAATGAACAATAGCAAGTGTAAATTCTTGCACCTGGAAAGAACAACCCCAGGTCTCAGTATAGGTTGGGGACTGAACTGTCGGAGAGCTGTGTAGCAGAAAGAAAGAGATCTGGTGGACATCAGGATGACCATGAGTCAGCAATGTGCCCTTGTGGCCAAGAAGGCCAACAGCATCCTGGGGTGGATCAGAAGGGGGCTGGTTGGTTGATCGAGAGAGCTGCTCCTCCACCTCTACTCTGCCCTGCTGAGACCACATGTGGAATATTGTGTCCAGTTCTGAGCCCTTCAGCTCAAGAAGGACACAGAACTGTTGGAGAGAGTCCAGCATAGAGAAATGAAGATGATGAAGATNCTATGTTGAAAGCATCATACACATTATTTGAAATAGTTCTGCTTTCTACATGCAGTTTCTAGGAAAATCCTTGGTCATGCTCATATTTGGGACATGTGAAAGAAAACACTTGAGGAAGAAATAAGGAAAGAAACTGTAGGAAATACTCCAGGAAGCACTGAATGTGCATCCTTCACTTTCTCGTTTTGGTTCTTAAGTTGAAGAGACATTCTAAACAAGATAAGACCTCTAAGACCTGTTGGCTTGTCATCTATGGTGGAAGAACATAATTCTGACAATATTTTGAATATTTTACTCTCTAACAAGGCCAGATACAAACATAGCCTCCTAGAGCAGAAGTATTAATTCATCTGTGTATTATCTGCATACTTAAGGTNGAGGATGGAGCCAGGCTCTTCTCAATATCATCTAATATTAGGACACGGGTCAATGGATGTAAGCTGGAACACATGAGTTTCCACATAAATATAAGCAGGAACTTCCTCCTGCGGGTGACAGAGTACTAAAAAGGCTGCTCAGGGGTGTTGTGGAGCCTCCTCTGGAGACATTTAAAACTCACCTGGACACGTTCCTGTGTGACTTGATATAGGTAGTCCTGCTATGGAGGGGAGATTGAACTATATGATCTTTCAAGGTCCCTTCCAATCCCTAATGTTCTGTGATTCTGTGATTCCCTTGAAGGGCTAACTCATGAAAGTAATGATGGTCCTTGTAGTTCTGCATCTCTAGACAGGTTGTCTTGTATGGCTTTTGCCTTGCCTCAGTGATGTGTGACTATAACTAGGCACTCATAAGTATACATAACAAAATGGCAGCAAGTACGTAGTTAGCTTTATATACCTATAGATGAAAAGGTGGAATGAAAGGAGACCCTGTCACTGTCTGCCACCACCTGAAAGTAGGCTGTAAAGGAGTGGATATTGGTCTCTTTTCACAGGTAGCAAGTGACAGGACAAGATGAAATGGCTGCAAGTTGTGCTGGGGGAAGTTTCACTTACACATTAGGAGAATTTCTGGTCCAGGTTTAGATTATTTTGTGCTGGTTTTGATTTCTCAAGCCACAACAGAAAGCCAGATGCAATATTATATTAAAGAAAGAATAACAAGTATTCTAAACAGAGAGTAAACGAATGGTTAAAAGACAAATGAAAGAAAAAAAATCTGCAAACTGCTGACAAGGCCCAGTCAAGTGGCTTCCTGCCCTGCTTCCTACTTCAGAGACAGAGACAGACAGAGACACAGCAACCTCTTCCACATTCCAAGAGCCTTACAGGGTTATGGAATGTGGTATCAAACTGTCACATATTAAAAGAGTCAGGGGTCACCTCCTGATGCCTCTTGATTTAAAGAGTCATCAGGCATTGGAACAGGCTGCTTACAGAGTTGGCTGAGTCGCCATCCCTAGATGCATTTATAAGTTGTGTAGGTAAGGAACTTAGCAATGTTTTAGCAATGGGCATGGTATAGTTAGGTTAATGCTTGAATTAGATCCTAAAATTCTTTTCCAACCTAAACAATTCTGTGATTCTATGAGCCTAAGATAGAATGGGCAAGCTGTTACTTGAAGAGTGGTGGTGAAGAGGTACTTGTTACCTTTTCTCTATTTTGATAAGAGCTTTAGTGAGAAATTATTTCCTGCCTTTCAGATACTTCTGCATGACAGAAATAGTTTTTCATTAAGGTTCTCATACACAACCCACAGTAAAAATGGTATTTAATTGCAGTGAAGCCAGGAATCTCTAAGATACTCTGCTGAAGAATCATAGGAATTGATTTGCAGATGACACAGATCACTGACTAGTCACCTCTTTGACAGTTACAGTCAGTCTGCAGGGTAGAATTTGTAGCTTACATACTAAAATCTCTATGTTGCCTGTGAGACTGGTTGCAATTAAGGCAGCCATAACTGCTCAGAGGTTTCCTGTAAACTAGATAAAACTTTCTTTTCTGCAGTATATGAACATATTTTAAAAATCCTCTGTATTCATCTATAACTCCCGGAAGTAAAGCTAACTGAAAAAAAAAATATATGGTATACCAAGTAGTAATAAACTATATTATTGATTGCACTAGGCAATGGTTCCTTTTTATTTATGTCTTCCATTTTGTTAAAAGAATTAATTTGAATATACTTACTATTCCCTTGTGTCAGAAAAAAATCATTTACAATATGTTAAGACAAAGATTAGTATGTTTCCTTGTAGATTCCACACTAGTAATTGCTGGAAATAACACTGGTTTTTGGAACAAACTGAAAATATATGTAGTCATTGCCCCTATCGTCTGGCAAAAATAGCAGAGGCTATTCAGTGTCTTTACCATTCATTCCTTCAATTACCAAAAAGTAAATACAGAATAAACAGGCTATGGGCACATTTGAAAAAAAATGTTTAAGTTTGTAGTTGTTTGATGTCCAGAAAATTGACAGGAATAAAATTGTAACGTGGTGACTAAATTAGTGTGTTTTAAATCCTTTTACAATCTGATGCTTCTGTCATTAGAAAACAGAAGTTATTTTGACCTTGTCAGTTGTGAAAATAACTGCACACAAACCACAGAAAACTGCTTAGATTCTGGTTTTGTTTGTAAATATACAAGACTTTCATTATGCTCCAGAATATTTCACAGATTATTTCCTTTCTTTTCCTTTTTATTTTTCCAAATATAAATGTGTTATTTTTGCAAAATCAAAATGTCTGCTTTACTGAAGGTCTGGGCTAGAGACAGGAAAATGGAATAAAGGTCTAAAGACTTTACATAAGAACAGTTATTTCAATTAGATTATTAAAAGTTTGCAGCAAAAAAAATTAGTATTTCAGACCATTAGCTCCTTAACAAAGTTAATTGCTTAATTTTGTCAAGGCTTTTAACACCCTTGACATTTTTTATGCCCAATGTTTGAATGGAATTAACTGAGAGAATTAGTGGGCAAAAACCTACTATATCTAAAAATATGTATTGGGAAAATTATCATTGTTTTGTTTTTTGTTTTTACCACATTGGAGGGAGGAGAGGAAGTGCCCTTCCACGTATGTGTGAAATGTGTACTGTGTCTGTTGTTCTGAATCGTTGCTTTTGTGTATGCTGGGATGTCTATGCATGATGGAAACATGGGGGAATGCTTGGTAATCAGGGGAAGGGACTGCTATTATGCTCCTGTAGTACATCCCCCAGCCCAAGATCTAGCTGTGCTGAGTAATTTTCTCCTTTGTCATGTGCAAATGTGAATTAATTTTTGTGTGGGATGTAAATAATTTTTGTGGAAAATAATCATGATTTCTAAGTATACTTTTCCCAGAAATTCTGGTGATTTGTATTGAAAACTGCAAGCCAAACCTGCAAGCTTGATTTATGCATTTCTGCAAATGGAGGGATTTGAAAGGACAGGAGAGGATTGGAGTTTTCAGTTTGGGTGTCCAACTCTGCCTTTTCTCCTTGGATTCCATTTTCTTCAATTCTCACCTGTGTTTGGAGTGACATGTCTCTGAGATATGACAGCCATCATACTTTGGAAATAGGATAGAGAATAGAATAAATGTAGTATAGAGATTCTTGTCAGAAAGAAGGTTTCATCTAGATTCCATGGTTTGCTGAAAAGGGTTCTCCCCTTGTTTGTGTCTGTAGGAATCAGCATTTTGGAGGACTGGCTTGGAAGACCATGGAACAACTTGAAGGCTTGGAAGAACTGCTCTTTAAAATGCTTGCTACTGTTGACGAACATGTAAATGAACTTGAGGGTCCCCGCATTTCAATAGAAGCAGGAATGGCTGAAAGTTTCTTCCCTTTTATGATCTGGGCATTCAAGTATTGTCTCAGTTATGTAAGAACACTGTGATTAATTTGCATATGTCTGTATGTGTTTTTATGTGGGATTTTTATGTGAGGTTTTCTATGGGGTGAATTAAAAGTCACTTTGCTTTTTACCCCAAATTGAGTTGGTTTCAGGGGTTTTTTTTGCCTGCAATTCCTAAGTGTTTTTTTTTTAAGTCCTCCCTATATGGTTTTTATTTTGGCCTATTAGCACATTAAGTAAATTAATTGCTTAATTTTGTCAAGGTTTTAAAAATCCTGACAATTAAAAAAAAATACTTTGGATCTCTGAGGAGATCATAGAATCACAGAATAGAATCTTAGAATCATCATGGCTGGAAAGAACCTCGAGGGTCATCGAGTCCAACCTTTTCTCCTAGTATCTAACCACTAGACCATATCCCTAAGCGCTGCATCCACTTGTTCCTTAAATACCTCCAGGGATGGTGACATCACCACCTCCCTGAGTAATCCTTTCCAGTATCTAAAATCCATTCCAGTATCTAAATCTCTTTGGCTGCAAGAGACCTTTAAGATCATCAAGTCCAACTTTTGACCCAGCATTTCCAGTTCACTAAACCATGTCCTGAAACACCAGTTTCACATCTGATTGATTAAATAATTCCAGAGGTGTTGACCCTTCCACTGTACTCGGAAGTTTGTTCCAATGCCCAATGACCTTTTCAGTGAAGAAATTCTTCGTAAATCCAGAGTAAACATCCCATGTCCAGACTCTTCAAAAGTCTCATTGCCCTTCTCTGGAGATTTAGGTCCTGAGAAGCACAAAACTGAAAGCCATTTTTGTGGTGTAGCCTCATTAGTGCTGAGCACAGGGGATAATGACCTTCCTACTGCTAGCTACATTGCTTTTAATACAAGCCAGGATGCCATTGTCCTTCTTGGTCTGGGCACACTGCTATCTCATATTCAGGCAAGTGTCAATCTATATCCCACTGGTACTTTTCTGACCTGGAGTTTTCCAACCACACATCCTCATGTCTGTAGCCTATCTTGGGGTTATTATGACCCAAGCATAGGACCTGCCACTTGGCTTTGGTGAACCTCATACAGCTTATCTTAGCCTGTCTAGATTCCTCTGTGGAGCCTTTCTACCGTCCATCAAATTGATGCTCTCACCCAGTGTGAAGAAATGGAATTTGCTTTTTTTTCAATTGCATTTGTGACCAAATAGATTTTTGCTTCTTTTAAAAGTCTGTTTAACAACCTTATATTTAATCTGGAAGCAAAACAAAATTGTAACATGTACATACGCCTAAATTCTTGCCTAACTAATAAATAAGGTTATGTAGTGTAGGAATGGAGGGGATAGGGAATGTCACCTTTGTTATATGCATGCATTAAGAAACCAAGACCCAATGATATTATCATACTTATTCAGATTGAGGCCTCCTTCTCCAAGGCGGGTGTGAGGAATATCATGGTAGTCTGCTCATGTCAATGAATGGGAAAAGAGGTTAAAATGTGTGACATGAGACAGTGTTTACCTCTGCAAGTAACATGAGGACTTCTAACAGAATTCAGAAATATTTTTTGCAGATGATATTGAAGCACTTCATTAGAATGAAATAAGTTCATATTCAGTGAATACTGACTAAGCAAGATATTACTTAAAATTAGCTCAAGGAAGATTTTTATAGTTTTTACTATTCTTAATTCAAGCATTTTCTTCAGGAAGTTCTGCCCATTTGCCTCCAGTATTTGAAGCATTGGGTTTGTTTTTCAGAAGGCAAGAATGGGCTACCCACAGAGATGGTTGAGTCACCATCCCTGGAGGTGTTCAAGGTTAGGCTGGATGAGGTGCTGAGTGGCATGATCTAGATGTTAGGATTACTGGGTTTATTTGGATTTAGGTTGGACTGGATGATCTTTAAGGTCTTTTCCAACCTTATCATTACTGTAAATCTGTGATTTTTCTGAACCAGATGAGCTACTCATTTATGAATTCCACATGAAGCTGCATGGTCTTGGTGGATACAATCACTGCATTTTTTATGTCTTCATGTCCAGTTTTAGGAAACCTATCTACTTGCTCTGTTTCTGCTATAATAATGTTTCTACTTGATTGTGTTATGGGTAGGGTTATGTCTTTTAAGTCTGGGAAAGCAATAAAACCATCTCTTCATGTTGAGCCGGATATAAATATCAGTGCTAAAAATAAGGGAACCCAGCTAATGCAATAGACTGGATATAAACTGGTTAGTCGATACAAACAAAAGCGAATCAATTTCTAGAACTTCCATAGATACTAGCTATGTGACATTAAATATTTTTTGGCTTTTACGCTATAGTACGATAGCATGCCCTTTTATAATGCCTGTAGATCAAAACTGCATGTTACAACCAGGAGTAATATTTAAGATCAAAATTGGAAATGTTTTTCCTGACTTTATTTTTCTCCTTTCATATCCCTTCTTTGGGAAAGCACTCAGTCAGCTTATAGTTGTAGTGTAAGTTATATTTCCTTGTTTCATTTTAGTGAGGAGAGAATAAATTAGTTAATATCAGACAGAACATTCCCAGGAGAAGGCAGATAACTGACACAGTCCTACTGTAATTCAGGGAAGGGTAGTACCTCTTGTGTTCAGTTTTGTTAACTTATGGTTGGTCATTCTGAAGAGTGGAGATTCTTTTGCAAAGCAAAAGTCTGGTGATAATTTACCAAAACATGAGATGAGATGTATTGTAACTCTAGTGACTTCTGTGAACAGTGTGACTGAATCTACTGTCCATCTGGAAGTTTTGTCTCAAAAAAGGGTTTCTAAACAACAGCTTAAGTTTGTGCAAACATTAATTAATAGCTCTGGCACACAACTGAGTTGTTGATTTGCTGTTCTGAGACTATTCTGTCGCAGATGCTTCTATAACTTCTTGAATATCTGAGACTTTTTATTAGTGGCATACCACAGGCCCCTTTTCTCCTAAACATTTTGGAAAGGATTGAAAGTAACATTTTGCCTTTGAAGCTCTATCAGATCTTGGGGGAAAAAATATAGTTCAAAATTCTGGATCATCACTAAGAACATTATTTGTTATGTTAGTGATTCAAACTGAAAATGATACAAACTGAAGATGAAGTTTGTTTGGGAGGATTTTGTACAAAAATAATCTCAGCATCTATCTTTTTAATCAGTCTTCTACTGAACATGCATTTGGTAAGTTTTTACATATCTGACTATATTTTGGTGTTGTTTTCCTTATTATTTTGTGCCTTTAAATAGCAGTTATTTGGATGGTTAATCTGAAGAATGAATCTGGCCAGTAATAAGCCACATTTCTTTTGATGATAAAACAAACCCAAGCTGTGAATGACCTCTGGTATGGTAGATAAAGTATATTAAAAGTATAATGGTACTATGCTGAACTAGCAAGAGTGGTGGCATCACCTGATCCATCACTCAGTTGTGTTGTTTCTACTTTCCTCCTCTGTTCTTTCTTATGTGAAGCAGTACAAGACTGTGTGGAGCCCTCTCAGGCTCCAACTCATAATTTCTATATAACACCATCTTGGAAGAAAAGATTGCAGCTGGGACTCAGTGAGAAAGCCCATTCCTTCCTTCGTAATCTTACAGTTTGCAGCAAGAGATTTAAAGAGAGTCTAATGTAGATTTATAGAGTCTTTGCATGTTTGTTCTTGCCTACAAACATGACAATGTGACAGTCACTTGTGTTGTTACTCGAACTCTGCAGAGAAAGCTCTGTGGAGACTTTACAGCAACCTTCCAGCGCTTCAGAGTGGGCCTAAAGGAAAGCAATAGATTTTTCACCAGGGCATCTAGTGATAAGAAAAGGGGGAATGGTCTGAAGGTGAAAAATAATAGATTTAGATTTGATCTTACAAATTATTTCCTTACTATGAGGGTTATGAGACAATGGAAAAAGTTGCCCGGACAAGATGTGGTTGCCCACTCTGTGGAAATGTTTAAGGCTGGGTCGGAATGGGCTCTGGACAACCTGGCTTAGTAAGAGATGCTCCTGTCTATGGCAGGGCGTTTGGAACTTGATGATCTTTAAGGTTCCTTCCAACATAAATCATCCTGCAATTCTAAGATTCAAACACAGTGGGTATCTTCCTAATGTTAGTTTGCAAAAGCAGAAGATCAAAGGACAGAGCACATGTATTGATATTTAGACAAATTCTCACAATCTGTTGTACTGATACCACCCAGTAGGATTAGCCATGCATTGTGGGAGAAGGATAGCACATACCAAGTTGATGTCAAAATCTGGATGAATCACCTTGCCTGTATTCAGCAACAGAAAGACTTAGAGTATTTTCTTCTCTCCTCCCAATACTAGTAGGACAAATTCTTATTTACAGAAGAAGAAAAATTGGATTTGTGCTCCTGCTGCTGTAGAGCCAAGCAGTTTGTCACACTGTTAATATCACTAAATTGACAAATAGAAAGATACTGGTTTATAAATACATTTGTAGTACCAGACTGATGCTTTTTGAAGAAAGAGTAAAGAGGATGATAGGCAGTATCTTCACTTTCAGCAACTTCAGTGCTAATCACTGCAGTCTCTAGTTGATTGATTGTCATATCCAGCATATGGTTGAATAGTTCGGACTTTTATACATGTTATATTTAATTGCTGCCACCTTAGCTGAGGGACTGGAAAACTTACCTTGGAAGTTCATTTTGTACACTAGATTTTCATTAAAAAATCATTACAAAATTTTACTGCATAAGAACTAATTATTGATGTTGAAAAAAGCTCATTGAATGTCTGTTTCAAATCCACATGTAATTTTTAAATCTATTTTGTTTTAATTGTGTTTGAAATTGCAACCAAATGAAACAGATGTAACAAGTATGTTAGATGCATTACAAACATGCTGCTTAGGACTTTTTTAATAATTACTGTGGATGACTACATCACAATTACTTGAAATATATTTTTACAAATGTCACTATCTCAGTGATTAGATCGTATACTGTTATCATAGAGCTGCTCTGAGACGTATGATAATAAAGTAGATAATCTTCTTTACCTTCACCAAATCGTTTATTCTTTTTAACTGAGTTGAAATCTTTCCATGAAACTTATTTATTTAAATTTGTTGATGAAGAATAAAAGTGTTTGTGAGGGCAGTCATTCAGTGCTCTAGGTGCTAAGCTTCTGGAAGCCACCTTAATTTGATTTTAATAGGTTTCATTTCTTAGTGGAATTATTCTATGTTATGCATATTCTAAGAAACAAATCTCATCCATATCTGTTGATGTATGTTCATACATCCTCAAATGAGCACATTAATACACAAGGAATGAGTCATCTGTGAAAAACTTTCACACTACTGCATCATTGGAACACCTAACTAGCAAGATTGGTAAATAATACGGATTATGTGCAATTTTTGGTTCATATACCTATCCTTATGAATCTATATTTTCTTATACCGGGTGGCATAATGCAGTTTTTTTACTTTCCTCTCCTCTTGATTTGACCTTGAAATGTTTCTGGTAAAATCTCCTAGAAAGAAAACCAAACCAAATTCTCTCATTCCAATGTGATTTTTTTTCCAAATAAAAAATTTCTTTATGTAGATATGTTTGGGTTTTTAGTGTTAGTGGGTTTTTCTTCCTTGGGATTTTTTTTTTTTGTAGTTGTCGTTGTTTTGAACTTCTGTTAGAGAAGGACATCTTTGAGATCTGAATTCTTGTACAGAACACCCATCATTAACGTCTACATGTCTTTAGTTGTTTTTTAAATTATTTTAATATACTTTT
>VXBP01000504.1:125802-137679 GCA_013400115.1 Rhinopomastus cyanomelas | reverse complement strand
TTACTGAAGGGATTGGCAGCATTTGAGGTAGGATTTTGAAATTATTTTGCATTAATTTGGGGTAATTTTACGGTTTTTACAATTTGTTATGTATTTGGGATTTTGAAAATGTTTACAATTTCTTCTCAATAAATTTGGCATCATTTTATGGGGTTTGGCAATTTTTTTAATTTGAAATTTCCAACAATTTAAAAATATATTTGAGGTTCATTTGGGATTTGAGGAAATTTTTTATTTTGGGTGAGTTTGGGATTTGGGGCAATTTTAGGGGTTTTAACTATTTTTTCTTTTGCAGAATTTGGAGGGGTTTGAAAATTTTTAATTTCGTTTGGACTAATTTGGGATTTAGGACGATTGGGGGTTGGACAACTTATTTGTTTTTTCTGAATTTGAGATTTCAGACAAACTTTGACAATTTTTATTTTGGGCAATTTATTATTTTGTAAAAATTGAATTTTTTTTCTCCTTTGAAGTTACTGAATTTTTTTGTTATGTTGCCAAAGTTTAGTATTTTAAAAATATTTTAAGGTTACCAAATTTTTGTATTTTTAAAGTATTTTTTCTTTTTCCAGATTTTTTATATTTTAAAAATTTTTTCCAAATTTGTGTATTTTTGAAGCATTTTTTTAACAAAAGTTTTACACTTTCTAAATAGCAAAGTGCTTGGAATTTTGCAAAAGTTTTGTATTTTTCTAAATAATGAATTATTCTCAATTTTGCTCAATGTTTTTAAATAGAGTTGTTGACATATTTTGTAACTTTTCAGTCTTGTGTCAATTTTTCTATTTTCTACATGTTAATCTTTGAAAAATAGTAAATATTAAATGTTGCTATTTTTAATAATTCTGTAAACAATGAAATATTTTTACCTTTTGTACAATTTTCACTTCTAAATTTTTGCCATTTGTATAAACTTGATTTTGAAAAATTACTGCATTTTTGTAAATTTTTACTTTGCGTANGAAAAATTACTGCATTTTTGTAAATTTTTACTTTGCGTAAATTTTCACATTTGGTTAATTTTCACATTTGGTTCATTTTCACATTTGGTTAATTTTCACATTTGATTAATTTTCACATTTGATTAATTTTCACATTTTGGAACATTTTCTTCATTTGTAAAAATTTCATTTTGAAAAATTGCCACAGTTTGAAAACTTTTCTCCATTTTGTAAATTTTTGCAGTTTGTAAAATTTTTAAACCTTTCCATTTGGAAAACTGGTTTCATTTGAAACATTTTCACATTTTCTAAAAAGACTTTTTTCTTTTAGAAATTTTGAAGTGGTTTTTATTTTGCAAAGTGTTTGTGTTTTATAAGGATTAAAATTATCTGTAAATCTTCATTTAGCTGAATTTTTTCAACCAATGAAGATTTTTGAGCAAAATTTATTTCCTGATTTTAAAAAATTTATAATTTCTTAAAACTTCTAAATATTGATATATTTTCTAAATTTTGCTCCATTTTTTTCTATTTGGCAAAATTCTTGGCTTCTGAAACTCTAAACTCTGGGTCCATCCAGCTTGAAGACCCTACACTTGGCCTTGTTGAACCTCATGAGGTCCACATGGTCCCATGGAGCAGGTTGCTCAGCCCCCCCAAGTCCAACCTGATCTAGGATGGTTCTAGGGATGGAGTTTCTCATGAAGAACCATGGTTCTCGTGGAGGTTGATCCGGGTTCTCGTGGAGGTTGATCCGGGTTCTCGTGGAGGTTGATCCAGGTTCTCGTGGAGGTTGATCCGGGTTCTCGTGGAGGTTGATCCAGGTTCTCGTGGAGGTTGATCCAGGTTCTCGTGGAGGTTGATCCAGGTTCTCGTGGAGGTTGATCCGGGTTCTCGTGGAGGTTGATCCAGGTTCTCGTGGAGGTTGATCCCAATTCTTACAGAGGTTGATCCAGGTTCTCAATGAGGTTGACCCCACTTCTTACGGAGTTTGACCAGGGTTCTCATGGAGGTTGATCCAGGTTCTCATGGAGGTTGATCCAGGTTCTCATGGAGGTTGACCCCAGTTCTCATGGAGGTTGATCCGGTTCTCATTGGAGGTTGACCTGGGTTCTCATTGGAGGTTGACCCCACTTCTTATGAAGGTTGATCCAGGTTCTCATGGAGGTTCACCCCAGTCTTCATTGGGGTTGACCCCAGTTCTCATGAGGCTTCACCCCAGTTCTCATGAAGGGTGACCCCAGTTCTCCTCTAGGCTCAAGTCCAACTGCTCCCTCATCCATGTCCTTCACCCCACATCTCCATGGCTTTTCAAGTCCAACCTGAGCAGGTGCTGGTGCTCTTGGGTGCCACCAGCCACTCCATCTGTTGGAAAGAAGGAAGAGTAAATGAGAAGAAGAAGCCTGGTGAGATCCTTGCTTGGGCTTCTACCAGTGCTCCAACCCTGAGATCCCACCATCTCCTGGTCTACAGGTTGCCTGAAGACCTCAGAGCAAACCCCACCTATGGATCCACCATCTCCTGGTCTACAGGTTGCCTGAAGACCTCAGAGCAAACCCCACCTATGGATCCACCATCTCCTGGCCTACAGGACATTGCAACACCTCTTCCCAGGGTGCTTTCCAGGGGCTTCTCCAGGGAAATTCCTGGTGGGAACAATGTCCAAGGATCAGCCTGTCATGAAGTCTCATGCTTATGGTGGGTTGATGTTCCTCAAACTCACCTCCAGCTTCGGGTTGAGGGTTCTTGGTGCTCAAATCCAAGTCATCTTCTCATTTAGGGAAGTCTTGGATGTCTCTTTATATTAAATCACCATCCCACTTCCCACTCAACCCTTTAGGGTTGGGATCTGAGCTTCTTTGACCCTTGGTGGTTCCTCATAAACGAAGTGACGATGGGATTAAGGTCCAGGACGCCCCAATTTCTCCAGACAAGTCCTTTATCTCCATCTCTACCTCCACGAGGTGAAGAATAAGGTTCTGCTGACGTTCAAAGCCGCAGGATGATCCCACATAGGACCGAGGAGCATCCAGAAGTAGAAACAAAGGTCCTTCCTCACCACTAACGACGCAGGGTGAGTAATTAACGTCTGCTTGTGGTGGCTGCTCGATCAGGACCCACCTCAAAGGGCGGGTTCAGTGGGTTTGTCTAGACAGTGGGATCTTCGTCGTCATCCTTGATGATTTATTAATTAATAGGGCCGGTGACGATGGAAAAGACCTTGTTTGTCTTAAGTGTAGGGTTGGGGCTTTTATTTCCTTCATTAGATCCTAAAACACATCCGAGTGATGGGAATTGCTTGAGGACTGGAGGGGGGAATTGAACTGGGACAACCCCTCCATCCCAAACTGGGACAACCTCCCCCATCCCAAACTGGGACAACCTCCCCCATCCCAAACTAGGACAACCCCCACCCCAAACTGGGACAACCTCTGATCCTAAAAGAAGGGAGTTGGAAGTGATTAAAACCTATAGGATGGGACAGGAGCTGGTTCCATGATCCAAGTGGTATTAAAAAGGAAGAATCAATTAATAATAATCAATTAATAATCACTTCAAGATCGGGTTTTGGTAGGTTGATCCCCAACGTTCCTCTTCCGTTTCATCCGGAGGGAAGAAGAACCATCCGAATGCAACGGAAGCCGGGACTCTGTGTTTTAAAAGGAAAACAAATTCCACCTGAGGAGGTAAAACCCGTGGGCTACTGGATAGGTCTTTGGGCTACTGGATGGGTCGTGTGGCTACTGGAGAATATGGTTCTACCTCTTCCCCTCTTTGAGTTGTCAAAGCCAGCAGAAGCAACTTGGATCTGAGGAACAGTAGAGACGCCACCCAGTGGGATCTGGACAGGCTGGAGAGCTGGGCGGGGAGACATGAGATGAACAAGGGCAAGGGAGAGTGGCATCTGGGCAAGAACAAGCCCAGGGACCACGATGGGGTGGGGACTGAGCTGACTGGATGATCTTTGTAGGTCCCTTCCAATCTTTCATCTTCTGTGGTTCTGTGACTGAACCTTCAAGTTGAAGGACAGAGACCACCTGGAGCTGAAAGTTATCAACTACGACGAGGACGATGAACCTCTCTTGGAGCTTCTGCCTGCTTGATGGAACCCAGCGATGAGACTGAAGTGTCTCAGCCTCAAAATCATCGAGGAGAAGACGCCGCCGAGCTCTTCAAGAAGAACCCATGGGTGAGTCTCCAGCCATTGATGAAACCTGTAATTAACGAGGTATTTAAACCAAAAGTGAGACAACTGCTGCCTCCCGAAGACCTTAAGAAACCCCAACTGGAGACCTTCTGCCAGACAGGGTGATATCACCGGCACCGTAAACCCGGCGCTGCGCAAGAACCGTCCCGTTCGTGGCCCCACCAGCTATTGTTCTCGGAGCTAAGTGGTATCATTAGTATTTATTATTATTATTACTATTATTACTTGTCTTTGTTTATGGGGATGAGCAGCAGCTCGACGTTCTCAGGACAATAGAGGTTCCTCCAAGGTGTAACCTCATCTCCAGAGCGGATACTCAAACCCTACATCGGGATTGGGGGGCGTCGAGGTTGGGGATTGGTCGGACTGGTGAGGACTTGGCGTCGAGCTAGAAACGGCACCAAGAAGCGTCGGTTTGGGATGGATTTTGTGTTTAAAAAGGGAGGACGAAGGGTTAAAGAAAGAGAAGCTCCAAAATGAACTCAAGAAGTGGATGGAGGAGACTAAAACAAGAAACCAACAAGAAAATTCAAAAAGAGGAAAGAAAATGTGAAACAAAATCAAATGAGAAAGAAAATGAATGAATTCCATGAAATGAAACAAAAATCAAATGGAGGGAAAGAGAACAAAAATAATGGAAATAAAGTAAAAGACAGGAAAAAATAAGAAAATAAAAAATAAGGTAAAATGAAAATATAAAATTAAAAATTGGGTAAAGTAAAATAATAAATGAAACAAAATAAAAATATAGTAGAACAAGAAATTGATTTTTTAAGATAAAATAAAATCTTGACAGTAAAATAAAACAAGAAATAAAAATACAGTAGAACAAACGACATTAAGCTAAAATAAAATCTTGATGATAAAATAAAATAAGAAATAAAAATACAGTAGAACAAAAAATGGATATTTTAAGATAAAATCTTGAAGATAAAATAAAACAAAAATAAAAATACAGAACAAAAAATTGATATTAAAATAAAATCTTGACGATAAAATAAAAATACAGTAGAACAAAAAATTGCTATTTTAAGATAAAATAAAATCTTGAAGAGAAACAAAATAAAACAAGAAATAAAAATACAGTAGGATGTCATGGTCATGTAGGGTCTCATTGCCACATCAGATCCCGTTGCCACGTAGGCTCCTGTTGCCACATAGGATCTTCTTGTCATGTAGGATCTCATTGCCACATCAGATCCCGTTGCCACGTAGGCTCCTGTTGCCACATAGGATCTTCTTGTCATGTAGGATCTCATTGCCACATCAGATCCCGTTGCCACGTAGGCTCCCACTGCCGTGTAGGATCTTGTGGTCATGTAGGATTCTCAGTGCCATATCAGATGCCGTGGCCACGTAGGCTCCCGTTGCCACGTAGGATCTCGTTGCCACGTCAGATCCTGTTGCCATGTAGGCTCCCGTTGCCACGTAGGATCCCATTGCCACATCAGATCCCGTTGCCACGTAGGTTCCCGTTGCCACATAGGAACTCGGGGTCATGTAGAGTCTCACTGCCACATCAGATCCTGTTGCCACGTAGGATCTCATGGTCATGTAGGGTCTCATTGCCACATCAGATCCTGTTGCCACGTAGGATCTCATGGTCATGTAGGGTCTCATTGCCACATCAGATCGCGTTGCCACGTAGGCTCCCGTTGCCGTGTAGGATCTCGTGGCCATACAGGATCAAATTCCACGATACTTACGGGGTGTTTGTCGCTTGTGCAACCATTCTCCTTCCGCAAAAGGAAGAGACCGTCTTCCCAAACCAGCTCCAGCCGCTTCTTCCAACGGCAGGACCCGGAACCTCAGGCACCATCAGGAAAAGCCCCTTCAACCCGCCAAAGCTATAAAGGATTCCACGTTCAGATCAGTTTTCAACTTCAGCCATCAAACCTTTAATAGCAAACGGGGTCAGGGAGAGATTGTCAACCCCTCCCCAACCTCACACTGGTCACCAGTACACGAAGCTTTACAGGACACCAGTCTTACCTCACAACCTTCTAACTCGGCGCCTTCCCCCCTGCCCCAACCCCATCCCCAGACTCGTTCCACTTCCAGGAGCGCCGGGAGGAGGAAATCCGTTCGGGATCTGACTCGGAAAGCCGGCGTTTCCAGCTCTCCGGAGAGGACCTCCCACCGACACCGTGGTGTGACGTCTGAATCAAGCCCCGGATGCAGGTCGCTCCCTCCGGTGACACCGCAGACACCAACTCACCGACGGCAGCCTCGGCAGAACCACCGAATTAAGGAGAAGGATCATAAAAAGCTTGAGCTGCCCCGGCTGGCAAAGAAGACGCCACCGCAAACGCCGCTTCCGAGTCCACGTCCGCCGTCGCTTCCGCGTCACGTTCGAAGAAGAAGGGGAGGTCGTGGTGGGTAGTAACATCAACACCCCGTGTGTAAGGCCTCGTTTTCCACCAGCCAAGCTCTTAGGTTCCAGGACTATAAATACAAGGTCACCAAGGAAGCTCCTCACGGCACAGTCGGTCGCCACCACCCGCCGCCCGGCTGTACCCTAGCAGCAAGCTTCACTCTCCGTAAGCTTCGGGGGGCAGAGGGTGCGACGCTGGAAGCAAGGAGGGGGGTCATGTAGTAACACGCGGTGGTGTGGAAGGAGACGGGAGTTGAGTGGGGCGTCTCCTTCAACCAGAGTCCATGGTGAAGAGCTGAATGGCCTGCGGGTTCCAGTAGAGGGCTACGGCGGAGTTGTAGACCAAGGACCAGACGTAGGGGATGAAGAACTCCTCGGGTTGCTCCTCCTCCACGTACTTGAACTTCAACTCGGGGAACTTCTGCAACGAGAAGAGAAGGAGCGTTGAGGAGAAGCGCTCAGCTCCGTGGAAGAGGATGAAGAAAGAGGTTGGATGATGGAGGAACCAAACTGTTAGACCAGAAGGAGACTATCTATGGGATCCAGAGGTCCTTTCTGCTTGGAGCTCCACGTCATGTTGGTTGCAACCAACCCTTTTCACCGCTGGTCACGCTCAGACCTGTGGAACTGCTGAAGAAAGAGGCTGGATTAATGAAACAACAGGAGGAACCAAAGAATTAGACCTGAAGGAGATGATTTATGGGATCCAGAGGTCCTTCCTTCTTTGAGCTCCACTCAACACTGGTTGCAACCAACCCTTTTCACCGCTGGTCACACCAAACCCTTTATGGACCCTCAAGATCTTCAGGAAAACCTTTAGCAACCCTCCGACCCGCTGTAGTTTACTAAAGGAAGTATCTCCCAGGGTTTAGGAGGCCACTTCTAGTCTTGCTGCAGGGATGGAGGAGGCCCCTATCGTCTTCCTTGAGGTCATGGTGTTTCCTTGTGTTAGGGTGGGAGGTTCTACGGAGTGGAAGAGTCTCCTTCATGGTCACTTGGCTTTTGGGGTTGTTTTTATGGGGTTAAGACGTGCCAGCTCCTACATCTCTCTCATGGAGAAGCTTTTTGGCTTCGCTCCACCACAGCCTTGAATGACACCAGACCTTCTTGGGTGACACCAGACATCCTTGGGTGAGAACCTACCATCTTGGGTGAGAAACTACCTTCTTGGGTGACACCAGACCTTCTTGGGTGAGAACCTACCATCTTGGGTGACACCAGACATTCTTGGGTGAGAACCTACCAGCCTGGGTGAGAACCTACCTTCTTGGGTGACACCAGACCTTCTTGGTTGAGAACCTACCATCTTGGTTACGGAACTAACAGAGAAGGTCCTACTGCTGACTTCAAAGTGCAGAACCTCAGAGGAACATCAAGAGGTTTCATTTCCTCCAAGTCAGGAAGTTTCTCCTCCTGCTCAGCTGGAACTTCCCACCTTCCAGTTTGTTCCCACTGTCCTGGGACCAACCACTGGTCCCATCATCCTGCCCCACCACCCTTTAGATATTGATCAGGATCGAGCAGATCCCTCTCAACCAGCTCTTCTCCAGCTCAGCAGCTCCAGGGTTGTCCATCTTCCATCCCCTTCTCATCTTCAGAGCAGCTCTATCTACTCAACTTCTCCTTTCTGCTGATGGGAAGCCCTCTGAGATCCTCCTTCTCCTCAACCCCTCCATGATTCTCCTCTGCTTGGAACACGCTGCCCCAGGAAGGGGGTTGAATCACCCTCCCTGGGTTGAATCACAGCTGTGGAGGTCTGGAGCTCCACAGCAGGGTTCACCGGTGGCCTTGGTGGAGCTGTGGTTGGACTTGATGACCTTGAAGGTCTTCCTCAACCTGAATCACAGAACATAGAGAAGGGACCTCAGAAGACCATCTAGTCCAATCCTCCTGCCACAGCAGGATCTTCTAGACCAAGTCATAGTCAGTCTGGGTTAGAAGGGACCACAGGAAGATCATCCCAGGTCAGGTTGGACCTTGGTGGGCTCTGAGCAACCTGCTCTGGTTGGGGATGTCCCCGTTCCCTGGTGGGATGAGCTTGTTGATGGGGTTTGAAGCCAAGAGTTTGGAGGGACTTGGGATCCTCGGAGTTTAGAGTCACCCTCCCTGTCTTTCCAACAGCAGGACCTCCTAGATCCAGTCACTAGGGATTGGAAGGGACCTTGGAAGATCATCCAGTCCAATCCCCTTGGCAGAGCAGGACCTCCTAGATCCAGTCACTAGGGATTGGAAGGAACCTTGGAAGATCATCCAGTCCAATCCCTCGGACACAGCAGGATCCAGTCGCACAGGAACACGTCCAGGTGGGTTCTAAACATCTTCAGCGGAGACCCCACAACCCCTTCCAGGTCTCTGTCACCTTCACCGGGAAGAAGAACCTTCTCAGACTGATGTGGAACCTCCTCTGCTCCAGCTTGAGGAGCTCTAGGACGGGGAACATCGGTCTTGGGTTTAAACTAGTCTCCGTTTATGATGTCAACTGGGTTTGGGAGAAGCGCTCATGGAGTGGTTGAGGAGGAACCTGGGGGTCTTGGTGGCCAGCAGGATGGCCAGGAGCCAGCAATGTGCCTCAGTGGCCAAGAGGGCCAACAGCATCCTGGGGGGGATCAGAAGAGGGGTGGTTAGCAGATCAAGAGAGGTTCTTCTCCCCCTCTACTCTGCCCTGGTGAGACCACATCTGGAGTGTTGTGTCCAGTTGTGGGCTCCTCAGTTCAAGAGGGATGTGGAGCTGCTGGAGAGAGCCCAGTGTAGGGCAACGAGGATGATGAAGGAGGTGGAGGGAGCTGGATCTCTTGAGCTTGGAGGAGACTGAGGGGTGACCTCATTTCTCCTAGACTACTGTCCAACAGCTCAGTCCCCAGCTCATACTGGTCCCTGGAGTTCTTGCCCTGGGGGTTCTACCTGACAGGCAGTTGAACCCGGTGCCCAAGTGGCCAAGAAGGCCAGTGGTGGCCTGGCCTGGCTCACAAACTCTGTGTCCCCAGCAGGAGAAGGGAGGCTCAGCACTGGGGAGGCCACCCCTTGAGCACTGGGGCCACTGGTGGCCACCTCAGTCCAAGGGAGGTGCTGGAGCAAGTGCAGAGAAGCTGGGGAAGGGCCCGGAGGATCAGTCGGATGAAGAGAGATGGAGGGAGAGGAGGCTGAGGGGAGACCTCATCGCTCCCTACGTGGACCCAGCAGAGATGCTGCTGCTGGGCTCTTCTCACACAGCGACAGAAGCAGAGAGAAGGGCTTCCACTTCCACCAGGAGAGGGTTAGATGGGACTGGAAGGACCCTCACGAGATCAACTCGCGGCGGAGCCCTCATCTCATCGTCTTCCACCGGCCAGAGCGCGAAGTCAGACCTGGTGGTTGGAAACCCACCGGCTTCTTCTCGATTCGACGAAAAACCACAGGAAGCCCGAGGAACGGCTGCGGAACCCGGCTGCTCTGACGCCCCGACCGCAGACGGGCGGCGCCGTGGGGGTTGCTCTGTTTTGGGCGCCGAGGGCCACAACCAGGCTGGTCTTCAGCACCTCCAGGGATGATGGCAACTCCAATACTGCCCTGGGTAGTCCAGGCTCTGGTCACCTTACCTTCTCCATGAGGAAGAGCTTCCCGACATCCAGCCTAACCTTCCCCTGGCAGCTTCAGGCCCTGCTGCTGGTTGCCTGGAGAAGAACCTGACTACAACGTCCCTCTTTGAGGAGCTGGACAGAAGGTCCCCACTGAGTCTCCTCCAGCTCTCTCAGCCTCGTTGCTCCTTGGGACCTTCTCCAGCCCCTCCATCTCCTTCTTGAATTGATGCCTCCAGGACTCGAGGGGAGGCCTCCCCAGAGCCCAGTCTAAGGGAAGAGGGTCTTGACAGAACACAAGTGATGGACCCAAACATCTCAGGAGCATCTTCACCTTCTCCAGTGGCTTCAAACCCAGCAGAAGACACTGGGGAGCAGCTGAAGGAAGCAAACAGGAAACCTGCTAGACGGAGCGTGAGCTGTGGTGAGGACTTGGTGCAACGTTCACGCCGGAGAAGGCAGCGGCGGCGGCTTGGAGAGTCTCCAGAGGCTTTGATGAACTTGATGAACCCAAGATGAGAAGAAGAGGTTCAAAACGAGCTGCACAGGGGAAAGGTCCTTGGTTGGCTGTCCCAGCAGTCTGGGATTCCATGTGCAGATGAGCTCCTCACAGTTGGGTCAAGGAGGGTTTAGCAGGAGCCTCCAAGAAGGGTTTGAACAGCAAGTGACTCCCAGGGAAGTTGTGGCTGCTCCATCATCCCTGGAAGTTCCAGGCCAGGCTGGGATGAGGCTTGGGGCAACCTGGTTTGGTGAGAGGTGGCCCTACCCATGAGGAACTGGCTGATCTCTCGAGGTCCAACCTAAACCATTCCATGAATGAAGGCAGGAGAAGATCAGTTAGGAACAGCCAAGAAGCTGAGTCCCTTCAGAAGAAGCTCCCTGATGCCTTCAAAGCTCCTGCACCACCTGATCCTGTGGAGAAACCCTCACGTAAATCAACAACGGCCTCTTCTGGTGGAAGAGCTGCCAAACATCAAGAGAATTCCTGACAAACACGTTGATTAGGAAAGTTTCAACAGGTCCTGTGAGGTCCAAGGACATTGGAAGGGGAGGGGACTACTGGAGGGGAGGCCTCTCCAGTGGCCAGTCCAGGGGGAGCGATCTGATAGAAGCATTCAGGTCGGAGAAGACCTTCACGATCATCAAGTCCAAACATGAACCCAACTGGTCCCACGGCCACCGCGAAACCCAGTCCCGGAGGAACAGACCTCCCCGGGTACGAAACACAGCCGGGGGCGGCGATTCAGCCCCCTACCCGGGATCTTTGCCGTCACGTTGGTCAAGGTTCTGATTGAGCCAGGTGGAGATACCCCAGGTGGAAGGTCATGAAATGAAATGAAACCAACCGAAGGTGAAATGGAACCAACCGAAGGTGAAATGGAACCAACCGAAGGTGAAATGGAACCAACCGAAGGTGAAATGGAACCAACCGAAGGTGAAATGGAACCAACCGAAGGTGAAATGGAACCAACCGAAGGTGAAATGGAACCAACCGAAGGTGAAATGGAACCAACCGAAGGTGAAATGGAACCAACCGAAGGTGAAATGGAACCAACCGAAGGTGAAATGGAACCNAATAAAATAATAAAATGAAATTAAATCAAATTAAAATAAAAAATTAAAATAAAAAAATAAAGTTAGAAAATAAACAACAGACTAAAATGAAATAAAGTTAAATAAAATAAAAAGAAAGAAAATGAAGATGAAACAAAATGAAATAAAGGAAATGAAAATGAGTGACAGAATAAAAGGAAATAATGTGAAGATGAAATGGAATCAACTGACATCAAAGGAAATCAA
>VXBP01000504.1:81609-103313 GCA_013400115.1 Rhinopomastus cyanomelas | reverse complement strand
CAGAACCCAAAGAGCTTCAGAACCCAAAGAGCTTCAGAACCCGAAGCGCTTCCAGAACCTGAACAGCTTCCAGAACCTGAAGAGCTTCAGAACCTGAAGAGCTTTCAGAACCTGAAGAGCTTTCAGAACCTGAAGAGCTTCAGAACCTGAAGAAACTTGAGGATGGGTTTGATGCTTGAATGATGGTCTTTGGTGGATCCCCCTTGATGAATCAAGGGACAAACCAGACCCTGTGTGTTCACTTCAGAACCAGCTAATAGAACTGATGTCCCCGTTCCCCCCCTCCTGTCAATTCAGATGCCAACAGACCCCTCACCCCCTGTTTGAAAGTGAACTCACGATGGAAACCTCCCCCTACGTGTGCGAAGGCTCCCCGGAGCTCTTACCCTGGTCCGTGTCATGTTGTACTGGATGGTTCTTATCACCACCAGGATCAGGAGGCTCCCGAGGGAGATCTCGGTCAGGACGCGCTCGGCGTACCAAGTGATGTTCTTCAATATCTGAAAGGAAAGGAGTGATGAGAGCAAAGTTCAGACCCATCATGAAGTCTCCAGCTCCTCCCGCTTCCTGGTTGGCCAAGAGGCAAATGTATGAGCTGATGACCTCATGCTGGAACCTTCTTCTTGCCAGAGGTGAGGTCTTGTCCTTTAATCCACTGGAGAAAGTCATCAAAGCTTCAAGCTTCAGGTCTTTCAGAGCTCTCTGCTGTCAAGGTTCATCAACCAGTCTGGTGGGGTTGGAAGGGACATCTGGAGGTCATCCAATCCAACCCCACTGGTAGAACAGGGTCACCTAGAGCAGGTTGTCCAGGATGGTGTCCAGATGAGAGAAGCTTCTCCTCTGGAGACAACCTCCTCCTCTGGAGACAACCTCCTCCTCCTCCTCCTCCTCTGGAGACAACCTCCTCCTCCTCCTCTGGAGACAACCACCTCCTCCTCCTCCTCCTCTGGAGACAACCACCTCCTCCTCCTCCTCCTCTGGAGACAACCACCTCCTCCTCCTCCTCCTCTGGAGACAACCACCTCCTCCTCCTCCTCCTCTGGAGACAACCACCTCCTCCTCCTCCTCCTCTGGAGACAACCACCTCCTCCTCCTCCTCCTCTGGAGACAACCACCTCCTCCTCCTCCTCCTCTGGAGACAACCACCTCCTCCTCCTCCTCCTCTGGAGACAACCACCTCCTCCTCCTCCTCCTCTGGAGACAACCACCTCCTCCTCCTCCTCCTCTGGAGACAACCACCTCCTCCTCCTCCTCCTCTGGAGACAACCACCTCCTCCTCCTCCTCCTCTGGAGACAACCACCTCCTCCTCCTCCTCCTCTGGAGACAACCACCTCCTCCTCCTCCTCCTCTGGAGACAACCACCTCCTCCTCCTCCTCCTCTGGAGACAACCACCTCCTCCTCCTCCTCCTCTGGAGACAACCACCTCCTCCTCCTCCTCCTCTGGAGACAACCACCTCCTCCTCCTCCTCCTCTGGAGACAACCACCTCCTCCTCCTCCTCCTCTGGAGACAACCACCTCCTCCTCCTCCTCCTCTGGAGACAACCTCCTTCTCCTCCTCCTCTGGAGACAACCTCCTCCTCCTCTGGAGACATTTAAAACCCACCTGGACATGTTCCTGTGAGACTTGGTCTAGAGTGATCCTGCTCTGGCAGGAGGATTGGACTAGATGATCCTCCAAGGTCCCTTCCACCCCCTAATGTGATTCTGGGATCTCTCCAGAAAGCTGGACACTCTTTCCCCCAGAAGAAGAGATATGGAGACTGGAATGAGGAGTCTCAGGTCTCATCATGGACAGCATCAGGTTGATGGTTGGACTTGATGATCTTGGAAGTCTCTTCCAACCATAAGGCTTCTATGAGCTTTCTCCTCCCTCAGGGAACAAGAGGAACGGGACTGGCACAAGTTAGATGACCTTGAGTAGGACCTTGAACCCTCCAAGGTCTTCAACCTTGAGTAGGACCTTGAACCCTCCAAGGTCTTCAACCACATTATTCTCACCCACCTAGGGCTTCCTGTCCCTCAGTAAGAGCTGTCACTCTCCCCATTTCCCCCTACTTCTTCTCAGACCTTTCTCCTCCAAGCTTCCACATCCTGCCCTCTCCAGTCTCTCACCAAAAAGAAGTTGGACTTCACCTTCTCCAGCAAAACCCACCATCCTACCTCTTCTTCCTTTGCTAGGAAGCCCCACATCTTCAATGTCTTGTTTCATTCATCTCTCTGACCTCCATTACCCCCATCCCCGGGTTCATGGTTGGACTTGATGCTCTCCAAGGTCTTTTCCAATCGAAATGATTCATTCCCAAGGTCTTTCCCAATCAAAATGATGGATTCCATGAAAACATGAAGCTCCCAGAGCTGGCTGAAGATGCTGACAGCTGTTACCACGGCCAAGACACGTTCCTATGCTGGTCTCACCCCAGAATGGTCCTACCTGAGACCCTAAAACCACTAAACCACCAGCTTAGGGTGGCAGAACTGCAGGTGCAGAGAACAGGAACTCACTTCTATTTGAACCATGAAACTGAGACTCGTGGTTTCCCCTCATGTTGCTCCGGAGATGTTTCTTAACAGCGTAAAAATGGGTCCACGGTGATGAATGAAACAGTTAAATTGTGATTAAATAAGAGTTAAATGCTGATTAAAGAGAATTAAATTGTGATTTAAGAGTTAAACTCGCATGAAATAAAGAGTTAAATTGTGACAAAATAAATTGTTTAGGAAAAGCAAAGAATTATCTAGCAAAATGTAAGAATTATTTACCCAAAAATAAATTTACTTAGCAAAATATAAGAATTATCTAGCAAAATGTAAGAATTATTTACCCAAAAATAGATTTACTTAGCTAAATATAAGAATTATCTAGCAAAATGTAAGAATTATTTACCCAAAAATAAATTTACTTAGCAAAATATAAGAATTATCTAGCAAAAAATAAGATAGATTGAAAAAACACTGAGTTATTTACTAAAAAAGTAAGAGTTATTTAGTAAAATCTAAGAATTTTAAGCAAATCTAAAAATTATTCAAATAACAGAATTCTTTAGCAAAAAAAAAGAATTCTGTAGCAAAATCTAGGAATTTTTTAGCAAAATTTAAAAGTTCTTGGCCAAAAAGAGAGAATTCTTTAGCAAAACCCAAGATTTTTTTGCAAAAAAAAAGATTTACCAAAACCTAATAATTATTTACCAAAAAATAAGAATTCATTAGGAAAATCTAAGAATTATTTAGAAAAAATAAGAATTCTTTAGCAAAAATAAGAATTCTATAGCAAATTCTAAGAATTGTTTAGCAAAATTTAATAAGTCTTTAGGAAAAAATAAGATTTAGCAAAACAGAAGAATTATTTAGTAAAATCCAAGAATTTTAAGCAAAATCTAACCATTATTCCAAATAAAATAATGCTTTAGCAAAAAAATAATTCCTTAGCAAAATCTAGGAATTCTTTAGCAAAATCTAAAATTTATTGGCCAAAAAGAATTCTTCAGCAAAACCTGAGTTTTTTTAGCAAAAAAGATTTACCAAAAACTAATAATTATTTACCAAAAAAATAAGAATTTATAAGGAAAATCTAAGAATTATTTAGAAAAAAATAAGAATTCTTTAGCAAAACCTAAGAATTATTTATCAAAATCTAAGAAGTATTTAAAGCCTTAGAGCTGTTTAGCAAAATCTAAGAATTTAGTAAGAGATCATAATTATAGAGCAAAATAGAATAATTATTTCCCAAAAATTAAGAATTATTTAGCAAAATCTACAATTTATTGACCAAAAATTAAGAATTATTTAGGAAAATGAAACTATTCTTTCTCAAACGATGAGAATTATCTAGCAGTATCTAAGAATTATGGACAGAAAAACATAATCATTTAGCAAAAAACAAGACTTTTTGAAACAAAAAATTAAGATTTAGGAAAAAAAGAATAATTTAGGAGAATCTAAGAATTATGTAGCAAAAATAAGAATTACTTAGCAAAATCTAAGAATTCTTCAGCAAACAAATATTTATTTGGCAAAAAAACCAAACCTTTTGTTGCAAAAAAAAATCAAGACTTTTTAAAAAAATATATTTAGGAAAATCTAAGAATTCGTTCACAAAATCTAAGAATTATTTAGCAAACTTTAACAATTATGTCATGTAGCAAATATTAACAAAATTTAGCAAAAAATCAATTTAGCAAATTTTAGCAACATTTAGCAAAAAATCAGAATTTAGCAAAATTCAGCAAAAAATCTGAATTTAGCAAAATTTAACAAAATATCAGAATTTAACAAAATTTAGCAAAAATCTGAATTTAGCAAAATTTAACAAAATATCAGAATTTAACAAAATTTAGCAAAAGTCTGAATTCAGCAGAATTTAACAAAAATTATCCAAAAATCTGTATTTAGCAAAATTTAACAGAATTTAGCCAAAAATCTGAATTTAGCAAAATTTAACAAAATTTCACAAAAAATCTGATTTTAGCAAAATTTAGCAAAAAATTTGAATTTAGCAAAATTTAGCAAAATTTATCAAAAAATCTGAATTTAGCAAAATTTAACAAAATTTCGCAAAAAATCTGAATTTAGCAAAATTTAACAAAATTTCGCAAAAAATCTGAATTTAGCAAAATTTAACAAAATTTCACCAAAAATCTGAATTTAGCAAAACGTATCAATTATTTAGTGTAAAAAAATCAGACTTCTTCAGCAAAACCCAAGAATCATTCCCCAAACAAGCCGGATTATTTCCCGAACCCAGAAGAACTCTTGAAGACAAGAGAGGAATCCTCACCACTTCGTGAATGGAGCGGTTGAAGCCATCGTCCTCCGTGAGGATGAGCAGGATGATGAGGGCCATGTAGACGTGGTGGGAATTCCTCTCCTCGACGTGATACAGGATCTCCAGGATGGGCAGCACCTTTCCGGAAGGGAAAACCAGCCAATCAGCGTCGTCTCCCAGCACCTCTGGAGCTCTGAACCTCAAGGTGGGTCCTCAAGGATCCCTCAAGAGATTCCTCCATCTGGAATAACCAACCCCTGAATGGTGGTGGAACCCCTTCCACCTGTTTTTTAAGGCTACAGAGAAGTCAGTCCCGTCAGCGATGGAATGTTGGGCCATGAGATTTCCAGTTATACCAGTTACTACAGGTACTGGGAGCTTGGGTTCTCCATTAAACTTTGGGGAAAGGATCATTTCTAACCAGTTGAACCTGGGCTGGGAGGCTTCTCCTCACCCACCACAGCCAGGCTGAGCCATCTGACATGCTGCAACTCCAATCCCAGTTGGGTGTGTGGAGAGAATCCCAGTAAAGGACCAGTTTGGGGCAGGTTAAAGGGCTGGTTTTCCAATTCCAAAGCGAGAGAAGAGTTCAGCCCGAGGTTCAGCCTGGTGCCACCAGGATGAAGAGCTTGTGCCAGTGGCAACGTCATGGCTGCAGCTGCACGGAGGCAGAAATGGACCTCAATCCCAGAATATCCTGGAAAAACAACTGGGAAGTGGAGACATTGAACTGGTGGAGCTGGTGAACTGGGTGCTAGAAGCTTCTAGACACCTAAGAACTCGCTGCTGCTCAAAACAGGCTGAGTGAGGAAGGATGAATCGTGTGGAACCTCTTCTGGTGAGCAACCAGGACACTGAATCCTTCTCAAGACTTTGAAGTGACCAGCCTCAAACCAGTTGGAACCAGTCCCAAACCGGCTGGAAACATCTTCCAACCCCACAAGGGTTGTCCAAGCCTGGAGTCAACATGTCTGGAGGGGTTGCAAAGCCGTGGAGATGAGGGACAGGGGTTAGTGGGGACCTGGCAGTGCTGGGGGGCAACACTTGGACTTGATGAGCTTCAAGGTCTTCTCCAAGTAGATCAATTTGATGGTTTCTCCAGGCTTCCAGCCTCAAAGAGACCTTGGAAGCTCCTCAAAACCTCTTCTTCCCACCTCTACTCCCCTTTCCCACTTCCTCTTTCAACCTTCCATCCACAGAAGAGAAAAGAGTTGGGAAACAAGATCCCCCCTAAAGTGATGTGAGAGTGGAACCACCCTGGGAGAGTTGAGGGGCTTCAGCTGGAGAAGAGAAGCTCCAGAAAAACCTTCAAGAGAAGCTGGGGATGGACTTTTGAGCAGGGGCTGCTGTGCCAGGACCAGGGGTGATGGTTAAAGTGGAAGAGGGAGGTTCATCCTGGAGAGAAGGAAGAGATTGTTGGTGCTGAGGGTCTGAGTCCCTCAGGTTGCCCAGATTGGTGGGAGAAGCCCCATCCCAGCTCAGGTTGAACCTTGGGGGGCTCCTTTTAAACCTCAGAACGAGAGATGGTTAAAAACAGCCCCCAGATCAAAGAGCCCCAAGTGTCTCCATCTCTCCTCAGCAGATCCATTCTCCAGGCCCTATCCCCACCTTCATCACCCCCTGGTCCGCACTCGCTCCAGCACCTCAACGTCTCCGTTGTACGAAGGGGCCCACAACTGGACCCAGTACTCAAGGTGGGGCCTCACCAGTGCTCAGGGCAGGGGGTTTTTTTAACGCCGTGGTGACACTCAAGTGGAGGCGCCGAGGAGGAGCGACACCGCGACACCGCGACACCTACCACCGCGACACCTACCAGGTTCTCCACGTCCGTCCGCGCCAAGACGTAGGTGCGGACGTTGCCGTTCTGATGCAGGAGCATGTAGAGGAGGAGGGTGGCTTGATCAGCCTTCTGCTGCTCGCACAGTGCCGTGTACAAGCTGTTGAAGTTGATCTGGAAGGCGTGGGGACTGGACGATGAGAACGCGGTGCTGTCTGAAAGAGAGAGGAAACCACCCCCACCAGCCCTTGAGCTTCGCTAAATCCATCCATCATCTAGTCCAACCCTCCTGAGACAGGAGGATCCACCAGATCCAGTCGTTAAGGGTTGGAAGGGACCTTGGAAGATCATCCAGTCCAATACTCCTGACGCAGTAGGATCCACTACATCCAGTTGCAGGTGGGTTTGAAATGTCTCCAGAGAAGGAGACTCCACAACACCCCTGGGCAGCCCCTTCCAGGGCTCTGACACCCTCATGGGGAAGAAGGTTCTTCTCACATTGATGGCCCAGCTCACACTCACTGCTTCTTGTCCTATCATTAGATGCCCCTGAGCAGAGCCTGGCTCTGTCCTCCTGACTCCCACCCTTCATGTATTGATCAACATTCATGGGGTCACCCCTCAGGCTCCCTCAGCAGGGAGATGTTCTCCTACCTTCATCATCTCTGTGGCTCTGTGCTGGAGTCTCTCCAGCAGCTCCATGTCCTTCTGGAACTGAGGGGCCCACAACTGGACACAAGCAGCTGTGGTCTCCCCAGGGTAGAGTAGAGGATGAGGAGAACCTCTCTCCATCTCCTAACCACCCCTGTTCTGATCCACCTGTTGGCCTTCTTGGCCACAAGCTCATCCAGGTTTAACCCCAGACACCTCTCACCAGAGCAAGGTTGCCCACAGCCCCATCCAACCTGGCCCTGAGCACTTCCAGAGATGATGGAGTAGCCACAACCTCCCTGTTCCAGCACCTCAGGACCCTCACCAGGAGGAATTGCTGCCTCAGATCTCAGCCCTTTGAGGTGGAACCCATCCCTCTTGTCCCATCAGCTTTCTCACATTTCTCAAGCCTGAAGGAAGGAGAATCCTCCTCCCTCTGTCCCTTCCATCAAGTCCCAGCAGCTCCACCTCAACCCCCCCAGAAGAAAACCACCTCTTAGAGCTTCTCCATGGAAAAGCAACGCTTGGATCATTTCCATCAGGTTAGAAGGAAGAAGAGATACAAACCTTGGGTGTTCTTGAAGGACATAATGGCTTGTCTGTAGGGATTGGGGGTGTCTGGAGCATCGGTGAGGTTGGCCAAGACCAGGAGAAGCAGGAGACTCTGGTTAGCAAGAGGAGAGCTCTGCTCCAGCTGTGGTGGTGCTTTACTCCCCACTCCTCCGAGGGTGAAGACCGTCCAGAGCCCAGCTAGAGGGGAAAGATAGAGAAGATGATGTTGGTTGGACCATCTGATGCAGGAGAGGAGAGAAGAGGTAGAGAAGATGTTGGTTGGATCATCTGATGCAGGAGAAGAGAGAAGAGGTAGAGAAGATGATGTTGGTTGGATCAGAGCAAGGAGAAAACGTAGAGCAGATGATGTCTGTTGGATCATCTGATGTAGAAGTGAAGAGGTAGAGAAGATGATCTTCGTTGGATCATCTGACACAAGAGTGGACAGAAGAGGTAGAGAAGATGATGTTGGTTGGATCATCTGATGTAGGATCGAAGAGGTAGAGAAGATGATGTCTGTTAGATCATCTGATGTAGGAGTAGGGAGAAGAAGGGAAACCAGGTCACCTCACAGTGAGGTGAAACATCTGGCTACTTGACTTCTCCAAGTGAAAATGTCTGGGGGTGACAATGGAGTAGAAGACAGAGAGGTGGGAATGACTGGAAGTTCAAGGAGATGAAGTCATAAGAAGGACCTAGAAGGAGGTTTCCAGGTGGTATCACAGGATAGATTGAGAAGATCGTGGTGAGCAGGTCAAGGGAGGTTCTCGTCCCTCTCTAGGGTCTTCATGAGACCGTATCTGGAGTTCTGGGTTGAGTTCTGGGTTGAGTTCTGGGCTCCCCAGTTCAAGAGAGACAAGGAACTACTGGAGAGAGGACAACAGTGTCACAGCAAATAAATGAGATGGTCCAAAGGAAGAATCTCAACTTGGAAAGGAAGAAGAGTTGTGGTGGGTCTGGAGAACAAACCTTGTGAGGAGCAGCTGAAGGAGCTGGAGCTGGTTAGTCTGGAGGAAAGGAGACTGAGGGGACACCTTACTGCTGTCTGCAACTGCCTGCAAGAAGGTTGTAGAGAGGTGGAGGTTGGTCTCTTCTCACAAGGAACAAGGGATATGCCAAGAGGAAACGGCCTCCAGTAGCACCAGGGGAGGTTGAGGTTGGCCATGAGGAGAAACATCCTCCTGGAAAGGGTCTTCAGGCCTTGGAACAGGCTGCCCAGGGATGGGGGTTGAATCATCATCCCTGGACGTGGAGATGTGGAGCTCAGGGACAGGGTTCAGCAGTGACCTTGGGACAAGTGGGTTGATGGGTGGACTTGATGATCCTGAAAGACTTCTCCAACTGAAACGACTCTACGATCTTCTTGATCTGACGTGTCATTTCAACGTCTCCGAAATGATGGTTCTCCTCCCTTGAAGCACAAAGGGAAGGAAGTAGCTGAGGATCCACCAAACTTGGGGTTCAGTAATCCTACCTCCACACCCTAGAACCACAACCTTAATGGTTGGGGGGAAGACACCTCAAGGATCATCCAGTTCCAACTAGGAGCAGCGACACCTCTCACCAGCCCAGGTTGCCCGGAGCCTCATCCATCTTGCCCTTGAACACCTCCAGGGATGAAACCACCATCCAGAAGACAACTCAAGGCCGCGACATCTCAGCCAGCAGCTGAGATGAATCATTCAGGTTGGAAAAGATCCTTGGGATCACCAAGTCCAACCATCACTCCTACTCTACAAGTTCCCAGATGACGAAGAATCGAAGATGATGACTTCTCGCTGCGTCTAATTGATTCCATCTCACCCTTCCTCCACCAACCCCGGCCAGAACCACCACAATGACTGTTTTCCTCGACCAGAAGCTCTGGGAACTTCAGAGTTGGGCTCGTTGGGGTTGATTTTGAGCTTTTTATTGGGTGACACTTTGTCAACTCAATGATTCGCACACTGGGGTCTGACGAAGGCTTTCTGGTGGCCCACAGAGACCTGGCTCTTGGCCACCTCGTCTCCAGCTGCTCCATTGTCTTAGGAGAGAGCTAAAAATAGAGATGTTCTTTATCCTTCCATGACTGTTCCATCAACTTGCTGATGGGAGAAGAAAAAGTGTCCCCTTGGGATGATAAATACGGCTTCTCCCACCTCTCTGAGCAGCCTGGGCCAGGGTCTCCCCATCTTCAGCGTCAACATCATCTTCCTTCTCTCCAGGCTGAAAGAAAATCAACCTTATCGAGTCTCTTTTAACTCTACAGTTGAACTGGTGGTTACTGGGAATCTCCAAGAGGCTGTTTTGTTAACCTCAAAGCAAGGCCCCACCACGAGGCTGAAGATCAGGACATTGGAACATCACTCCACTCATGGTGGAAGTTCAGTTGAGCTACAGGGATGTTCTTTCTTCTCCTTCCTGAGTCTGTCACGTTCAACGTCTTCTACTTGGAAGGATGATTCCAATCCTCAAAGAACCATTTGCAGTCGACTCTCCAGCTGCAATGATGATGATCAAGGGAGTGGAGCATCTCCCTGATGAGGAGGCCACGTTGGATGGAGCTGTGGGCAACCTGGTCTGGTGAGAGGTGTCTGGGGTTGGAATTGGATGAGTTTGTGGCCAAGAAGGCCAACGGGTGGATCAGAATGGGGGTGGTTAGGAGATGGAGAGAAGTTCTCCTCCCCTTCTACTCTGCCCTGGGGAGACCACAGCTGGAATCTTGTGTCTGGTTGTGGGTCCTTCAGTTCCAGAAGGACTCAGGCTCTGCTCAGGGGCACCCACTGACAGGACAACGGGTGCTGGGTGTGAGCTGGAGCAGAGGAGGTTCCACATCAATGTGAGAAGGACCTTCTTCCCCATGAGGGTGCCAGAGCCCTGGAAGGGGCTGCCCAGGTGGGTTGTGGAGTCTCCTTCTCTGGAGAGGTTTCAAACCCACCTGGACATGTTCCTGTGTGACTGGATCTAGTGGATCCTGCTGTGGGATGGGACTAGACCATCTTTCAAGGTCCCTTCCCTCTGACTGAGTGAGAAGAACATAAATGAGGTCAAATCCTTATGAGTGTCCATGAAGAAATCAACCCAAGAAGGAAAAATGTGGAATAAGGGGGGAAAAAAGAGGGTAGAGAAAGACTCTGGAGGAGCTTCTGAAGATGACAAGAGCAGAAGTGATCTGGATGGACTTTCCTGGAGCCATTTTCTCCTGGAATTGGGATGAAAGTCCAAGAAGGTTGGAGAGAACAGGTTTTGGAAAGAACAATATTTGTAGGGAGCAACCTGTGTAGGGAACAGCTTCTGTAGGGAACAACCAACCTCTGGAGGGAACAACCAAAATCCAAAAGGACCAAAGAATCACAGAGCATCAGGGACTGGAAGGGACCTCAAAAGATCATCTGGTCCAACCCCCCTGCCAGAGCAGGATCCCCTCGATCCAGTCACACAGGAACATGGCCAGGAGGGTTTGAGATGTCTCCAGAGGAGGAGACTCCACAACTCATCTAGGCAGCCTCTTCCAGAGCTCTGTCATCTTCTCAAGGATGAAGTTCCTTCTAATCTTGATGTGGAACCTTCTCTGCTCCAGGTCACACCAACTGCCCTTTGTCCTATCACTAGATGTCCCTGAGTAGAACCTGGCTCCATCCTCCTGACACCCACATATTGATGTGAAGGTCACATCCTGTTCTCCAAGCTCAAGAGATGTCCCTCAGCTGGGAGATGTTCCCCTCCCTTCAGCACCTCTGTGGACTCTCCAGCAGCTCTGTGTCCTTCTGGAACTGAAGGGCCCACAACTGGCCACAAGATTCCAGATGTGGACTCCCCAGGGCAAAGCAGAGGGAGAAGAGAACCTCTCTTGATCTACTAACCACCCCCCTTCTGACCATTGGCCTTCTTGACCACTGGCTCCTGGCCATCCTGCTGGCCACCCTGCTGGCCACCAGCACCCCCAGGTCCCTTTCTCCTCCACTGCTCTCCAACAGCTCAATCCTCACTCTATCCTGGTCCCTGGGCTTGTTCTTGCCCAGATGCCAGACTCTTCCCCCGTCCTTGTTCTAGATCATTCAACATCTCCCCACCCAGCTCTCCAGCCTGTCCAGGTCCAACCAGATCCTTCTCCTAACCCTAGTCCTCTGTTTTCTTCAACAAATGATCCTCACCCTCTATTTTCATCAGAAAAAGATCTTCACTTCTTATGTTCTTCACTAGAAGATCCTAAATATAAACCTCATCTTCTCCTTGATGCAAAACAGGGAGGGAGAAGCTGCTCCTGCTCTGCAGCAAGAAGGTTCCACCTCAACCTGAGAAGGAACTTCTTCCCAGTAAGGGTGACACAGCACTGGAACAGGCTGCCCAGGGGGGTTGTGGAGTGTCTCCTTCACTGGAGATGTTCAAGACCCACCTGGATGTGTTCCTGTGTGACTGGATCTAGGAGATCCTGCTGTGGCAGGGGGATGGGACTGGATGGTCTTTCAAGGTCCCTTCCAACCCTCTAATGACTCTGTGCTCATCTAGTCCAACCCCCCTTCCTTATTTCTCCAGTTGGGTTTGGTGTGTTCACCCCTGTCAAGCAAGAAGCGGGCGATGGGAGCGGGTTTAAGACCTCAACGTGAGCTACACAACAAGGAACAGGTTAGGAGAGGGGTCGAGCCAGACTCACTTGCCACCCCCGCCGCGATGCCGTAAAGCAACCCGCCGCCGTCCGGCTGCTGCTGGAAGAGGTGGGTCCCCGGAGGAGGGCTCCTCTCTTGGCGGATGAAATTGTAGAGCAAGGTTTTGACGAGTCGGCTGGTGTAGGGGAGGCTGCAAAGGAGCAGGAAAAGGAGGTTCAGGTGGCTAGCAGCTTGCAAAAGCTGCTAGCCTGCAGCTTGGGTAGGGGGGCAACGGCTGCTGGTTGGGGCTGAAGAGTTGGGAGCCCCTCTAGTCCTGGGGAACAACAAGGGTTTGATTAAATCTAGCAAAAGACTCCAAAAAAACCCCCAAGAAATAGATTTGTTCATCCAACAGAAGTTGAACTGGAAGGAGGATGAACAGGAGGTCGACCAACGATTCAAGGAAGAGTTCAAACCCAACATCCCAGAACAAGGAGAATCATTCAGGTTGGAAAAGACCTCCAGGATCAAGTCCAACCATCAACTCTACAAGGTCACCCCGAAACCAGATCCCTCAACACTACATCTAAGTGGCTTTGCAACTCATCCAAGGACTCAACCACCACCCTGGGCAGCCCAGTCCAGTGTCTGAACACTCTAGAAGCTCTTCCTGATGGCCAGTCTAACCCTCTCCTGTTGAAGCTTGAAGCTCTTCCCTCTGCTTCTGTCTCTAATGATGTCTAAGAAGAGACCAACATCTCTACAATGTCCTTTCAGATACTTCTAGAGAGCAACAAGGTCTCCCCTCAGCCTCCTCTTCCTCCAACTAAACAGCCCCAACTCTCTCCATCTCTCCTCCCTTCTGCAGAAGTTAAAGTTGGCCACAAGGAAGAACCTCCTCCTGGAAAGGGTCATCAGCCCCTTGGAAGTGGCTGCTCAGGAAGGGAGTTGAATCACCAGGTCTGGAGGTGGAGATCTGGAGGTCAGGGATGGGATTGAGTGGTTGGACAGTTGGACTCAATGATCTTGAAGATCTTCTCCAACCTAAATGAGTTTATGGAAGGGTCATCAGCCCTTGGAAGAGGCTGCTCAGGAAGGGAGTTGAATCACCAGGTCTGGAGGTGGAGATCTGGAGGTCAGGGATGGGATTGAGCGGTTGGACAGTTGGACTCGATGATCTTGAAGGTCTTTTGAACCAGAATGATTTTAGCTTTTAAGCAGAAACAGTCTCAACAAGAGAAAGAGAAGCATCAGGTGCCACCACAGCGGAACACAACTCACCACCGGCCACGCATCAGGTACTTGTGAACGATGCTCTCTCGTAGAATTTCTTTGTGGAATAATTGGCAGGAGAGGAAGACGATGAGCGTGGTGACGGCTTCCAAGGAGATGCTGTAGGTGATGTCTCTGCGAGAGGAGAATCATGGAATCACAGAACTTTAGGGTTTGGAAGGGACCTTGAAAGATCAATCCAGTCCAATCCTCCTGCCCCAGCAGGATCCATTAGATCCAGTCACACAGGAACATCTCCAGGTGGGTTTGAAATGTCTCCAGAGAAGGAGACTCCACAATCCCCTTGGGAAGCCCCTTCCAAGGCTCTGGCACCCTCCCATGATGAAGGTCCTTCTCAGACTAATGTGGAACCTCCTCTGTTCTGATCCACCTCATGATGCCACTGGCCTTCTTGGGTCACCAGGGCCCACTGCTGGCTCAAAATCATTAATAAAAAAAGAGATAAAAATCCTTTTTAGAGGATTTTAGAGAGAGAGAAAATGATTTCAAACCATTGAGGTCCTGGCCAGAAGATTCCAGCTGCAATTTTCAGTCTCCACGTTGCTCTGAGGAGAATAAACAGAGCCAGGGGGATTGGACTAGATGATCTTTTGAGGTCCCTTCCAATCTCTGATGTTCCATCTCCTTGAGGCTTCAATCTGGATCTACAGCTCAGGGATGGGGTTTAAGGTGGGGAAGAAAAGCTGGGGATGGACTTCTGAGCAGGGGCTGCTGTGCCAGGACAAGGGGTGGTGGTTGAACTGGAAGACACTGGAGAATCTAGGCCGGGGGTTGGACTCTCCTCATGAGGAACAAGCGATAGGACAAGAGGAAATGGGCCTCAGGTAGCACCAGCTGAAGGTTAGGTTGGACCTGAGGAGAAACTTCTTCCTGGAAAAGGTCCTCAGGCCTTGGAACAGGCTGCTCAGGGATGGGGTTCAATCACCATCCTTGGCTGGAGATCTGGAGCTTAGGGACAGGGTTTAGGGTGGGATGGGACAGTTGGGTTCTGGGTTGGACTTGACCATCTCCAAGGGCTTTTCCAACCTCAATGGATTCTGTGAATCTAAGGTCTGTGAAGAACCCAGATGAAGAATGAGGTGATGAACAGGAAGATCTCACCAAGGTTTAAAAAAAGGAAGGGAGGGGGGGACACCTGACTTACAGGAGGGGAATCTCAACGATGAGCTGGATGAGGCAGCACAGCAGCTCTTCGATGAGGTCTTCACACTCTGTTCCTGTAAAGAATCACAGAACATTAGGGGTTGGAAGGGACATCAAGAGATCATCCAGTTCCACCCTCTTGACACAGCAGGATCCACTAGATCCAGTCACACAGGAACATCTCCAGGTGGGTTTGAAATGTCTCCAGAGAAGGAGACTCCACAACTCATCTAGGCAGCCTCTTCCAGGGCTCTGTGATGAGAAGAAGGTCCTTCTCACACTTAGTGCCCCCTGTCCTATCACTAGATGCTTCTGAGTAGAACCTGGCTCCATCCTCCTGACACCCACCCTTCACATAGTGATGTGAAGGTCACATCCTGTTCTCCAAGCTCAAGAGATGTCCCTCAGCCTTTCCTCAGCTGGGAGATGCTCCTCTCCCTTCAGCATCTCTGGGGACTCTCCAGCAGCTCTGTGTCCTTCTGGAGCTGAGGGGTCCACAACTGGCCACAAGATGCCAGATGTGGTCTCAGGGCAAAGCAGAGGGAGAAGAGAACCTCTCTTGATCTACTAACCACCCTCCTTCTGACCATTGGCCTTTTTGGCCACCAGGGCCCATTGCTGCCTCCCAACCATCCTGCTGGCCACCAGCACCTCCAGGTCCCTTTCTCCTTCGCTGCTCCCCACCCTATCCTGATCCCTGGGCTTGTTCTTGCCCAGATGCCAGCTCCTGGTAGTCAAATCCTCCAACTACTTGGGAGGGTTCAACCTGGAGGAGAAACCACAACCAAGGGAGAAGCCCAGATGATGGATTTGGAAGTTGGAGGCAACAGTTTCCTAAGGATCTCTGGATTTTATGGAGCCAGAGGGCTGTGACTTCCTAAAAGGGACCGGATTTAGCGTTGGGGGATCTGGTTTAGGGGTGAACTTGTAGAGTGGGGTTGAGGGTTGGACTCTTGTGACCCCAGAGGTCTTCTCCAAGCTGAATGATTCCACAAACTCTGACCACTGAGGAAAGGGAGAAGGAGAGAGGGTGATCTAATTAATTTAGGGGATTTAATGAGGTTGTTTTTATGGGAAGGGGGCTTTGTTCTGCTGTGTTGCGGCCTCAGCGATGATGGTTGGTTCGAGTTGATTGTACTGGTTTCTACTGGTTGTACTGGGCACTGAGGAGGCCACACCTTCAATCCTGGGATCAGGTTTGGGCTTCCTGTTCAATGCCAGAGAGGCTGGAGCGTGGCCAGAGAAGGGGAAGAGTCTGGAGCACCAGCGGAGAGAACTGGGGTACGGGGGGGGGTTGAACTGGAGAAGAGGAGGTTCAAGAGGGACCTTCTCCCTCTCTCCACAACTCCCTGAGCTTCAGGAGGATGGAGCAGGGTCTGGGGTCAGTCTCTCCTCCCAGTATGAGAGGGAAGAACCTCAAGTTGCCCCAAGGGAGGTTTAGCTTGGCCCTGAGGAGCAGTTTCTTCTCCCCAAAGGGTTGTCCAGGCCTGGTGGGATAATGGTTGAACCTGATGGGTTGATGGTTGAACCTGATGGTCCTCAAGGCCTCTTCCAACCAGAGAGCTAGTGATTTGTGATGTAATATCAGTCCTGCTGGCCACCTCAGCACTGTCACAAGCCAGGATGCTTGTACCCACCGTACGTGCCGGGAGCTTTGTCTTCGTAAGTGAAATGAAGCTGCAGCTCCTCTTCCGACATGCGGCTGATGAAGACCTTCAGCAAGCAGCAGATGATGAAGAGGGCGTTGTGGGCCTGCCAGATGAACAGGTGACTGGAGAAGAAGCAGAAAGGGACAAGAACCAGTAACCCTCAACCATAATGGGAGAGAAACCAGAGGAGACCGAGGGGTTCCTACTGCTGAAGCTAGGAAAGGCCATAGTGCTCTAGCAGGGAGGTATCAAAGAGCTTCTGAGGTGGCTCAAGGTTTCCACTCATGGACTCATGAAGCTACCTGAAGGCTTGAAATTGTTTGGGTTGGAGAAGACCTTCAAGATCATCAAGTCCAACCATCAACCCAACTGTCCCAACCCACCATGACTGTGAATCACAACCAGGGATGGGGATTCAACCTTCTCCCTGGGCAACCTGTTCCATGGGATGAGTAGGATTGTTTAGGTTGATGATCTTGAAGGTCTTCTCCAAGTCCAACCATCAACCCAACTGTCCCAACCCACCACGAGCAGGGATGGGGATTCAACCTTCTCCCTGGGCAACCTGTTCCATGGGATGAGTAGGATTGTTTAGGTTGATGATCTTGAAGGTCTTCTCCAAGTCCAACCATCAACCCAACTGTCCCAACCCACCACGAGCAGGGATGGGGATTCAACCTTCTCCCTGGGCAGCCTGTGAGGATGCTGTCCAGCAAGAAGCTTCTCCTCCTGTCTCACCTCCTCCTGGAAAACTAGCAGCTCCTTGTTCCAACAGCTGCAGTGAATTCTAGAGGTTTACTCCAGGAGTATTTTAACTACTAAAGTGGAGAACCCCAGTGCAAGAAGCCAAAGGACCATCTGAAACACCAAGAGGGGGTGAGGAGACACTTCTTACTTCTGACATTCTGCTGAAATCTTCAGCTCTTTGGTTCTAGACAGAAAGACCTTAATCAACGCCCCGAGGTTTCCCGTTCGAGGGTTCTTCTCCACTAGAAGAGACAAAAGAAGACGATGCAACAGGTAGACGGTGACAAAAGCCAACGACTAACAGCACGAAACCACACGTCGTGGTCTGAACTGCTTCCGCGGCCCAAGATCTCACCTAAAGACTTGCAGATGGAGATGGTGGCTTCTTCCAGGAGCTTCAGGTCAGCACTAGGGGAGGAGGAAAGGAAAATCAAAATGGTTTCGAAAGCAGTTGGGTTCCTGGCTGGAAAATTCATGAGGAACCAGCAGTAAAATTGCTGAGAAATGCTTGATTTTATCACTCTGTTAGGTGGTGGAGAAAAAACATCTGGAGAACATCTTGTCCAACCTCCCTGCTCAAGGAGATCATCTTGTCCAACCTCCCTGCTCAAGGAGATCATCTTGTCCAACCTCCCTGCTCAAGGAGATCACTCTGTCCAACCTCTTGCTCAAGCAGGATGAAAACAAATATTCCTCTGGAGATCATCTTGTCCATCATCAACCTCCCTGCTCAAGGAGATCACGTTCTCCAAGCTCCCTGCTCAAGCAGAACCACATCAAAGATCTCTGGAGATCATCTTGTCCATCATCAACCTTCCCTGCTCAAGGAGATCACGTTCTCCAAGCTCCCTGCTCAAGCACAATCACATCAGAGACCTCTGGAGATCATCTTGTCCATCATCAATCTCCCTGCTCAAGGAGATCACCTTGTCCAACCTCTTGCTCAAGCAGGACCACCTCAGAGACCTTCTCATCCAACCTTCCTGCTCAAGCACAATCACATCAGAGACCTCTGGAGACCATCTTGTTCAAGCTCCCTACTCAAGCAGGACCACATCAGAGACTTCTGGAGATCACCTTGTCCAACCTCCCTGCTCAAGTAGGGCCACATTAGAGATGTGTGCAGAGCATCTTGTCCAACCTCTCTACTCAAGCAGGACCTCAACAAACAGACCTCTGGAGATGATCGTCTCCATCCTCCCTGCTCAAGCAGGTTCAGAGACCTCTGGAGAGCATCTTGTCCAACCTTTCTGCTCAAGCAGGAGAAAGATCTGAGAGTCCTGGTGGACAAGTTGCCCAAGAGCCAGCAATGGGGCCTTGTGGACAAGAAGCCCAATGGGCTCCTAGACGGTTCTTCTGCCCTGGTGAGGCCACATCTGGAGTACTTGGTCCACTTGTGGGTTCCCCAGTTTAAGACAGACACGGAGCTACTGGAGAGAGTCCAGTGGAGGCTGTGAAGATGAGGAAGGGGCTGGAGGAAGAGAGAGAGCTCGGGGGCTGCTGAGCTGGAGCAGAGCAGGCTGGGAGGGATCTGATCAATAACTAAAGGGTGGGGGGCAGGAGGATGGGGCCAGGCTCTTCCCAGTCACAGGACAACAGGCCCAAACTGGAAGTTCCAGCCGACCAAGAGGAGAAACATCTTGACTTGGAGGCCGCCCAGAGAGGTTATGGAGTCTCCTGCTCTGCAGAGACCCCAAACCCACCTGGACCCCATCCTGGGGCAACCTGACACCAAGTCTCAGCATCTTTTTTCCTCTCATAAACCTCTGAAACCTAAAGCTTTGAGAAACAACCAACTGACACCTTCATCCAGTCGAAAAACACAGGAGCCAGGTCCCAACGGTGCTCTCTCGTTTCAGCCCTAAAACCAGGGGAGGGATAATTCAAACCAACTGGCTCCAAACCAGCGGCCGTGGGCAACGTGGTTTTTGAGACCAACAACCTCAAAAACATCTCAGTTTCTCCAGCTGACTGCTCCTCATCCTCTCTGAGCTGACTGGCAGCTCAAACTACCTCTCTGGGCAACCTGGGCCAGGCTCTCCCCACTCTTCCTTCTCTCCAGGTTGAATCTCCCTTCTTGTAGTTTAACCATCACCCCCGAGAGGCCACCAGAAGGTCTCCCTGGACCTTCTCTTCCCCCCCTACAGCTCTCCCAGTTGGCAGATGGAACCTAATGGGATATTTTTGTTCCCTTCCCATTATCAAGCTGCCTCTAAAAGGAGCTTCCTAGCTGCAGGGCAAGAGCACCATCCGCTGCTGATCAGCTCCTCAAACCTTCAACCTCCTCTTGGACCCTTTGGGGGTGTTTTGTTGATTTCTTTCATGATCTTTCTCATTTTAGGGTTTATTTCCCCTCGTTTGGGGTTTCACTTTGGTGTTTTGGGGGTTTTATTTCCTATTTCTCCATGAAACAGGCAGAAAAAAAGCTGTGAACCAGCTGTGAAAACCCCGTAACTTTTTCTTTTCAAGGGATGGAGCAGCTGTAGAAGAACCAAAAGAAATTGTTGGGGTTTAAAATGCAACAATTCCACCCCAAAATACAATCAAATGTGGTCTTATTGAGCTTTTTAGGATGTTCTCAATGAATTTAGGAATGGATTTGAACAGAAGGTCTGATTTCCAGATTTGAAGGTGTTACTAAGCCACCACCTTAATTTCATTTAGTTTTTCAATACAGAAGTTGAATTTTAAGGTTTTTACGGTTTTTTAATGTATTTAGGGTATTTTAAGGGTGTTTTAAGGTTTTTAGGGTACTTTAGGGTATCTAATTTAACTGGTTTGATGGAGATTCCTTTTCAAGAGTGGGAGAAAGAAGATGCAGAGAATAAGAAACTCAACAGTTAAGTCCTGGAAGATGCAGGACTGATCCTAAGTTGAGAGGAAACCTCATCTATTGGAGTCTGCAGTACAGCCTCAAATGCCAGAAATGCTATCAAAGAACCCCAAAATGATGGCTAAAAACCTCAAAGAACAGCTAGACTCCCCCAAAGCACAGCTAAAAAACACAAAACAACACCTACAACACCAAAACAACTGTTAAAACCCAAAAAGGACAGATAAAACAGCAGCAAGAAGCCCCAAACAACTGTCAAAATCACCAAAATAACAGCTAAAAGCCCCAAAACAACAGTTAGAGACCCCAAACTGTTTTTTAAGATACCTAAGGCCCCCCAGATGATAGTGAAACCCCAAAGTGATGGCTAAAACGACAGCTATAAATCCCAAAACAATAGTTAAAGGAGCAAGACGACAGCTAAAGACCTCAAAATGATAGCTACAACCCCCAAAACAACCACTACAGCCCCACCAAAAATGGCTAAAACACCCAAAACGTCAGCTAAAAGCCCAAAGCAAGGGCCAGAACCCCTGAAGGAACAGCTGAACTCCCCCAAAACTCTTTAGCTGTTGCTGGAGATCCCCAAAACAATAGTTAAAAACCCAAAATGACCACTAAAAACCTCCAAGCAGCTGCTAAAGACCCCAAAACAACAGCAAAACATCCCAAAAACAAGGGCTAAACACCCCAAAGCAACAGCTAAAACTGTAAAACAGCTAAAACCCCCAAAACAACTGCTAAAATCCCAAAGTAACAGCTGAACAGCCCAAATTGACAGGTAAAAAGCCCAAACTGACAACTGAAAACCCCTAAATGGCAACTAAACCATAAAAACAGCAGCCAAAGCCCCCCCACAACAACAGCCAAAGGCCCCCCACAACAACAGCCAAAGACCCCCCACACAACAACAGCCAAAGACCCCCCCCAACAACAGCTACCCAAAATGACAGCTAAAATCCCCCAAACAATGGTTAAAACCCCAAAAACAACAGCTAAAAACCCAAATCAAGGACTAAACCCCCAAACAACAGCTAAAAAACCCTAAAACAAAGGCTACAGCTCCCAGAACTACAGTTAAAAACCCTAAAACAATGGCTACAGCCCCCAAACAATGGTTAAAAATTAAAAACATGAAATGACAGCTAAACCCCCACAATAGTTAAAACCCCCACACGACCAAAAAAACACCCCNGACAGCTAAACCCCCACAATAGTTAAAACCCCCAAACGACCAATAAAACCCCCCCAAATGATGGCTAAAACCCCAAAACAACTAAAATCCCCAAAGCAACCACTGAAGATCCCAAAACAATTGCTAAAGACCCCCAAACAACAGATGAAAACCCCAAAACTACAGCTAAAAATTCCAAAATCATAGTAAAAACATACAAACAAGGGCTAAAGACCCTGTAAGGACAGTTAGAAACCCCAAAATGACAGCTAAAACCCCCAAAATGATGGCTACACTCCCCAAAATGACAGCTAAAACCCCGTAACAAGCACTACAGACCCTGTAAGGCCGGCAGCAACAGCCAAAGACACTTCAAAACAAGCTGAAACCCCAAAAAGAGCAGCTAAAACCCCCCAAAACTGCTAAAGTCCTCAAACCAAAAGCTAAACATCCCAAAACAGCCAAAGACACCCAAAACAACAGCCAAAGACACCTCAAAACAAGCCGAAAACCCAAAACCAGCTACTAAACCCCCCAACCAACAGCCAAAGACCC